>VWZT01001059.1:913464-1240685 GCA_013397055.1 Pachycephala philippinensis
GATTTTGCCCCTCTTCTCTGCTCTGGTGAGACCCCACCTGGAGAGCTGCATCCAGCTCTGGGGTCCCAGCACAGGAAGGATATCGACCTGTTGGAGTGAGTCCAGAGGAGGCCACCAAGACAATTAGAGGGATGGAGCACACCTCCTGTGAGGAAAGGCTAAGAGAATTGGGATTGTTCATCCTGGAAAAGAGAAGGCTTCAGGGTGACCTAATTGGAGCCTTCCAGTACCTGAAGGGAACCCACAAGAAAGATGGAGAGGGACTATTTACAAGGGGGAATGGATTCAAACTAAAAGAGAGTAGGTTTAGATTAGATATTAGGAAAAAATTATTTGCTGTGAAGGTGATGAGGCATGGGCACAGCTTGCTCAGAGAAGTTGTGGATGCCTCATCCCTGAGGGTGTTCAAGGCCAGGTTTGATGGGGCTTGGAGCAACTTCATCTACTGAAATATATCCCTGCCCATGTCAGGGGGTTGGAACCAGATCATCTTTGAAGTCCCGTCCAACCCAAAACATTCTGTGATTGTCTTTTCTCTGTGTCATTTGCAAAGGTCCCCCTCCAGGGAGTTGCAAATCCCTGTGACAGCACTGGTGTGCATCAATACGCATTTGCCAACACAACCTCATATCTTTGGGGGTTTGATCTAAAATGGAATATTTGCGATGGGACTTTAAACTTCAAAGTCGTGCACGGAGTACGTGTGCAGGCAGAGTGACAGAAAGCCCTTATGGGGGAGGTCAGTTTTCGGTGCCTCCCGGGGCGTCCAGCTTCGCGCCCAAGAAATCTTCGCGGGAAATCTGCGGGAAATCTGCGGGAAATGCCGGGGTTGTGTCTGCGTGTTTACGACTCTCGGGGTCCTCCCGTGCTACCTTCGGGAGCGGAGGAGCGCCGGGAGGGCGGCCGGGGGCATCGCCACGTCGCACCTCGGCCCGGGGAGGGAGCGGGGCGGCGACGGGGCGGGGGCGGCTGTGCCACCGCTGCGCTCCGGACTGCGCAGCCCCGGGGCTGGCGGGGGGAGCCGGCGCCAGGACCGCTCCTCCCCCGTCCCGGGCGGGAGCGCTTCATCCACGTTTGCAAGTTTGCAGCGGTGGGAGGAGAAGGAGCGGGCGGGCCGGGGCGGGCGGCTTCCCTCCCTTCCCTCTTTTCCCTCCCTTCTCTCCCTTCCCTCCATCCTCCCTTTCTCCCCTCCCCGCCGAGCGCGCCCTGCGGCTGCCCCGCTCGCTGCGCTCCATGGCGGGGCCCGCGGCCGTGCGGCGGCGGGGCCCGGGCTGCGGGTCGCTGCTGCTGCTGCTGCCGGCGCTGCTGGAGAGCTGGGCGGCCTGCCAGGCGCCGCCGGTGCCTGCCACCGAAATCCCTCCGGACGGCACCGAGATCGGCGTCGAGCGGCGCTTCGTGCCCGAGAGCTGCCCGCGGGCCGTGCGCCCCGGAGACTTCGTGCGCTACCACTACCTGGGCTCCTTCCCCGACGGCACCCGCTTCGACTCGAGGTCTGGCACAAACCTGCCGCGGGATTTGGTCGGTCACCGTGAAGTGGAGAGGAGGGGAGCGAGAGGTGCTGTCCCCCACGAGGGTGGTTTTTCTGTGTATGTGCCGAGATTGTGGCCTCGGCTGGAGGCTGCAGTTGAGGTTCGGTTCAGGTCCCGCTGCTCTTCCCAGCAGCTCCCCGTGGGCGCTTTTGGGGATGACCAGTTTGAGGCAGGTCAGCGGCAGGATGGGCAGTGTCGTACATGCGGGAACGCGGGACATCCAGACCACCATGGGAAGATGTCTTTGTAACACTAAGGGCAGAGAGCTGCGGTGTGACCGCTGGAGACGGGGGCAGGACCTCTGCAGTGGCTGGGTCCAGTTCACAGTAGTGTGCTTGCCCTTAGGGGTCTCCACCACATTCATTCAGCTGCTTCTCCGAGGCGCTGAATGGGAGCTTTCTGCTCCGAGAGTGAAGACCATAAGGTTATTCAGCTAGCCTTAGCCTGGTAAACAGGAGCGTATATGGTATCACAGTCTCTCGCAGTAGTGATTTCCTGCCCGTTTCATTCTGTACATTTCCTATATCTTCTCCAGGCTCAAACCTATCGAATGCAAGGGATTCTGAATCATTCTCCTTGCCGGAAATATAAGAATTACCAGGCTGCACTTACACAGAATTTTTTGGATACTTTATCCTTGAATAAATGTGACCTATGTACAGTGCAGCGCCTGGCTGCTTTCCTGCTGTTATTTTGGGATCAGGAAGCCTAAATAGTGGGATCAGGAGATTGTGAAGGATGCTGCTGCTGCTGACAGCTTATTTGTTTTTTCTTACTTCATTCATTACCACTGATCGAAGTATTACTCAGAAAGATAAAGCAAAATGTGTTTTCAGTAATCCTGGTAATCTCCTTGTGCTTCAAGGAAAATCTACAGCCTTAGGGAAATAACTGTCCTTCAAAGCTCAGTTCTCCCTCTGGAGCTGACCGTACTTAGTATGCCAGTAGTGCCATATCACCAGCACTTCTCTGACTAAAATGTGGGATGGGGTACCTGGCACTTCAGCTGGTGTTGTTGCAGTTTCAGTGAAAAGGCACAGTATGGACAGTGAATCCATTGGCAATTGTCAGGCTTGGAATGTAAATCTCATCTGTGGGTGTGAAGACACACAAAGGCAGTTCCTTGTGGCTTATTTTATGAATATGTGGCAATTGGAAAACTGGCCACGTGTTCAGAAGTGTGTTTCTGATTTCTGCAGATACCTACTGAGGCTTCTTTACACCCTGAGTTGTGCATTGAGGCAGGGCACCTGGAGGGGCTGCCCAGGTGCTGACTTTGATTTTAGTTCCAAGTTCCTTGTCATTTTGTTCCAAATTACTTGGGGCAGGAACAGACTGTGCAGAGCTGTACAGCATGGATCTCTTTGGGTCCTCTAAATATCAGTAAATAAATAGTAATGGTGATAGTCTAACTTGAATGTTTTTGTGGCTGCCTTCGTTTCAAAAGGGTGCAAAATATCAGGGTTTTTTTTAAATAGTTTTTTTTTTTTTTTGCTAGATGGCAGCTCATGTTGATGTACACTTTTGTTATTCACTATGATCTTTTTTAAGACTGATGACATTGTTTTATCACGTTAAGACATGGAGAAATAGGAGGATTTTATCTTCTGTAGCTTAATGGAAGAAATACTTCGGAGTGTTTGTTCTAAAATCTTTGGTGTTCCCTGCATGTGAGTTAAAAAGATTTAATCAATTTATACAAAAATAAGCCTGTTAGAAAGCCCGTTTTCTTAGCTGTTTTTTGTTTGTTTGCTTTTTTTGAAGTCTGTGAATGTGCTTACCAGCACCAGTTTAATCGAACACTACTATGAAATCAGTCTAGAAAATACTCTAGATGTTGAGCTAAGGGCAGTTTTGCTCTGTTCCTTCTTCAGCTCTTGAAAATGTTCTTGAGTTTTAAAATTAATTTTCTCTATTTCCAAGTAGCAGATAGCAATACTGCAGCTATCAGGCTGTTGACAAAGTCTTAGTAAACATGAATGTGTCACATAAATTAGTATGTTATTATTATTATTAGCTTTTTTTTTTGCATCCGCATTTGCATATTTTATTTCAATGGCCATAAAATGCTTTGCATTTAAAAGTCCGAATTTAATTGCCTAGTCATCTACTATTAATTTGGTCAATTCCACTAATGGAAACAAATTTTGCTTAGTTTTAAGGAATCTGCAAAGTCAGTCCTGCAAAGCTGCATGGTCTGATCAGTGCTTTGTTCAGTTCTCTGCTTTGCATCAATGTTCTCTTAATTGTGCATTTATTTTACTAAAAAGAAAGCTCTTCTGTTCTAAGTTCATACACCTAAGATGTATTGCCAAGCTTTGTCAGTTGCTACAAAATACCATTTTGGGTGGTTTCTTAGAACCTATTATGTTACTAGTCTTAACATCTTAATTGTGGTTTTGTGTGTGTATAATAGAATTTGTCAGGACCTAATTTAAATATTTTCCATCCTTTCCTGGGAGTGGGAATATTACTACAACCAAAAGTGAATGCTCAGTAATAGAGGGTTGTCTACTTTAGGAGAAATGTTTGCCAGAAGAAGAAAAAAAAAAAATGCAGCAAACAGAGAGATCACTCAGTAAAATATTTGAGAGATTCAAGGCTTGTGGGACTGTTAGGAGGCTCAGTACGTTGTGGAAGTGATGTGTACAGTCTTCGAAGGAAAGTTTGACATCATTTCCCTAGGGATGTCTAGCTACTGGCTGCTTTTCAGAATTTTAGCATGTGAAAGGCACAAGCCTTTTTTTTATTCCCCCCAGGTCTGACTTTTATATATATATATAAAAAAATGTAAAAAGAAGCCCGTGAAATTATAAAAGGGATTTGGGAAAACGGAAGCAGTAAAAGTTTAAAAATAGGCATGAAGCTTTTGAAATTCTTCTGGACGTGTGTTTATACATTGCTTCAAAAAGTTAAATAGCAGTAATTCAGGCACAGCAAAGTGGGGTCATTGTGCAGATTTAAGGTGGCCAAACTAACCATGTAAGCTAATGTTAGTGTTCTGCTGTGGTGACACTGCTGTTCTCCATCCTCTCTGGAAAACTTTGAGTCATTTAAGCATAATTTCTTTTACCTTTTGAAAATTCATGTATTATCACAGAGGAGGATCATTTGTTTCTTGATTCTTGATCTGGCAAACTTGCTGTTTAAAACATGTCTCTGTGCTTTAAATGAGAGCCGTGAAAGTGGAGGAGAAAATAAATAACCTGTCGGCAAACCTCACAGCTGGTACTTAAAAAGGCATTTTTTCCCTTTCCTCTTCTCCCACAGATATTGGAACTGTGATGTCTCACATTGTAAAGCTTATAGATCTTATATAATTTTTTTGTGATGTTACTCACCAAAATCAGTATGCTGAGATCCTACTGTGGTAGCAGTCATCCTTTAATATCTCTTAACAGTGTTTAATTTTTCCTTTTCTTAATTTTCCAGTGCTGCTTTTAATGTTAGTGTGTCAATTAGCTGTTTGTACTTCTGGTCTTCAGGTGCCTGTAGTACACATTGCACTGTGCTAGAATGTGTTTCAGGTAGGTGATGAGCAGTGAACAGAAGGAGAACTGTGCTGAAGTCTCAGGAACACTTGGATTTGCCCCTTCCTTTAGGAGCTGTCTTGTGGTAAAGTTATGCTAACAGGGCAAGAAGGAGACAAGGTGCAATTAACCCTCTCTTTCAAAAAAAAAAAAAAAAGTGGAAGGGGGTGTAAATGAGCCACTAACATTTTTGCCTGCTTTCCTCCCTTCAGCTATGACAGGGGATCCACATTCAACGTGTTTGTGGGCAAAGGTCAGCTTATTGCTGGGATGGACCAAGCTCTGGTTGGCATGTGTGTGAACGAGCGTCGGTTCGTGAAAATTCCCCCTAAGCTTGCCTACGGAAGTGAAGGCGTCCGTAAGTACAGCCCCGGGCCAGCTGCGTGTGTAAGGGATTCAACAGCGCAGAGAGGAAATGGAGCCACGGAGGAGAAGGGTAGAAACTGCAAGTAGCGAGTTTCAGGGAGGTTGTCCCCCGTTCCTCAGAGGTGTTTGTTAAGCCTATAGCCTAAAGTGATCTCTCCAGACTCCCTCTGCATGCTGAAGGAAGAGCAGTTCGCTGTAGAGGACCTTCAGCAAATGACCCTTGCTATGAAAGTTAACTATTTATTTACGTCTGCCTCCCTGTTAAATACCTAATTAAACCAAAATTGTGGTTTGGTGTTGCAGTGCTGCTCAAGGTCTTGTCAGTTCCAAAAGTATCTTTGTTCTACAGCCTCAGAGAGGCAACAAATGCTAACTCAAGATAAGTTTGCCCGATGGACAGCTGTGATAGCAGTTCATCTTGCCAGATTCCCCCCATAAATAGCTGCAGGGGGCCAAGGAGCTGTAAGCACAACAGGAAATAAGGTGTGCCTTATGCAGTTTTTTTAGGGTATGCATGGATTGGTTGCTGATACCTTGTATAAAAAGGGAAAGAAAAGTCTGTGTGTTGTTTTGCTTTTGCAGCTGGTGTGATACCCCCCAATGCTGTGCTCCATTTTGACGTGCTCCTGATAGATCTTTGGAACTCGGAGGACGAAGTGCAGGTTGAGACTTACTTCAAGCCTGAAAAGTGTCCTCGGACGGTCCAGGTGTCTGACTTTGTACGGTACCATTACAATGGAACATTCTTAGATGGGACCCTGTTTGATTCGAGGTATGCAGCTGGGTTGTGTATCTTTGTGTAGTTTAATAGGTATCTCACCCTCATTTGCTCCCCTTTCACCTGTGTAACAATTAATGCAAATTCCCCAGAAACAATGGAAATGAAAGCTGGCATGGTATGTGTGTTAGTAATTTATTCAGGGATTATAGGATAGCAGTTCTGACTCAGACCAATAAAACTGTGCATTGTTTCTTCACGGGCATTACCAATCCAGATGCTTTTTTTAATTTTAAATTTCATACCCTGTATTTATGTTACTGTTTACTGCAGTCAGTTAAAAGTCTCTATAACCATTATAGCTGTTCAGATTAGATACAAGTTTTGTAAACTTAGCAGGCTTTGGAATGAACGTGAGCCACTAACACTTTCTTACTGAGATTTTAAGTGTACGGCATGTGTGCTTCATTAGAGCCCAGTGGAAAACGATGCTTTAATAACAGCTGCCATTGTGTTTGAGAGCCAATTTTCAAAGCCTCTGGAAAACTTCCCAGCCAGCCCTTGGTAAATTAAGGACCAATACTTTTGGACTAGCAAGCTGTGAATTACACTGTGCGTAGTATGTTGATTTAAAAGTTAATATTCTTTCCTGTGGCTGTCTGACATTTGGTTGTGGTTTTTTTTCCCTCATGTTTAGCCATAATCGGATGCGGACTTATGATACCTATGTAGGAATTGGATGGCTGATTCCTGGTATGGACCAGGGTCTCTTGGGAATGTGCGTAGGAGAGAAGCGCATTATCACAATACCACCTTTCCTGGCATATGGAGAAGATGGAGATGGTAAAAGTTATTCCTTTAGTTATTCCTTTTCAATCCAAGTCATCCATATTTTAAAACAAACTTTCTATATTTTAAATTTATGGGCAGAGATAGACACTGCTCAACAGACATATTGTTGATACAATTGTAGTATTTATATACTGAAATTTTATTTCAATCAGGGAGTATAATCTCTGATTAGTATCTAGTGGCACCAAAAACTTGAAGACAGGTGACTACATAATTCTGCTACAGAAAGCAGAAAACTTTTAAGAAAAAAAAAAGTGTTAAATTTATTTTTAATTCCAGGTAGGTTTTGATTTGGTTTTTTTTTTCAACAAATGCCCTAGCAATAACTACAAAATGGATTTTCTTGTAATGCAGCCTGCAGATCGTACATAGAGGTCCCCATGTTAAATAATGGGGCAGTTAGGTGTAGTCTGTGACTTTTCCTTATATTCTTTCTCTGCTCTGATGTTTAAGGATGTGTCTGTGGTGTACAAGGTTTCATACCCCTTCTGTGGCTTCATTACCATTAACCGTGATAGCCATCTCCGTGGATAACAAAACTTTGGGAAGTTTTTGTTTTAGAATTTTGCCAAGATCTTGAACTTGGTGGTTCTTGTTCAAAACAATCCACACTGCAATTTGTACATTGATGGGAAGGTAGTTTTTCACTGAGATACTCAATTTACCCCTCCTCAGCTTCCACTGTGTAGTCTCCTGTTTTGATATTAACAGGATGGGAGGAGCAGATGTACGAGATTTGTGTTCTAATGATTATTTTATGCACTTCCATGAAGTGTGTTGGGAATAGTGGTAGACTAAACCATGCAGCTCAGATAGAGCTGCTGTGTATTGACTAAGATGGGTGTTGCTGAAGAGGCCTTTGTTTTTTGTGAGGCAGTGCCATCACTGTAGGAATAGAAGGAAATGGTTGAGTTGGAGAATTCAGTGAAAAACCCACTGAAACAAAAAATGACTGACTAGAAGGAAATTTGCAAAGAGACCTATATAAATTAGAGGACTGGGCAATCACCAGCCATATGAAATTAAACAAACTGGATTCTGCACCTGGATTGGGACAACCCTGGATGTATGGACAGACTGGGGAATGAGAGGCTGGAGACCAGCACCATGGGAAGGGACCTGGGGCTCCTGGTTGATGGCAAGTTGAACATGAGCCAGCAGTGCCCTGGCAGCCAGGAGGGCCAGCTCTGTCCTGGGGTGCATCAGGCACAGCATCACCAGCCGGGCAAGGGAGGCGATTGTCCTGCTCTGCTCTGCTCTGGGGCGGCCTCGCCTCGAGTGCTGGGGGCAGTTTTGGGTGCTAAAATATAAGAAAGACATTAAGCTATTAGAGGATATCCAAAGGAAGGCAATAAAGATGGTGAAGAGCCTTGAAGGGAAGCCGTATGAGGAGCAGTTGAGATCACTTGGTCTGTTCAGCCTGGAGAAGGCTGAGCAGAGACCTCATTGCAGTCTGCAGCTTCCCCATGAGGGGAACAGGAGGGATATGCACTGATCTCTTCTCTGGTGACAACTGACAGGACCTCTGAAGTTGTGTCAGAGGAGGTTTAGATTGGATATTAGGAAGAGATTCCTCACCCAGAGGGTGGTTGGGCACTTAATAGGCTCCCCAGGGAAGTGGTCACAGCACCAAGCCTGACAGAGTTCAAGAAGTGTTTGGACAATGCTCTCAGGCACATGGTGTGACTCTTGGGGTGCCTTGTGCAGGACCAGGATGATCGTAGTGAGTTCCTTCCAATTCAGATATTCTATGATTCCAATTTATTTTGGGAGGGGAGGTGCTTGATATTTGGCAGTACGTTACTTTTCTTCAACAAACATGTTTAAGCTTCTACTAGAACACCAGCTGTTTCTTACCAATTTTCTGCTCTAACACTTTTGTAGGTAAGGAGATCCCTGGCCAAGCCTCCCTTGTCTTTGATGTGGTTTTGCTAGATCTACATAACCCCAAGGATGGTATTGCTATTGAGAACCAGCTCGTGCCCGAATCTTGTGAGCGGAGAAGCCAAACAGGGGACTTTCTCCGATACCATTACAATGGCACACTTTTGGATGGCACATTATTTGACTCCAGGTAAGCAAACCATTCAGCTCTACAGACTGCATTTCCAGTTTGACTCCTCTGTCTTGTCCATAATATGCTCAAACACAGTTCTTTGCTTTTCCTTCCTTTTTGAAAATTTTGAGTGGACTTGGAGTCTTTTTAAAAGACTCACAGAAAACTTTTCCATATGGGAAGGAAAAGAGCTGTTCTGTACCCTGGCATTGTCACAGACGCCATCTAGGGGTGGTGACCCACCAAGTGAAGCCGTGTGCTTTAGGCACACAAGCCTGAAGACTCTTTGCCCCATAGTTTATCTGCCAAATAGGTAATACCACTGAAGAGAGAGAAAATAAATACGATTTCCATTTTATGTCCTGAGAATTGTGATTCAGTGTGCTAGTGACTAGTGTGAGGTTAATCATATTTATACTTGAGAACTGTTGCATTTTGAAGGCTAATGTCTTTCAAGACTGAATTACAGAATTGCAGAATTCAACAACAGGGGTTTTCTGTGATAAAGGAAGAGGGATTACTGTGACATTAAATTCAAAGCTCTATGGGCACATGAGCCTCGTGTACAGAATCATATGATGAATAATACCCTTGTAGTTTTCTGTGACTTTTGTTTGCTTTTAGTGGAACAGTGCTTTATTATCCCACTCCAGCTTTCAGAACAGCTGGCAGAAGTAGCTAATAGGAGGTGAAAATGAGCCAATGTAAAATGTTTTACAAAATAAGCTCAGGGAAAAATGTTTAGTACTACTACAGTCAGTGTAGACCTTGATTTACAACTTGTGAAAGCTTATAGGTTAAGAACTTCAACCTTATCCACAGTGTGCCTATTTCTCTTTTTTGAGATCTGAGTATGGTCTGTAGTAATTAATCAATTTTTGAAAATAGCTGTAGTATTTATATTAGGATTGCTGTCAAGAAATAATAGTAAATGCTTTATAGACAGCAGCCTCTTCATCATTCTGAAGTTCTGACAGTTGTTAGAGGGCTTGTTCGTTAAAACATGACCTGACCTCCTGCAGAATTCATAAATGAAGAAATGGAGCAGCTAACAACAGGGATTGAAAACCCTGGAGCTGTCCAGGACAAAGTTTCTCACTAGTACAGGGAGCATGCCAAAAGCTCTGCGAATGGCTGGGGTTGAGAGCTCTAATAATACTTTCCTTTTCCTTTTTACTCTGAAATATTCGGCTTCAGAACTGCCCTGGGCAGCTCAGCCAAGGCTGTCTGGACTTAGAGCAGTTGAATAAACCTCTGAATTACATCAGGGTCTGGTCCTGTACTGGTTTAGTTCTTTCCTAGAGCTACCTTGTAAAGATGAATTAAAACCTTTCTGCCTTCTCTTCCTTGGGCTGTGCCTTTGTGTAACATGCCTTGAAGAAAGGCAGAAGACAGTCATGTCCTTGTAATAATCATCATTTGTTGTCGTAGCCTTGTTTTATCCTGTCATTAGGTGTTAAAGCAGGTCCTTCAACCTCTGTGTAAATGGTTGGCTTGGTTTGGAAGGGAGGGATGGTGTTGATACTGTTTTGTTGTCATGACTCATTTTAATGTTGAGTATCCCAGGAAAACCTATTTATCCCACCTGCTCCTTCTAGTAGTTGAACTACATAGCTGTGGTTGCAAAATGAGGTAGCCTGCAGGGTGTCTCATGAAAATGAAGCACTTATCAACCATATCTAGTTGATAAGTGCTTATTAAAGTAGTGTCAGGGCAGAGGAAATTTGAAAGGAGTAAATAATTTTTTTTTCAGTTACTTGTCAAAAACCTGTTTTCTGTTTCATCAAAAATACATAAATAAGTGTGATTTTTCTTTCAAGATACAGTAGAAATGTATTTGCAAATTTTCTGGCTATTCACTAGCCAGGGTCTCACTGCTGGGTAATCAGTGACCCGTGCGTCACTGACTGATGAAACCTGGTGGCCTGGATTCATGGAACATAGTTCCTTTGTGCCTCCCTGGTGCTGGTTAATGACTGTATGTTTCACCCTAACTGGTTTAAGGATTGTGTTGCAGGGCTGTTGCAAGAGTCCGTGTTTCCTTGAGTACACCTGACACTGCTAAAATGCAAATATTTTCCGTAGTTATTCACGAAACCGTACATATGACACCTATGTTGGGAAAGGTTATGTGATTGCTGGAATGGATGAAGGTTTGCTGGGTGTATGCACTGGTGAAAGAAGAAGAATAATAATCCCCCCTCATCTTGGATATGGAGAAGAAGGGAGAGGTAAGCTTGGCTTTGCATTCAAGTCTTCTGTAGTTAATGAGGTTTCCTTTACTGTTTAGTTCATCTGTGTGTATTTTCATTTTGCTGGCATTTGAAAGGTTTATGAATTAGTTCATTATTTTGTGAACATCAAACTGACAAGACCACATCCAGAATTTGCAGGATTATTTTAATTAACTAAATAGGTAGGACAATAAAAATACAGAACAATCTCACATATAAAAGGTAGCCTGAACTCATTTGGGTAATTGGTGTTTCAGGCTGACTGGTACTTGGATGCCAGGAGCTCTGCAGATCTTCCTTCCTGTGTGTCTTAAACTCTCTATCCTGGAGGAGTTCATCATGCAAAGTTTTCTTCCCCATTCCTTCCACAGCCACAGGTTTTGTGGACTTCCAAGTCACCTCTGTAAATGGTGGGTGCATGTAACAGTGAAGTAACTGTGTATATGTAACATACAATTAACATTCCTTTGGGAAAACTCATTGCTATCTAAACAGATTGCTGTGAGAGCCTGAATAGGATAACCCTTCTAGCTGATCACAGCATTGTGGCTGGTGTTTCAAAAAGTGCCTCCTGGGATGTTACTTGGATAAGTGATTTAGAAGAAAAGCCTTTCTTCAGGGAATGCAAGTTCTGTGCTGTTGATTTGGAATTAGGCTCCTTTACCAACAAACCCCAATCCTAGGCCTGGATATGTCTTGTCAATCCTGGTAATGCACACAAGCCTGGGAAGAGGGGGAAGAAGTTGCCCACTTTTAGGATATTTTAAGGAACTTTAACCTTTTACGTATAATGATGTTCCTTGAAGCTTGAGAAGTTCTTTAGAATTTCGATGATCAATCTTGAATTGGTACACAAAACAATGAGTGTTGTTTTGTGTAACAATAACCATGCATTTCCTGCGACCACCCTAAATAACTAATTTAGGGTGGTCGCAGGAAATGCATGGTTACTGCTTCATTTCTGCATAATTTTAAAATTCAGAATAATAAAAGCTTTTCCTTCACCATTGAACTGAGTGTGTGTTTAGTGCGTTCCTCCTGGTTGTTTTTCCTACATTGGATGCAGCTTGCATCTGTTGCATCCTTTAATTCTGAATGAGAAGAGCAAGATGACTTGGTAGCAGACAGCAGGAATACATATTCCTGCAGGGTACAGTACCTGGACATGATACGCCTGTCTAATTTGCTTCCTATTTAGGAAAGATTCCAGGATCTGCAGTGCTGGTCTTTGACATCCATGTGGTGGACTTCCACAACCCCTCAGATTCAGTCAGCATTACTGTTCACTACAAACCTTCCAACTGCACTGTACTGAGCAAGAAGGGAGATTACCTGAAATATCACTACAATGCCTCACTCCTGGATGGAACGTTGCTAGACTCCACGTAGGTATTTTAATGCCCTGGTAGGGAAAATAATCCCAGCAGCTGTGAAGGCAGAATGAATTCCCTACAAAGCAAGCTAGCAGGGAATAAAGAAATTTTTTTTTTAAACGGAGTAGTTATGTAGAATGTATTTTTCTCTTTATGTCTGCCTGCCAAAGATACATAGGAGGAGGAGAAGAAAAAGACAGTCTGTCATAGCATAATGAGAGAACGAGGAACAAAAAGGATGTGGGAGTGTGTTGGAGAAGAACGTAAACAGTGTGTGTGGAGTGATGAAACTTGTTGCATGGCATTCTGTTTAAATGGGCCAGTTCAAGTGTCTGGGCCAGTCATGCCAGGGCAGCACAGGTCTCATCATGAATGAACTGTCCAGGTTTATTCAGTTTCTTGGGTGGGATTTGTGCTCTGTACTGATCCAGTGCTCCTGAGAGGGGTCTGGTAGGGCTACTTGTGGTCTTGTTAAAGATACCTCGAGTGTGGTTTATAGTAAATGGTCACCTGTTGTGTCTGTAGCACACATTGGTGCACCTGTATTGTAGTGTCCCTTTAAGTGTCAGCATGGAGGAGCTATCAGAGGGCTTGATGGTGGCTGTGAGGATAATAGGCCTCTTCCTCCTCCCTTCTGGCAGTAGGTTTATGAGGGAAGCAAAAGATTACTCCAGTCTGTCTCCTGTAGCACTGAAGTGAGCCTGGCACGCAGCTACAAGAATATTTCTGTTCACTTCCTTTTTTTTTAACTCGATCTTTTGAATAGTGCAAGTCATCCAAACAACATTTTATTTTTTGGAAGGGAAGTTGGGAAATGCTATTTTTAACCTGGTTATAATTACCAGAGGAAACAGCTCATAGGTTTCACAGTGTACACAATAGCTTGCAGAGTGAAAAGCTGCCTTAATTTGGAGCGCGTGGTGCGATGCTGTAGGCAAGGATGTATACAAGTAACATGTTTGGATTCAAAACACTATATGTCAGGAATGCTCAATTCCCATTTTGTAGCAGGAACCAAGGGATGTCAAGACCATCTTACTCAAAGCAGTTTTTAGAGAATCAAAGGTCATGAATCATGTGCTCCTAATTTTAAGGCTGACCTCTTAGCCACTGAATTGTTTTCTTTCCAAATAATACTCTGTTGTACAAGCATGTCCTGCAGAGGCACAGCCAAGCCAAATAACCAAAGAAAGGCGACCAATAGAATAAAGAGCCTTAATGCTGCACACTCTGCTTTTAGAATCACAATACATGTTTAACTTTTGGGCTTTTAACTTGTGATATTTTCTAATTTTAGAAATGAGCCACGGGCAGCAAGGTATAATTCAAAATTTAGTACGGTTAAATAGCAGTAGTAGCAGTAGCTATTTGTGTTAATAACTACTACGTTATAGTGGCTGATTTCATTAAAGAGATGGCTGATCCATGGGAATGCACTCAGATCCCTATACAGAGTTAGTGGTCGTAGGATGAATGTACATCTGGAATTTTTACATCTACTGAAAAGTCCAATTACAATAGTTAAAAATATGTGAAAGGCAAAAGGCCTTATTTCAAGATAAAATACCTTGGGGGTGTAATTGACACGATTAATGATTTTAATTGGATTTCATTCAGGAAACCTCTAATTTTAGTGCCAGAGGACATGTCAGCAGCAGAGACTTGTCTGTGTGGTGCTGGTTATAACTTGAGAACAACTTCAGGTAACTGTTTGGTAGAGCAAAGCATTGGGCATTTAGTTAATTTTTGGCAATGACAGGACACTACTAGAACTGCTCCTTCTGTGGTTAATTTTGAACAACAGAAATTCTCTATTAAATGTTGATTTTTTTTCATGTTTCCCTCCCTTTCCAGACACAGCCTTGGCAAGACCTACAACATAGTTCTGGGATCTGGACAGGTGGTGCTGGGGATGGACATGGGCCTTCAGGACATGTGTGTTGGGGAGCGACGGACAGTCGTTATCCCGCCTCACCTTGGTTATGGAGAAGATGGAGTTGGTAAGTGCACATCCACTTGGCATCTCTTGAGTGACTGAAACATAGGCATGCATGTTTTGTTAGTTCATATGTATAAAATCATAAGCTGGGTGTCTTAGCTGCTTGAATGGGATTTTTTTTTTAGGTTTTTCATGTCATTATATTAGACACTCGCCCTTCTCCCCGGTGGACTGAGCATGCTGTCTGTGTTGCATTTCAAGTCATGCTGTTGCTGTGGCCAATAGAAAGACCATCACAGTACAAAAAGGAACACACGCCCCCAGTAATGTTGCTTTGTCAGAACAGAAAGCTCCAGGTAGTCTGGTGTTGCAGAGGGATGCAGACACTGTTTTCCATGATAGGGAGTTGGGTGCCTGTGTTTGGACATGTGACGTGTCATTCAGGAAACAGAGCTGTAGGGGACTGGTCAGCACTAGTATGTTAGGAAATTCAAAGAAAACTTAAAATTCAGAAGATACATGAACTGAGTATAAGATGTGAAACAGTACTGATGCTGTTAAAACTCCAACACCAATACATTTTAAGGCAGCTTTAGAGCATTGAGGCTTAGCAATTTTTAATGACATGGACAGCAGTAATAAAAATAATGACACAGAAGTGTCAAGAACTTTTGTGTCCTGGTATGTGTGGTTGTTTCTGGTCTTCCAAGTTTAAAGATTTGAGGGAAAGGAGTCTATTAGGAGATTACCAAGATCACCAAATACTGATGTGTATGGAAGCAGTTGCATAAGTTGCTATGTTCTTTGAATAGCTCCAGAACAGTTTGTAGTTTATCAAGATTGTCAGGCATCATGTGCAGAGCTTAATGGAGAATTAATTTGCATTAAGAGATAAGAATGCACTTCCAGTTGTACCTATCTTCTGTGAAAAATTAGGAATATTACATATATACTATGTTTTATACATGATTTTCTCTATTATACATTCTATATAATTGCATAACTATATATAATAAATTGAAAATTTCCTCATAACATGAAAAATCTGCTGTGTGAAATACCTGTCATAGGTATTTGCCATCATTCAAGTTACATTTCAAGTTCATTTGATACACATGTTCTGAAACATTTCATGACTTGTTAGTGTGTTGGTATATACCCAGCTATCTGAAGAAATTGCTTGTTTGCAGTCTCTTGCAAACAGAAGATTAGAAATGAGCTTGATTTTTCTTTTTCAAGACTAAATTGAACTCCCTCCATGGTTTCACTGGGGTAATATCCCAAGCTGTTGCAATACTGTTGAGTCTCACAGAAGTACGCTGATACGCAGTGTATTGGCGAGATAAAGGAAGATTATTACCACAATTTTAGTTTTTAAAAGTAAAAAAATGGATGCAGGTAGAATCACAGAATTATAGAATGGTTTGGATTGGAAGGGACCTTAAAGACCAGCTAGTTCCAACCCCCCTGCCATGGGCAGGGACACCTTCCACTAGAACAGGTTGCTCAGGGCCCCATTCCAACCTGGCCTTGAACATTCCTAGGAATGGCGCATCTGCAGCTTCTGTGGGCAATCAGTTCCAGTGCCTCAGTTTTATTATGAAAGGTTCCTTTTATGATCACCCCTGGTGAAGTGAACAGGAAGATTTGATGGGCTAGGGAACACACCAGAGAAGTGCTGTTTGGAGCAGGAAGATAAATTTAATTATGGATTAAAAGGAAATATCCCTTCAATGTGCATGAGGATAAATACCCCTCTTTGCCATTTGTTCTGACAGAAGGAGAAGTGCCTGGTAGTGCTGTATTAGTTTTCGACATCGAACTGCTGGAACTGGTGTCTGGCTTGCCTGAAGGATACATGTTTGTTTGGAATGGGGAAGTCTCTCCCAATCTTTTTGAAGAAATAGACCAGAATCATGATGGAGAGGTTCTTTTGGAGGAGGTAAGCTGAGACAATGAAAACACCTGCAGTGGTTTTCTTCTACCACCATCAGTGCCAATGTTGAAGGATGGAGTTTTTCCTCATTTTTTTCTCTTCTTCCGAGATGGTGCTTGTCGTCAAGGGAACAGGAAGGCAGGGTGTCAGCTAAAACATGGTTATTAAGCTTTAGAGACAGAGCCAGAAAAAAAAAAGGACTGTAAGAATGGCCATGCTGTCTAAGATCAGTTGCTGTTGTGGTTTCCTTGGTCAACAACAAATCCTTAGGGCATAAGTGTAAGAGGCAGAGTTGGTATCCAACATTCCTTTGCTGTGTCAGCCTTCTCAGTGTCTGTCTCAGTGTTAATTGGCAGTTTATGGGGAATTCTTGAGCCAAGGCTGAGCCTGCAGCAGTGCATCCAGGAATTGTCTAATCTCTTTTAGAGCCTGGTGATGCCAGTGGCCACTCCTGACACATGTGAATTGTGTGCTGTGCAGTCAAGTTCTTCCCCTTGCTTGCTTTTAAAATCTGTGTTGTGAGAATGTCACTGGGTGCCTCAGCTGAAAGCCACTTGCTTTTGCCACACCATGTCTGGAAACATAAATCTCTGTGAGGAAAACATAAACCTCTGCCTTTTGTTTTAACTGAGGAGTTCTATTTTTTTATTTTCTGAAGTCTTTTTTGTCACCTTTCTCTATCCTTCTGTTTTGTCCTTTCTTCTTTGTCCCTTCTTTTCTCCCTGGAATGGTGCTGCCTGCAGTGCTCAAGGGGCCAGCTGTGGCCCTGTGGAACAGCATGAAATGCCTTTGAGGATTTTAAAACCTAATACGGTAAAATCGAATTCTTGTTTTCCCTTTTCCCAGCACTCTCTTCCACCTCTTTGTTTTCCTTCCATCTCCATCTTCTCCCTTATGTTTACCTGCACATCTGTCCTTGCAGAGAAGAAAATAGCTTTTACTGGTTTAGAGAAAGAGGTAGGAGGAGGCTGTTGCTGTCCACATCAGCAATCATCGTTCTTGTGTGTTGCTTCCTCTAAGATGTAGGTGGGTTTCTGCTTTACAGTGTGAGCTTCATGAATCGCCATGCAAAATTACTGCCCTCTGCCCATACAGTCTCCAACCCATCTTCCTCCTAAATTACAAAAAAGTTTTCTTGTTATGGGTCCAAAACCCACTGGAATGAGTGAGGAAATCCCTGCTGATCTCCACAAAGAGTGATTTAACCTCATGTGTCTGTTCTAATTAGTCCAGTTTGGGTGGTAAGGTTCTTAGGATAGTAACGATGTCCTACGTACACTTAATAAGTAGTAAAATGCTGGATAATCGAGAAGTAAATGCTGCTTTTGTAAATACTCTTCATTTTCAAATGTCCTTTTCACTGTGAGCTGTTTTCTTGTCCTTTCCCTCCTCTTAGTTTTCAGAGTACATCCAAACTCAAGTCGAAACTGGCAAAGGAAAATTAGCTCCTGGCTTTGATTTTGAAAAGATTGTTAAAAATATGTTCACCAATCAAGACCGGGATGGAAATGGTAAAGTTACCGCTGAAGAATTCAAGCTGAAAGATCAGGAGGCCAAAGAGGAGCACGATGAACTGTAAAGATAAGAACAAACCCAAGAATCCTGAGCTGACCTACTGTTCAAACACGTGTACTGGAAGGATAGCCCTCGGATAGCCTGTGTCTGCCTGTGCCTGGGTGTGGGTAGGCTGTTAAAATAGGAAGAGATTTTCAGTTGGAATTGTTAGGTGTATCTGCAAAAAGTGTTAAGTGCCTCAAGGTAGGATGTACAGACAGGTGAGGAGTGTCCTGCTGTATGTGGTGTCGTGAACCACGTGTGTATGTGGGGTCTGTTTTTATGCTAAAGATCTGAAGTTCTCATTGAAAAATACACAGTTGGGTGGATGGTAGAGAGAAAACCTACCATGTGCTTTTAAAAGAGTTTTAAAAAGTCTTCTGTATCAGAAATATTTGTGTAGGAAAATGAACCAAAATATTCCCCGTAAAAATAACCTGTAAAAGTTGCCAGCTGTTGCTCCCAGTTCCTTTCAGGAGGCATGAGCGCTCTTCGCAGTAACTGAACAAACTCACATGGATTTTTGCCAGCAGAAAATCTGATTTGCGAGTTGCAGAACATGGCTGTGCCAGTGCAAAATTTACATAAGCTGTGACTTAAATTAAAGAGACCTAGAATTGAGACTGTGTATGTGTTGGGTTTTTACCTCACGGAATAAAAGTTTCCTACCATCTGTACTGTGTTGAACTAGTAACCTTGACTCTTGCTGGCCAGTGTTCCCATCAGTCATTCCAAAACCTTTCTAGTTGCAACCTTATTTATAGTTTTGTTAGACATTAAATATTAGCATACAGGGTCCAACTGCTGTCATAAATACTGGACACAGTTGATTTCGTGTTGGGCTTCTGTCTCCTATTTTGGGAATTGCTAGATGAAGAAGTACTTAGAGCTTAAGCAGTAGAGCAGTCTGCAGTGGCAAACAAACAGACAGACAGTGATAGAATCAAGAAACAGGCCCATCTGCTTGTGAGTGCAAATGTTGTGGCCTATCCCTCAGCACAAAGTTAGCCCTGGCAGTGCTGTTCAGATTCTGTGACTTGAGACAGTCACCTGTTAGCTCAACAAAAGCAGCAGAGCTGCTCAGTACTAAATACATGAAACAGACCCATTTTCTGGAAGGCCGTGGGATCCCCCTCAGCACACAGCATGTAAAGAGCACAAACACATAGAGTGAGACACTGTCAAAGAGGAGTAGGAAGGGAGTTGTGCTTCCATTATAAGCCTTGTGTCTAGTTTCTTGCTTTCCTTGATCTGTACGTGTGGGATGTAAGCTCCCTGAGATGCTCTTTCTAAAAATTGGTATTTCAGTTGGATGAAAACATTTTGTATTGGTTTTTAATGCAGTTCTTACAAAAAGTGCAGTGAAATATTTTTTTGAGTTTGATACCATTAAATGTTGGATAACTGATCTTTTTGTTAAATAAAATGTTGATCAACTATTACTTTTAAAGTTTCTTTTTCTGGCATTGTGGTGGGTTGGAGCAAATGAGTTGAAGCAAATACCCTTCCTGCAGCTCTCTGCTGTTGTATGCAGCAGGCTTACCCTGAGTATGTTCAATACTTCCGTTAATGTTCAGGAAAAATATTTTAAACAATGATTATGGATGATTTTATACCAGATGTAAAAGTTGTGGATATCAGTGACTGGCACTTCCATTCCAAAGGTTTATGTCCAGAGTGGCTCCTCAGAAGCCTTACCATCTTGTGAAAGCAGCTCTCTCAGCAGACTGTTTTTCCCTTTTGCTTTGCTTGGAAGCAGGTTGCTCACTTTTTGCTGTGGTTCAGATGCAGTCCCTTCTGTGCGCTGACAGAGCTGAGAGGAGTGGGAAGCAAGTTGTGATTGGAGTAGTGCCAGACGCAGAATTCCGTGTGGAAACAGCTCCTTACTCTGTTCCCATAGGTGCCCCCAAAAACCCAAGTCTCTCTTGTGGATATCCCCCCTCCTCTTGGGGGGTTGGAACTCAATGATCTTCAAGGTCCCTTCCAACCCAAACCATTCTGTGATATCCTGAATTGTTTTGTCTGAGAAAACCTTAGTGAATGAACCCAGCATTTCTGCATGGAGGAACATTCCAGATGGATCCCAGGAGGTGGGCTGAAGAGTTCCTAGTAAACCAGGATAACAGAGTTGTCCTCCAGGGCAGCTACAGGACAAAGAGCAGCACTGAACTGCTGTCAACTGATGATCCCAAAAATTACAGTGCTGGATTTTTTTGGAAGTGCTTGTCAGTGATGGGATAGCAGGGATGACTTTACCAGTACCTCTGGCTAGGGTAAATACATCTGAAATTCTCACGCCGTTGCTCCTTAGGACTTGGCAAACATGGCTTGTGATCCATCTAAAGATATTTTTCCTTCAAGAGGAGGTTTTTGTTGCCCCTCGCCTCATCCCTCCAAGCTAACAGGTTGCCATTTTGGAAATAAGAATGGAGCTTTGGGGAAAATCAGAGAATATATGGAAAAACTTGCTATAAAATAATAGTGTTTATACTGGGCATTGCCCAGACAAAGGCAAAAGAAGCCAGGTCTGCCTGGCTGTATTAGGTTGAACTGCTTAAAATCCAGAATTTCTGATCACTAACATAGAGCCAGTCCTTTTCCTTTCTGCTGGCAGGTATCAGCTTCTCCCTCGAAGGAAAGCTTGGGGCCACCTTCCTCAGAAAAGGGTTGCGCTTAGGCTGAATCCTCCATCCATTGCTTCTCTGGGTGTGTGGCAGCCCCTAAAAGTGAGGGCAGTCTGCCTTGCCTGTTCACCAAACCAGAGCCTGGGGGCAGGGGGAGCTGGCTGGGAAGTGAAATTGTGCTGGTGTGGGCTGGGAGAGCTCAGCATAGCCCCTGCACCCCCAGCTCCAGTGATTAAAAAATCCCTGCAGGTCACCATCCTGGTAGAGAAGGTGGCCTGTGAGGAATGTGGATATAAGGGAGATATTTTCCACATCAAATTATAAAATAATTTTTTAAAGGAGAAAATAGCTATTTAGAATTAATCTAGCTATTTATTTAGGATTTATCTATTAGCATTTTATTTTTAGTGTTTAGAATTTGCCTATTTAGAATTTACCTATTAGTATGTATTATCTCTTAGTATTCAGAACATAAAATTCTAATTATTTAGAATTATCTATAGAATCTCTCTGTTTTGAATTTATTTATTTATAGAACTAGTGTCTAGATAGTTTTTTACCATACTTAAGTGAGGTAACTTTATAAAAATAGATGATAACTCTCAAGGGTCATTAATAGCCAGATGTAACTGGGCTTAGCTAACGAGGGGCTCTGCAGAACTCAGGCTGTTTCTACTCCTCTAATGAAACAGGCAGGTGCTATTCTCAGAGCTGGCAGCTGACTGCTGCTAGGAAAGGAAGTTGCTGGCAGCCAAGGTTGGCAATTGCTGACTGAATTGTCGGGGGTCAGTGGAAAAGGAACAGGGGTGCATACCCTGAAAAATCCAGGCATTTATGAATATTTTTCTGTGTGATTTTTGTGTCTTAATTTGATAGCAGTACTTTTTGCTGTGTAACTCCATGTGGTCCAAATAGAACAGACATTATACCTAAATCAGAATTTGCAGTTGTTGAACTTGAATATTACATTTTTCTGTGTGAAAAAAAAAATTCAAATTTTCCTTTAAGCTTAAAAATGACATATTTAGCTAGTACGGGGTGCACGTTTTCAGCTCAGTTCAGCACTACCAGTGTTTGTTTGACAGTGAGAGGACATTTGAGCTGGCTGCAATACCTGCTAAGAGACAGATTCATTTTCAGCTAAATAAAAGTCCCAAATACTTGACCTTGGACATGTACTGCAGACAGAACAAATATTGTGAGTAGAGGAAGAAAAAAGAGTAACATTCACTTAATTTTGCTTATTCCTTTATTTTAACTTTAGATATACTCTTTTGGCTATGGGAAAATGTTCTGAAAAATGTATATCTTTCTTTCCAAACTAAATCATAAATTAAATACATTTTTAGGGTTGCAAAATGTTTCTGGTTAGAAATTTT
This sequence comes from Pachycephala philippinensis, assembly GCA_013397055.1. Classification (NCBI taxonomy): domain Eukaryota; kingdom Metazoa; phylum Chordata; class Aves; order Passeriformes; genus Pachycephala; species Pachycephala philippinensis. The sequence continues at coordinate 935,555 of VWZT01001059.1, forward strand.
TATTTAGAAAGATGTACTACTCACAGTATTTCTTTCTTAAAACTGAAAGGAGAATCTCGATAGCAATTATAAGAGTTAGACTGGCTGGAGAAGGATGGCTTAACCTGTAGCTGTAGAGTTAATTTTGTTCATGGTTTTGGAGAGGCAACTGATAATATAAATTCTTATTTCTAGCCAACAGTCTAGTGATAAAACGCTGGGATTTTGGTAAAGTGGAGGAGGATGTTTAAAAATGCATCTTGTGTTTTTCCTTAACTACTACATAAGCAAGAGTTATGATTGGCAGTGGGATCTGAGATGATGAGCAGACACTGATAATCTGTATAGCACTATGCAGGTTTTTAAAATTGACCTCCTGGTTCAGATTGATTGCATAAGTAACTAGTTTTTTCTATAAAGCTGTATGAATGGCATTTCAAGAAGTAAATTATTTGGCATAGAGATACCCCTTGTACAGCAAACAGGTTCTATCAAGTAACTGCAATGTTAACCAAAGCTTAATTGCTTTTAAGTCGTAGCAAAGGTTTACTGCTCTAGCAGATCCTTAACACAGGATTTAATGATAGGAGAAAAGTGTGCTGGAGATCTTAACTTACCTACATCTTTGTGGAAGGGCAAGAATCCTTTTCTTTAGGTGACTGTCATTATGTACTGAACATTTGGTGACTGAACATGCATTGGTCCACTGCTTGGAGGTGAGATTGGAAAATCTTCCATACATAATGCTTGAAAGATGGTGGTTTGATCTGAAATCCTCTATCAGTTTTAGATGTCCATGTAGTTGGAAAACCATCACATTTTCTTCTGATATGTGTGGGTTCTAGGGAGGCTGAATACTAATTTCAGTAATTCAGATTAAGACGTAGTTGGAGATCTGTTGTGGTAACTGCTTTTAAAGATGCTTCCTAGTCCTTTTCTATATTGCTCTGCATGTGCTCTTCTATGTGGTTTTGTTTATTTGTTGGTTTGTTTGGTTTTTTTTTTAATTGTGGGGTGAACAAGATCTTCATCATGCTGAAGGAATGGTGGCTTGCTCACCTGCTGAGTGAGGCTGAGGAAAAATTCAGAGTTTATGTGTATCCTGAGGCAAGTTTGATGAAAACATGGGACACTCTTCCCTTCTCAGAAACACTGCACAGAGAGACCAGAACTGCCCCCCTCCTTTTCACCATGCTGGGATAATCAGGGAAATCCATTACACTTGTAGTCCGAATGCCAGAGCGTGTTGCTGACACATCTCGTGCTGTGGAGCTGTGACTATCAGCTACACTTTACATTCTCTAAATTTTAGTTGTTATCTGTATTCCAAAGATAAACTGCTTGTAAATGGAAAACTTTGTCCCAGTAATTAGCCTCTTGCAACTAGAAGCTGGTTGAGTAAGCAGTGCATCCAAACACCTTGGTGTTTTTCAGAAGGTCTTTGCCTTTTGGACTTTTATTTGGCAGCTATGACAAAAGAGCCAGCGTGATTGCATGTTTAAAAAAGCTCTAAACCCAAGGATCACTAACCCTACTCCCCCCCTCCCAAAACCTTAGCATCAGCCCAGCTAATCTAAGTTCTGCAGGTGCCTAAACCCCCGAATGGAAACTGTTGAAGAAATTGTGTCTGCTGAGCTCCCCTGGAAATGCTGCAGCATTCCCCAAATCCTTGCTTTGCCTGGGTGCTGCAAACCAAGCCACTGGGTGGACAGCTCACAGTGATGCCCTTGGGGAGTCACACGTAGCACAGCCCTGCTTGTCCTGCCCACAGTGCTGAAGCTGCAGTGCTGGCACAAGAGGGGCTGTAGGAAGGCTGCTCCCTCCCTCCCAGTTTTGCCATGATCATCCTGCCCTCCTTCCTGCCCCAGGAAAATGGAGGAGACAGGGAGAGAGGCGACAGGCACTGGGCCAAACTTCACACCCTTGTCCCTGTGACTGCTGACTTAGCAGCTGTTGCTGCTGCCTTCAAGCTCTCACCATCTTCTGGCTTTGGCTGACAGGCTCTTAGCAGCTGTTGCTCCCATCTCCTCCTGTCCCTGGCATTGCCAGGGTGATTTCAGCTCTTTGAGGTTGCTGCTGGTGCCTGAGTCACACCTCTGGAATGGAAGGCAGCCAAGGCACTGTCCTCAAGATCCTCACCTTGGTTGTCCTACTGGTTTTCTTCTCAAAGGGACGGCTTCAAGGCTCCCACCTCTGGCCTCTGGCTGCCCCTGTGTCAGGCCTAGGGAATGACATGACTGTAGGTTTTGTACAAGGAGGACATCATCCCTCAAACACTCTGCCTGTTCAGATGCAGGCTGGAATTTCTGAAAGGTCCCTGTGCTCAGCAGTTCCCTGATGGCACAGCATGTGTCGTGTGATTTGTGAAAGGATGCTCACACTGCCCCAGATTGTGCATTGAGCCTCTGCCTTGCATTCAAAATACAGGGACGATTTAATTTCATTTCACTGCAGAGGATTCAGAGGTGGGGTGTGGAAATTACTCTCTCTTCCCTTCTTGGAGAAGTTCCAGCAAGGATGGTAACAGATGTAAAGCTGCTGATTTGGAAAAAATGTGTCTGGTGATACCAAGTCAGAATTTCAATAACAGACCACAGGCTGCAGGGAAAGAGGCCATTTCTTGAGATGTGCATTAAGTCTGGTGGAAGAGAATGCAGATCTAAGCTCTCCCATATTTTCATTACAATTCCTCAGGGAATGGAAGATGGCACGGTTTCTGCTCTGTATACAAGAAAGCGAAGGGGAACAATGATTATATTGCACATTGGGGGAGTTGTATGATTTCCTCTCTTTTATTAATGAATAGATTTAGTACAGCTAAGACCTCACAGGACCAGGGTCACAACATCATCTTTAACTTATCCTGCAACATATCCAAGCAAGCTTCCCAAGTTGGGGCTGTATTAAGCTGTGTCACTCTGTGCACAATGCTGAGAGGTGCTGTAATGTGCTCAGTACTTTCTGAAGAAATTTTATATGGTGAGGGTGGTGAAACTGGCACAGGTTGCTCAGAGAGGTGGTAGATGCCCCATTCCTGGAAACATCCAAGGTCAGGTTGGACAGGGCTCTGAGCAGCCAGGTCTAGTTAAGAACGCCTCTGCTCATTGCAGGCAGGCTGTGGACTATTAGCTTGTGAAACTCTGTTGTTACAAAGATGAGAAATTTTATCTCAGACACACTAACTTAAAACATTTTTCCCATTTGATAGAAAATAAAGGAAGAATAAGGACAGAGAATGTTTTGCAATGATACAAAAATATGAAGAAGAAACACTTTGCCTGAATTGGGTGAATAAAAGCATTTTTACTGAACAAAAATATATGCATGAGAAACTTGTGTGAAAGGATGTAGCATATGAGTAAGATCCTTCAAAGTACAGCTGAGACTGAAATGTCTTTGAAAAGGCAACATAAATGCACACTCTCTTTACAAAGCATTTACACCTTCAATTTTACAAAATAGCCACGTTTTCTAAAATGCTCCTCTGAAATGCCTGATTAAAAAGGACAGTGAACCACAGTACCCCATCAGCAGCAGTTTATCACATCTATAAATCCAATTTAGATCTCGTTATAACAGGAGTGTGAGACGATGAAGAACAGTGTAAGAGCAGTAATAGGAGCTTGCAGTTGACAATTGATACCATATATATTCCGTAATACCAAAATGAAGATAAAAGTTTTAAATTAAATTAAACAGTTCCGTAAATGAGTAATAAGCACATCTAAGATAGCACATGTGTGCTCTTCTGTCCAGTTGCCTCCTGGAAGGAATGGAGTGACTTGAGACTGCAATTTACAGGATTTTCTGTAGAATGGAGTTGGCAACTTCCAGGGATTCATCTTTCACCAAGACAATATCATAAGAGTCCATGTATTTTTCCAAAAGCTCATCTACCTAATTGCAGAAGGGATAAAGAGAAAGACCCCCTTAATTATAGAATTAATTACTGAAAGAGTTTTTGTCATTAAAATATTGCCCAATCTTTCCACCAAATTCTGGGAATAAGCCATGCAAATAATATATCACTCCTACAGGTGAATTCCACAGGAGGACAGAGTAGGAGTGGCCTGACCTAAAGTGCATTCCAGAATATAATACCTCATGTTTATTCCAGGATCTCACGCACAGAGATACTGAAAGAAGAAGTACTTCTGGAAGGGCAGGGAGAAATATAAAACTGAGGTTTTCTCTCTCCTCAATGCAAATGGCTGTTCATTACAACTTAGCAAATAATCAGTTGAGTGTCACTTAAAAAATGCAAAAAGTAAAAAGAAAAGAGGAGAGACTGCCTGGATTTGTTATTTGGGAGATTATAATTTTTCTCAATTATCAATTCAGTACCGAAAGGAGGAGGAGCCACAGAAATTTAAGAGAATTAATTTTTATAACCTCTGAATTTTACTTCTCTAGGAAATACCTGTTAGGAAGTAGTTCTGTACAAAAACCAAGGCAATATATACTTGTGGTTTTGAGCTTATGGGTTAGAAAAAAAATCCATGAAAAATGTTTGAAATTTCAAACCAAATATGGGCTAAACACTTGGTTTGATACCTGAACAGTATTATAATGAACCTGTTTCTAACTCTCAATGTTTCATTCAAAGCTAACAAGGTTATGTAGGGCTACTTACTTTATCATTGAGATAGCCAATCTTAAGAATGTGCTCAACATTTGCTACTCCGTCTGCCATACTCAAATCTCCTTGAGAATCACCCAGCAGTATGATATTGCTGTTGTCTTTTAGCTGTTTGAAGTACTCTGTGTTCTTCAAGGCACCATCATGTTTGTTGTAAACATGAATCAATTCTCCTTTAAATCCTTTTAATATTCCCTATTGAAAAAAGCAACACTGAAGTTATTTCTGGTACCATTCAGGCCAGATAGAATCTAAAATGAAAGAGGTGCTACTGTTGAGCCAACATTGAACTACATAATCTGTGATGATGAACAAGATAAATTTAGTCTTGAGTAATGTAATGGCTGTGACAGGACTGTTAAGAGCAGGCAGGCAGTGATTCTCCCTGCTTGGAGGAGTATATATACATATATCTATATCTGTATCTTGTAGTGTATAGAAATAGCTACTAAATACCACAAACAGTGTGGTATTTATCAAACATGCTGATAAGAATGTGTTATACGTACATTTTCATCAAAATCCATGAAATTGGAAACCACTTTGACGTTAGAATGGTAGACCCCAGCCTGGTGGATTACTTCCTCAAGAATGTCGCCAATCCCAGCAGAAAATATGAACACAGGAACATTATGTTCACTGAGCTTATCAAAGAAGTTCTCATACCCTTCTCTGCAACACAGAATGAAAATACAAATCAAATCTCAAATAGAGAAAGCCAAGAAAAGTCTGAGTTTTTAGGAGACAATGACATCATCTTAGGAAAAGAATTAATATTTCTTGAGCACTTTGCTTCATTTATTTTACTTCACCTTTTCAGGTCAGCAAGAACCATCAACCTAACACAAGGCATGTTAGCAAGGAACTGCTGTAGCAAGTTCTTTAGTCTTGGTCTATATAATTCTTCCCCCCCAAACCATCTAATCATGTTTTAAAGATGTAAAAACACTTCCCCCCTCCCTAAGTACTCCAGAACAAGCAAGCAGCTAGCAGAATTCACTCTAACTACTATCAGGCTGTACATTTCCTTTCAATCTTCCTTGCTTAAATATGTGACTTTCTATAGGGTCATTACAAATTTTGTTTTTAAATCCTGGAAACATTTATTGTTGCTCTCTCCTGAAAGTTTTTTAGTGTTCAATACCTTATATACAGTATTCCAGGAACAAGATAATATTATCTCTATATGCTTTCTCCATACAGACATAGATCGGCAGAATTTTACATTTTAAAAAAGTATTGTGAAAGTTTTGGAAAGAACTTTAGCTTGTGAATGAAGGTTCAACATACATGGATTTAGAATTTCAAACAGACAGAGACTGTGTGCTTGTCTGTTGTACAGAAAATAAAGATTCAGTCAGTGTTATAAACAAATACTTCCACAATTTAAGTTCTAACATCCCGTTTCAGTAGTCCAAAATTTACAGACAGTTTTAGAGGGGTTTCAAAGAGATGGGAGCCACAGCACATTTTGAACAAGGATTTTGCTGTCTTTTAAACTTGCCTTCAGCCATAGAGGAAGAACAATATTTAATACAACATATGAAACATGTTTCTCAAAGGAATTAAGTTAAACTCTACATTGCTCTTAAAAAAAAAAAGGATCACCAGTGCAATTTAAAGAGGATGAAAGTCTACAGAAATGAACCTTGTAGAGATGGGACTAAAAATGTTCCAGATCTCTGCTTTATACAGTGTGGTTATTATCTGCATTTAGATACAACACACCAATAAAGTGGGAGCACAGAGAGCTCAGTGTGGTCCAAGGTTAAGGTGTCACATTCTCAGGAACATGTGTGGGTTTTTTTAATTTCCCTTTTCTTTTCTTCTCCTCCCCCCAACACTCAGGAAGAATCTACAGAAAATGCTTTGAAACAGATTGATATCATTCAAATAAAAAGGAACTTACTTCAGCATAACATCAGATTCCCTTACAATTTCTGCAAACTTGTCCTTCTGTAAGCCTTGTTCAATGAGTAGTGCATGAGATTTATGGTACCTAGAACATAAACAAAAAAATGGGTTGAATGTTGCTTACTAAGATTCACCTTTCATTAAATTTCATGTTTAAAAGCATCGTGTATGGGTAATTCTTGCTCATTCAAGTGCGCAGCAAAACAGAACCAGTTTTGAACAAAACTTAAAGAGATGAATTCAGTTAATGTGAGAGCTAAAAGCTAAGTACTGCCATTAATTTGCTTTTGAAAACTTATAATGTCCAATCTTAGTACAATTTGAACACAGGGGGTGTCTCTTACCATTCCACCATATATGGGTATTTCTCTTCAATGGTGAGAGCTGGATCAATTTCGATGGCATAATAGGTTTCTTTCAGCTGCAATAACTGAAGGGAAAAAAACCCATCAGATGTTCAGTGTATTTCATAAAATAACACTTGGTATTTGGTCTAAGCAATCAAAATAACTTTCTTGTCAGGGAATAATGTCAGATGTCTATATAACAAACCAAATGCTTCTAGGTTGTTTGTTTACCTTTTTCCGACATTCATCTGTGATGATCTTTGAGTTATCAATGATGTCTGGGGAGGGGTGAAAAAAGAAGAGAGTTAAACAAGATGGTACATTTCTTTTACTTTGTTCTACAACACTGTAAATGGCAGAGATAACAATGTCTGGTGACATACCAATATGTTTCCTCAGAACTTTTCTTACCAGCAACCAGTAAAAGGCACATTTTTCTTCCTAAGTATAAAGATGCCCTTCCCTTCATCTCTGAATTACAAGGTCAGTTACAAGCTTTTGTATCTGTTTCTTGAGATTTAATTGTTTCTGAAATCATCCTGAGGCATTCTATGTGTTTAAGAGTTCCCACTTCTCCTTGTTTGTTCCAAAAAGACTACAGCACAAGGATAAAATTACCAAGAATTCTAAGGAGTTTACTATCTGGTTCTTGCAGGTGTCAGGACTATGATGGGCTCTTGAAAAATAAAAGTCAACCATACCATATTTAGCTACTAACATCTGAGAGTTCAAAACTTAATGCTTTAATTGTGAATGACAACTTATCTGATTTAATTCACACAGATTTTGATTAATATAAATATACACATATAAACACAGTCACTAGAATACTTCATCAGTTGAATGTACAGGTTAGGTAACAAGTCAATATAAAATCTCATTAGGGAATAAATTGAATAGAAAATTAAAATATAGGAAAAACTAAAAGGAATGAACAAATCAATCTGTATTAAAAAAAAAAGTACTCACTATGACAAGTTGGACATCTTTTTCCATTGTAGGAAAATCTACTTAATGTCATATCAAAATCTGTAATAATCTATTTAAGGAAAGAAAAAGCAAAACTGTCTTACAACACAGAGGGACAAAATAAAGAATGGCTAGAAATTCTGAATGATCAACAATAGCTGCAGCTGAGTAGCATGTGTGTCACAGAAACCTCCCTATTCTATTGAGCCATTGTCACGGAAGCTAGCATATCCCAGAAGAGTAATGTTTTTTCTAACCAAATTGTTTTTCTCATTCCTTTGGTGAGAATATTTCCTGAAATTACTAAGCTTCTATGCTTATGTCATTTACTTAACTAGTGTCTGGCTGAATTACAGTTGAATCAACAAGGACTACTAAAAGAGTTAACATGTCTAAGTTTTGGAGATTTCTTGAAGGTTGAATTCTATTACATATATATATATATATATATATGCGCTTAAATTTTTTGGCATAGAGTAACAATCCCACAGTTGCTTTTATTCCAAACTGGTTACACCTTTACCTGAAGTTTGGCAGCTCCACCTTTGATGAGGCCACAAATAATCTCCTCTACTCTCCCTGGGTCCTTAATATGGACAGTCTTCTTCTGAAATTCTGGCATCTATGAAGAGTAAGGACATGGACATAAATACACTTACAGAGGACAACTTACTAGGCAATACCTGCTATCCATCTGATTGGAAGCTCTGCAGCTACAAACAGTTTCACGTGACATCAAGACATGGTCAGGACAGAAAGACAAGAGTAAGAAGAAACAGAAAATACTCTGGATGTATTAATCCATGACTGCATACTGCTCTGTTTACTTTCAACATCTGTTTTCTTTTCCTAATATCACATTATTCAATAAATTGACACTCACAGAAAAGATCATTATATTTGTAGGAAATAAGGGAGATGTGTAGGAACAGGACATATGGGATCATCTTGTGATTCAAATATGTCACCAGGAGATGGTAAATCTTAAAACTAACTCTCTTTGCAATTAATATCCACTTAAAGTGTCAACAGAGATCAAGAAGACATCCATTGTTTCCTTGAGAATGCTGAATGAGTGTCAACTGAGTACTCCAGTACAAAAAGGCTGTACAGTAATCCCTGCTCCCTAGCCAGTCCATCAGTTGCTACTATTACCTATTTCACTGCACACTTTTAAAGTAACACATGACATCACAGTATATATTCCTTTTGGATGAAGTATATTTCTTCAATACTATGATAAATGCTGAATTTGGTGTAAAACAAGAAAAAAAAAAAACCCAAACCCCATTCCTCCCCAAGCCTTTGTTTACTCTAAAAGTTCATCTTCAGTCTTGCAGAAATGGTAAAAGAACTATTTATTTACAGAAATTTCCAAATGTAGCATGTATTTCGTTCCTTTATAATCATGTATGGACCCATTCTAAAGCCAAAGCATCAGACATTTGCAATCTGTCTAAATGGGCATTTATAAGTAGTAAACTTTATTTTCTGTTTATAAAGCTTCAGAGATGATACAGTGTTAGGAATTACATTTTTAACACTCTGTCCTTCAACCTTCCTTTTCTTATAGCTAGCATGTAATCTTTGCTGCCACGAGCTAATTAAAAAAAAAAAGGTCGGGGGGGAGCATTTATTTCAGGACATTTCTGGACCCAGAGTTCTCATATCACCAACTGTCACTAAGTCATGAAGAACTCTTTCTTCCAGCTCTTAATGCTACTAAGTCTTTTCTTCATTAGTAACAGCCAACTTGCAGTCAAGTTGCAATTTGATTATCATTTAAGAAAAAGGTGGCATTTTAAAGTATTGAAACATATGTTTTTGTAATGGAAAAGACACTTGTGTGCCAGACACAAGAAGGATCTGTAGATACTTTTAAATATCAGCTCTAGCCCACTCTGTTCTCAGATGGGAGCAAAACATCGCAGCTACATCATTATCAGATGAGCAGAGGCTCATCTAACTTATTCTTCAACACCCCCACTCATGTGTTCCTTACTTTCCTCAACTACCTTTATGTTCAGAAAAGTTTGTCTAATCTCTACTTAATGTTCCTTACTGTAATTTTAGATCATTCAACTTGGAGAAAAGTGTTCTTTTTCTCAGATGCTCACTGGATAGATTTTTCCCTTCTTCCTGAATGTAAAACCCCAGTGTTCTTCTTCAATCTTCTGCAGAACACAGTTTTCTAAATCTCTGGTAATTCTTGATGTTGTCTTGGCCCATCACTTGAACTATACTGTTTTTCCAACATAGCATCCATGACTGTGGGTAGAACCTTTCTGCCCTGCTCTGCCAAGGCCTCGCTGAAGGGTCACTTTGGCCCTTGTCTTCAGGTAACATCTTTGCATGTACATTAAAATACGTGCCCCGTGTTAGCAGTAATATGGTGAGAATGATTCAAATTCAGTTGGTAATGACCAAATATTCTTCAAAATGACTCCATGGCAGAAACAGGTATTTGTGCAAAGCCCTAAATTTTACATTTAATCTTTCTGGATTGTATCTTTTCTTCCATGTCAGTGCTCCTATCTTTCAATATAAAAAATAATTCTAATCCCCACTGTGCTTACTGCTACTTTCTGGCTGATATCCTCAAAAACACTACTGAAAACAGAAAACAGAAATCCTTCTAGAATGCTAAGCACGAGTCTCTGATAAATTTCCAAGTTTTCCCACCCATTCAAAAAGTTTCACCTATACCAGAGTATCTCATCAAAAATTCTATCCTGAACAGGCTATTCACTACTTTTTTGCGTTATAAATCTCATAAAGAAACAAACTGGACTAATTTCACTTCGATTAAAAGAATTAAGGTTTTCCTTTCCCATCCTTTAGCAAAGACATTTTCTGTAAAAGTAGTATCTTCTAAGCCAATATCCCTGAGTTCCCTGTGTTGTTGCAGTGCCTTGCTACTACTTCTTTCAGCACAGCAGATTCACAAAAAGTACATCAGGATTGACTTCCAGCTCTCAGCTATCTCTCAGGCTGGGAGTCATTGAGCAAACTAATGAGTGTTAACAAGATATAGAATTCCTGAAAAATATCCATTAAAGAATTCACTAATCTCTTGAGATATACCTTTACAAAGCATTTCTTTATTCACAATTAGCAGCAGATCTGGCTTCACAAAACAAAATATTAATAATCTGTAACTCTTTAAATGTGTTTTATGGCATTTCTTTTGTATGTTTTATGGTGCTGGTAAACAAAAGTAAGCTTTCCATTTTTTTTCTGGGTATACAACATTCTTTATAACGAATCACAAAAAGCACTTTGACTGTGTTTGGTAATTTTTTTACTGTAACTTGACTAATCTAATTCCTTTAACTTTCAGCAAATTATATATGTATTTTTAGATCTGTAATGCAAAACTTAAACAAAATGAAATCTAAATGCATGCTTTTCTAAGATGTAGTTCAAGCATTATTTGGTGTACTTAGATACTAAGCAACAGATTTCCTAATATAACTAATTTAAACAGATGTTGGGGGAGATGGAGAGATAAGACGAAGAGACTGGATGAGGAAAATTGGATTGTTTGGTACTGTTTCATTTCAGACTAAGCCCTTTCGTAAGTTTCTGAAACAACCTGAGGAAAAATCTTCTTGGTAAACACATTAGTAGATCATGTTAAACAAGACATTGCTTAAGATTTTAAGTATGATGAAAGCTTCCTGCTTTGATGTTGTAAACTACTCAAGATCAGTTTATAAGACTAACTTATTTCTAACATATTTTTCATTTTTACACACAAATTGGTTGACAAGTATTTTAATTTAGGGGTGGGGGAAAGTCTTCTGCAGCAAGTATAACCCAGACATTTTCAGTCTCACAGGCACTTTCATAGGAAAAAACAAGGCTACATTATAGATGTGACACCTGATAAAGCCTCAGACAAATATGGTTAGTCAAAATAGCCACTTTTCCCATCACTAGTTCCTTGTATTAATATTTGCAACTGAACATTAAGTAGCAATTCTTTTATTTAGTCTTTATCATTCTTATAGTAGAAGGAAATGAAACTGTCTAATTAATGTGTAAATGAAACTGAAACTGCAGCCACCAATTTTCTGGCAAACTGTCTCCTCCAATGTTTTACACTTCTGCCCAGTTTAGCTGTTGTTTCATTGTTGCATATTTGCCATTTTTCACAGTTGAAAGAGAAAAGCAGATTCTAGTTGGAAAGAACTGATAAGACAGACAAAAGAGCGAAGGGTGAAAAGTTCAGTCAATTTGATAAAATTTGTGTTTCCATTTACTCTTTAAGAAAACTCTAGGAGTCAACTCGGTGTGCACATAAACCTCCCAAAATTCTGATGCACCAGTTGACTGGGATGAGCACAGACAGAGAAGCAGCCAACCAAAAATCTCCACAGCACTTAACAAAGTCAAGAAAGCTTTTCAGAACCAGGAGCTTCTACATACAGAACAACAACTATATAAGCACAGGAAAAGGAATTCATAATTCATTGTGACATCTGAAAGTACATCATGTTAAACCACTTAAGTGCCCCTATATATTCTGTCATGTTATAAAAGTGTGAGAAGAGTTTTGCATTCTTACCAAGGACATCTATATGCTACTGAATAGCTCAGAGGCTGGTATGCCTTAAAACATATGTTAAAAGATGACAACTCCCAAAGGTAATTTGTGGTTGGCATATACACTGTCCACAAACACACTTTAGTTTCTAGTCTCTGACATTTTTAAGGAGCCTTTGAGAGAAGGAAGAACAAAACTGAAAAAGATTATTTTAAAGGTTGAGTTTGTTGGATTTATGAAAAGGAAGAAATTATCTGCTGGTTTGTGATAGCAGGTAATTGGAATAAGGATGCAGGAAATTGTTTTGTAGCTAAGAATGTTATGGTCATACCTTGAGGAATGAACAGTAATGGAATCACGCAGGTTTGGAAATCCCCCAGTCCTACAAACCACAGAATGGGTCATTTACAACAAGGATAGTTCTGAAAATTACAAATCTATTTAGTACATGAGACATGCATCCGTGTAGCTGGGTTAAATAAAGAGAAGTATTTGCTGTAAAGACCATATTGAATTATAGTTTTGAAATGAAGTTTCTTATATACAACTGGATAACCGAAGTGCAAACAGAACTGCTTTTATGTATCCAGGTGCTGCTTAATACATAAGTTGTCTTCTTAGTATGTGAGGCAGTGTGTATCTAAGTGCATGCTGTGTCAATTTGATTATAAAACAAGAGCTGGTGATAAGATCTGTCATTCATTTTAGTGATCTAAATGAATTTACAGCTGCCATAGTAGGCATTTCCAATTAGGTATCCCAGGACATTAATAACTGATGGTGTCCGCAAGGAGTAATGTCATGTTCTGGAGTTAGGATTATGCTGAACTTTTCAATCTACTGAGTGTTGGAGGTAGAGCAGTTACTTTCCTCCCCCTACCCAGTAAAACAAGTCCCTATGACTAAAGCAAAAAATAGAAAGAAAAATTAAAAATGTCAAATAAAAAACTTCATATAAAGGACAATCGTGTGACCTTGTGTTTTCACTGTCAGTAATTTTAAGTAGGGAAGGATGAGTTGATGAATTACTTGCTATCTTAACTACAGAGAGATATGGCTTATTTCACAATCAACTCTAGACACAGAGCCTTAAATATTACTAGTAATAACTCAAACTGTAGGAGGCTGTCATCATAAGTCTGCTAAGTAATGCTTTGACGAAGGACATAAAAAACTGGAGCAGAGTATTTTTATACTGATACCCTGTAAGCCTACACTACTTGGCAACTAGCAAGTTTTCTTATTTTAAAAAGACTCATCTAGTATGGAAGCCTCCCAAAAATCGAATCATTGCTAAGAAAACATCCTGGATTATGGGTGGACAAAATTTTAAGAGAACTTCTCTATAAATCTCAATGATTGACAGAGTACTTTGTTAGATGTTAGTAATTCTGAATCATAGTAAGAACTGTTCTCACACTTGTAAATATATAAAAAATATTCCACAAAATTTCAGATTGCCATAATGTCATAAAAGTGATAGGGCAATAAATAAGATCTAGCTGTAATGCTATTGACAGTATGTGAATTTCAAGTATAACACAATTTCTATTTTCCTACTTTGTTGGTAAACCTGCCTTAAACTAGACTAGGTTTCAAACCTATTATCTTTTGATAGAGAGAACACACATGGGTGAGCTGGCAAGGAGGGGGAATTATCCGTGTTATTTCTGAGCAAGGCAAATGCAAATCAAGGTGATAAATTGGATAGGGGCAAGTTATTTGTAAATTTTATTCTAATCTATGGTGACAGCTTCCAGGTAAGAGAGTATAAACCAAGAATAAATGGCATTATTTTTGGAACTGCAGATGCCCAGTTTCAAGGTCTAACACTAGCTATCACATATATTCACTTACGGACATGTACAAAAAAAGGCAGGGCATGGCAGCAGTGATAGATGTGAAATTTGATACCCAGAAGCTACAAAAAATTTGTTTTGGTGTTCTTGGTGGAAGAAAGTAACAGTTTGTTGAAAATATAAAGAAATGGGGCATATTCCTTAATTTACATATTATTTTCCACTCCTTTTTTTTTTCTTTCTTTCTTTCTACTTTACAGAACATCACTTGTTCTAGAAAACAAAGCTTACAAAAAACTTCTGCAAAGCATGCATGCTTCTCCATGTAACTTCTGCTACTTGCAACATTTGAGTTGAAAGAAGCAGGGGGGCCATAACAAAACCCACAGAATGACAGTGGATATTTTCCTCCATATGTTTATGCTCATATATAAAGCAAGACTGCCTTTAATTCAGACAATTTGAATTCTGGTCCATGAGTGCAACAGAGGTTTCTCTTAGCTGCCCCAGCTGTTAGTAGGCTTATATTTTAGACAGGAACATCAAAAGGTACTGGACATGAGTGAAATTACATCAGTCACTCCATTATGTGCAGGTAGTCAGGAGAACTTCACTAGTTATCGTGCACTCTGCTAGCATAACCTGAACTCAGAACAATACTCACTAATTTATAATTACCAAAACCACAAAACATTTTATATTCAGATGATGTAAGCTCAAATATGGTAACAAATCCTTAGTAACTAGTAATTACCAAATTACTATTTTAGTAGTTCTGCCAAGAAATAGCCTTAGGACTACTTAGCTAAAAAGTAAGTAGGCAAATATTATTACAGGAATGAAACAACAGAACGCTGAGTATCTTCACAGTTGCTTAATAACATGCTGTAAAACTAGATACCCAGCAGAGGTTATATGAAATAACTGGAAATGGGTTCACTGCCTAAGCTATTTTAAGATACGGATTAGGATGCACACTAAAAATAATTTTTCCTGGTTTACTTTGTTTATTTATTTACATCTTTTTATACTTAATGTGCTGTGTTCTGATACTTAAGTTTGGAAAAAAAAAACCCATTTAAAAATCTGGAGAGAGCGCTTTCACAGAAAACATGACAACAGCGTTTCCTCTTGTGTTTTTAAAGGAGAGTACCTGTGCGTTGAGCTTAGGACACTCCTGATTCTTCTGTCCTTGATTTTGTCCTACTGCAACAGCATAGGTGGCAAGCAGAGTCCAGAGATGCAGGGCTTGCATGCAGGCTGCCAACAAAAACCAACCAAATCCTTTTAAGAATTGGTCTGCTATATGATGTGATCTTTCTATTCCTGCTGTATTAAATAAAAGCCAACATGCATGGTACATAGCGACATCACTGTGAAAATACCAACACTTCAGAATACTCAGATACATACTTAAAAGTAGAGGAACATTTAAGTTGAATTAACCTATTCAATGAAAACCACTCAGTATACTTATTCCTTTGATGCTGTTGCTTATTCTGTGCTACCAAATTTTTAATTTAAAAATACAGTTTTTTAGTTTTTTTTACAGTCACAGTAAACAACTGTAAGTAAGCCCTCAGCTCATAACCTTGGCCTAAAAACACAGGCAAGAAGACCGAGTCAATACTGCTGACAGAAGCTGCGCACACTTACCAGAGGATTTTGCAGGAGCAGCTGCAGAAGCAAAAGAAAATTCCTCTTGCTTGAGAAACACTAATATAGCAGCACAGGGTGCAGTTGAGGGCGTTTCCAAATACAGCCTGACTAATCCCCGTGCAAAACCCCAGGGTCCTGTGACGCACGTCAGCAATGCACAGCAGTTTGTTATGCTCAGCAGTACAGCCTGACGGGCTTACAGATGATCAGCTGGTTCACCAACAACAAAACCTTTGACCTTCACTGAATGAACAGCTTTCATGGATGCAGCAGGCAAATTTGGGTTGCTCTAACAGAGGAAGGCACTTGTTTTTCAAAGCAGAAGTTTACTACTTTGTTACTTTTCAGCCCTTTTACAAAATCTTTCCAAGTATTTTAGGATTTCCTGTTGCATAGTGCCACAATTTTCTTACAGCTTCATTGACATGGTCTCATTAATGTTTACTATGTAGCACACTTCTATTTATGTAGAAGGAGCAAATGAATTAATTAATCTTTGTTTTGGCTGTAATTATCTGTGTGATACTGAAACAGGAAATCAAGGAGCCTTGTTTGTCAGGATATTTGAGAGACAAGGCAACTCCACATGCTTTCAGAAGTTCGTCATTAGGCATGCTGCCTGATCAAAGACCATAACTACGTGACACAGAAGGTGGATTAAAATGAAATATTTTTTACAGTGAGGGGATGAAGGAACTACTGCCTAATCGTGGTTTACACTTTGAAGTTTCATAAATGCTTGTAAGTGTCACGCAAAATTGACTACTGCTATAGCAGCACTGCAAGCTTCTTTATATTACCCCGTAACTCATGTTCAACCTCAGGTTTATGACCTCTGTTTCAGGATGCCAGGACTGACCACCACCATCAGGCCAATTCATACACGGCCACCAATGTTACCAGTGCAATTGTCAGACCCAAAGCCAAGGGCAAGTTACAAGTGCAGCATGTACAAAACCTGTAACACTATAAAACCCCCCCACAACAGCACAAATCTAGAAATTCATTAGTTATGAAAGTTTCCTTCTAAGGAGGGTGTGCTTTCTACATTAAAAAAAAAATCCCAACAGACCTACATTAAAAAAAATCCCAACAGACTTTCTGAATGGTACAGTAGATCCATATGTTTTGTGTCCACATTCCAACTGTAGGCCACTTTGTAGTCTATCAGGATTCCTCAGTGTATCTGACCTACATGTGCACTTTCATTTTGTTTTCAGACGTGTTCTCTGTTTTGAGCCAACAAAACAACTAGTGAGTATTTCAGCTAATATAAAACATGCAACTTTAATCAACACTTATCCTCTTAGAATTGACCAAGAACCCCTCAAATGTACATGTTAAGGTCTGCTATATCCTGAAGCAGCAAAAGAGTTTGAAAGATATGTTCAAAATATAACATAATCCCTGCAAAGACTGTATACAGTAAATTGAACTTACCTGGCACTGGTATTGCCAGGATTCATAGCTACCACTAAATTACTTGTTATAGCATTTGTACACTGTTGTAATAGGTAACATTCAGGGAATGTTACCTTTTATAGTATTTTAATATAGTCAGCATGCTTTTCATTAATATTTTTAAAATAATATTTGGGAAACATATGTATAGCACAGTATCTTGAATAAATACGAATTATTTGCACAGCAAAAAGCTGCAGCTTGTGTCACTGCTCGATTTCCAATTTAAAAAAAATCTTATGAACAATGAAGTAAAATACACTTGCTAGATGAACCGTGTAGTCAGGTAAGACATCACTTGATACATTTAGTTTGCAAAGTACCTGCCTTTAAGCTTTTATATACTTCAAAGGTGACAATGGTACTGATATATAAACGAGTCTTGTGAACCTCACAGATGAGGCTGGGATTTGGTGGGTCAGTAAGCTGGCCTGTTGCTATTCTGGTACTTCTCAGCTGTGATTCAGTGAGAAAATTAACTCCAGTGCTGTCAAGAATCTAAAGAAAACTAACTTCTCTTTAAGAAAGCTGTTTTTTTAAAAAAATATTTAATTAGT
Organism: Pachycephala philippinensis; assembly: GCA_013397055.1. Taxonomy (NCBI): domain Eukaryota; kingdom Metazoa; phylum Chordata; class Aves; order Passeriformes; genus Pachycephala; species Pachycephala philippinensis. Next base: position 953,428 of record VWZT01001059.1, read on the forward strand.
TTTTTTTTAAGATTAAAAAAAAGAGTTACAGAAATTAAGTCCAACTCTTACGGACTGTTTTTTGGCGTACCAGACTAATTGGAAAGCATTCTAAATGAACGATTACAGTTTTAGTGAAAGCCCTAGAAAATGGCGTGAGCAAAATTTCTGTAAACATTAATACAGCCAACACCTAATTCTTAGAAAAACATCTACTCTATCTTTATCAACAGTGTACTTTCACTTTAATGAAAATGCCATATATGAAACTTTGTGTCCACAAAACAAGACTGTCTTTGCAACTCCAAGAAATCTTTGTGTACAACACTTTAATTACAACAGCTCCTACTAACCACATTCTGTTACTGCTGATTTGAGTCTGTTGAGCATTTTGTTTACAGTGTTTAATGTCTGGTAAAAGAGGAATTAAAATTAACACTGATTTTTTAAAGACAGAGAAATAAACTCCAGCATGACATTTCTACTCTCGAAATGTGGAAGGTCATTTAAATATATTTTAAGAACCACGAACTGAAGAGGTGTAGTTATTTCAACAGATAGGTTCTATTTTAACCTTTTCTCTTTGGCTGAGGGCCATATCTTGACTACAGAATATTCTATGCAGAAAAAGAGAGAGAGGAAGAAAAGAACAACACTGAAAACACTAGATGATTTATCATTTTTATGTGACTGGGAAAAGGTTCAACTTTATATGCTCGTGTGTTAGGTGAACTTGGTTTGTAGAGGATGCTCTTGAATATGAAGCACTGCAAGTTTTAGTCTAAAGCAAAGAAAAACTGGTTCTACCAGTCCTTACACACCCCTGACCTAAGTTGCATCCATTTGTGGAAAGACATGAACACAGCACAGGTAAATTGCCTAAGCAAGTAAGCTGAACCTTTTTTTAAAGTAATAAATTGAATACTTCAACTAAACTGACATAAACTTTTAAAGATTGAGAAAGAGGTCATAGCTCATTTGAATATTTCCTACAAAATTTAGAGGTGAGTGAATCCTGTCTGCAGTGTAAACATTAGTTAGCGTCTTTTTATGAGCTTACTAGCTTTTATTCCTGTTTAGTGACCCTATCACAACTGAACAACTTTTGAATAGATCCCCATATATTCAGTATGTTGCTCAACTTTACTTGAGCAATACCTTGCTTTATTGTAGCGATCAATTTTAAACATTAAAGAACGGTATTTGTTGTCTAATTTTGCTTTTGTAATAAGTTTACTTAGTACGTATTTTCCAAAGCAGCCTACTTGATATAACCTCATGAGACAGGGAAAGGTACCTGAACCTTGGTACTCAAGTACCAAGACCAAGCAGAAGAAAGGAATCGATACAACCTAACTGTATTCAAACATGATTATTATTCATGCCCTAGTGAACTGAGTTAATGAGCAGCATAATAGTTCCAGGAATAGCTTTTTATATCTGTGACAATTACAAGGAAAGTAAGGTCAATGGTCAGTTTGATGAAGCTGGGGTACATAAAGGTTTAGAAGGTTGCCTTGCAGGAATTTTGGATACCACTTATCTTTGCAGTACAGGTTTGATGTAAAAACCCATGCTAGCCATATTTAAGGCTGGTATGATGCAATACAGAACTAAGATTTGTATATGAAAGTGTGTGTCTGTCATAGAGGTGATTGGTGCAGAGTGTAAGCATTCTAAAAAGAAAGAGCTTGAACAGCATGTTATGGAAAAGTGCTAAGAACATATTAAAGACTGAATCCATTAAACTGTGACAAATCCAGAGACGACACATGCTAAGAAGGTGAGGATCTTAACCTGAATAGTATCACAAGACATATTTAACAACTTTTTTTTACAGAGATTTTCTGGATCTGATCAGAGATCCATCTTTCTTTACAGTTCATGAGAAAACTGGTCATCATCTAATAGTCTGACCATTTATGGCTGTATTGAACACAAACTTATTAGTGTCAACACACACACTAAAACAACTCCTTAAGCATTTATTCTTCTTGTGTTTAATACATCTGTCTGATGAGAGACTAAAAGATACTGCAGCATCATTGTCCCTTAGGCAGCTTCCTCTTGTGCTTACAAAATCACTCTAAAAGAAAAGATTTCTGCTGGTGATAAATCAACAGACATTTTGAATCTTACAAGAATATGAAGAACTAATACTAACTAGGGTCTACATTTCCAGTATTTCATGTGATCCTGACAATTATTAGTTCAGGCAAGAATTTAGTCTGAGAGAACATAGGAGATACAAAACATACAGAACAGTTCTGTACGTTCTGCGATGAATGAATACAGCTCAGGATAGGCATCTTTTTTCTCTGTATGTTAGGGGAATCACATCATCTCTGTGCTTAGTTCCCATTCCCTCACTGTGGAGAGAATTAACCTTTGTGACTGGCAGGCTAAAAAAAAAAGCTATCTATTGTTTAGTTATCATCGATTATCTGGAAATGATCAAGAGATCTTCAGTCAGTTCTAGTGAGCATCTTGGAAATACGACACCTACCTAGCCAAATTCAATCTGATAGGGTTTTTTATCTTTATTGTTTCTCTCCTGTCTTTTGGGGGAAAAAAAAAGAAATCTACATGTAACCAAGTTCAGATCAATACAATTTATCATATTACACTTAAATTTAAAAAATAGCTTCTAAGGCATCAGGATTGAAAGAAGAAATCAAGGTTGTGACACTCTTTCATTGCTGGGCAGAAGAAAATGGAGGCTTTTTTCTTGGCCTTCATACATACATTTCACTGATGCCTATTCTTACCAGTGCTTTCGGGATAAAATTTTTGTAAATCCATTATGAACTTGTAGCTTAAATACCAAAACCAGTTCTGGTTTCTCTACCTTACAGGGAATAGACTAGTACTGGAAAAGGCCCTGAGAAGTGCAGTACAAATGAGCCATGAGAAAATATTCATACAATGAACAACTGAATATTAATAGAATTCCTTAACCTGGAAATTACAGGGTGGCTTAGAAGAGGTTAATAGGGAAAGATTATTCACTGTCTCTTCCAGTGTAAGAGGTAGAGGTCATCAACTAAAATTTAGAGAAGGCAGACTCAAAACAAATCAAAGGAGTTAGCTACAAGTCACACAATTAGGTAAAGTAGTAAAATGTGGAATTCCCTTTTGGTGACACTGTGAATTTACGCAGCCTTAAAATAGTACTGGGTAATAACATGAAAAAAAGCTCATCTTAAATTACAGACACTGTCTCTGAAATACAATCCGCTGGAGGCAGAGAAATCATTCTAGGAAAAACATTCACGACAACGCACCCCTTTCCTATGCTGTTTTTGGGCCTCTGCTATAGACCGCTGCAAGACAAATGATTCTATCTGTATCAGGTGAGACTTTCCATGGAAGGCAAGTCAACACTCCCTGTTTGTAACATGTGATCACAGGGAGAATCATTTGCTTTTCCTGACAGTGTTTCAGTTTAATCACAAGTATCTTAGGTCTAACTCCATCCTTCCTTTTTCTTGCCAGTTCTTCTTCTGAGAACACAGATACAGAAAATTAATTTTTGACAAATAAGAATTTTTGAGTGGTACTCTCATTTTCCTTTAATACTGCTATGGAGTATGTTGGAGTCTGCTTATCTGAAAGATCCACTTCCCTCTCATATTATACAGAATCGAATGCTTTCTTAAGGAATGCTTACAGGTGAGGCTGCTGGTACAAATACTCTTTCTTCAAAATACCTAGGCAAACAGTGTAGAATTCTAAGAACTGGCAGTATGTAAATATACTGTGGTATATTTACAAATTCTTAATTAGCTATCAGGTATGCAAAAGCTCACCTTGCATAATAAGGTACTTTTGATGAGCTATACTATTTTCAACCCAAACTGTACATTCACATGTGTACTTTGTATAACTATCCCGTGTATATCTACATGCACATGCATTGAAAGAACTTAAACGAATGCTTGTTTCCCTAGAAGCTTCCCATGTAACACTACCTAGAATGGAATTTGCATTAAGGCCAAGGCTTGGACTGAAGCAGTTGCTGCTGATTCTCTTCTCCTCTTATCTGCTTTTAAGAAAAAAAAATCTGCTTAGATTTTTTTTCACTAAGCCTAAGAATGCTGTATCTAGATCAAATAAACTCTGACCCTTGAATAGTGGAGTTGCGGGACTCAGTTTGAAAGCAAAGTCAGCAGGACAAAGTTTAATCTACAATACATTACCAAACACTACAATTCTGATGTAAGAATGTAGTGCTAATATAATATTCCAATTAAATTACACATTGAGACTAATGAAGTTTTTAACTGTTAGGTTCTCCTTGACTACAAACCCCTTTTTAAAGTTCTTGAAAAAAAAAATCCATTAAATTTAAAGATGAAATACAGCTACCAAACACTCCTTTTAAAGGTAACAGGCAGATGCATAATGATTTGAAGTATGAAGGATTGTTTTGACTCCACATCTCATCGTTTTATGGGTGTTTCTCACTGCTGGATCCATTCAAAGGTGCACTTGGATGCTCCTTATTTCTCATACCTCTGTGTACTTGCCTTCTGGAAGTATTCAAAACCAACAGGTAATAATACTACCACTACTATTCTTCGCACTTTACTACTGGTAAAGTACCAATATTGCCACTGTTTTGTGCTAATTCCTACCCTTCAGTTTCACATACAAGTTTTCCATGGGAGCATGCAGACCAAACTGAGGCTTACCCATCAGTGATACTCGTTGCAAAGGTAGATGCAGCTGATAATAGCAAGTGTTGCATTAATAGCTGCTGAGTGAAAAAAATTACATTTTTCATCTGATAAATAGTAAGTTTCTGACAAAGAGGGAAAGCTTTAAGGGAACAAGGTTAATGGAACATTTCAGTGGTATTCATTCTGTCAGATTAAGGTGGAGCAAAACAACTCCTAGGTAAAAAAAAACTAAACCACAAATAAATTTGGATTATTTCAGTGATCCAATTTGCAGAGCAGACAAACAGATCTTTATATAAGGGTGCAGGAAGGAAATTACAGTTAACGAGTGGGAAACAAGTAAGAACAAGTACATTTGAACAGGAATTTCCTTGGTGGCAGATATAGCTCAGGAAGTCTGAAAGTCTGTATTCAGACACTTAATGAATCTTCAGTGTCCAAGTCTGGGCTTTGCCCCAGCCCTTTAAAAATAAAATAAAATAAAATAAAATAACAAACAAATAAATAATTTTTTAAAAGATTGATGTATATGAAAGTAGAAGCAACATTTCCTTCTAGCAATAGGTATTATTTCTATAATTTAGAGAAATGTTATTTAAAATTATTTTCGTAATTATTGTCTGAGGTAAGTCAGTACAATTCTCTATTCTTTTTTTGCATTAGTGAATGAAAATAATACAGTTACTTCTGGAATTTAAACACGGTGTCTTCTTTAACCTGTGTGCTGCAACCTTAAACATATGTCCACTTGTACTCAAAAATGCCTTTTCTTATTTTTTTGGCATTCATATAAAGCACGCTTGATGATTACCCAAATTAAAAAAATTCTGTGGACTTTTAATGAGCACTGATTCTTTTTTTCTTGAACAGTCAGAAGCTGCACACAAATAACCTACCATAGAGCTGACTAACAAAACAGCCACAGATTCCAACTTAATGGCACACTGCCAGTCAGGCTGCTGCATGATAGACATTGAACTAAAAATCTGCCTACTGCAATCATAAGTTCTCTGATGTTTTACAGCAGCTGACCCCTGGTGATTGATGACTTTTGGATGGGAGAAAGAGACTGACATCCAGCAACTGGTCAAGAGCTGTATGAAGACTGTGGCCCAGGAAGAAGCCAGTCACTGCAGATCAACTTCTGCACAGCACCGTGACTGCAAGGCCAGTTAGACTTCACACCCTAACTTCTATTTTACACACCCTCCACGACAATATAAACCACTCTCTTGCCTAGTCTTATCTGTCCTTCTATTCCTGCACAGTGGTTAGGAACAGAAGCCAGGAAGAATAGTCATGAGGTATTCCTGCCTCTCAGCTGTGCTTAGCCTGATTTCAGCGCTGAGCATCTGGCGGGCAGCAGGGACGTGTCTGCTGCTCTGGGCCCGGTGCAGGAGGAGCAGTCAGCCATACGTGTCCGACCGCAGTGGGGCAGTGGCCGAGAAAAGCCACTCGCTGTGGGCCAAGGTTCCTTAAGGGACAGGTTCCTCGCAAGGCAGCGTCCACCGCCTCAGACACGGTTCGCGCCAGCGCCACCTGCTGCTCCGAGCCGTCTGGTGCAGCTCAACCAGCCAAAACTTACACCGTGGAAATGAATTACCCTCTGACAAACGCACCAAAACACAGCAATAAAAGCTAACAGTCTGCTTCTCCTTTAGTGTTTTTCCTTAAGCTCTCTCCAGTAATAACCCTTCGTAGGAGGTGAAGAGTACACTGTAGTTTACTTGCACAAAATATACTTGTGTATGCACACATGGGGGCTGATAGCTTGAAGGCTATTACTGTAAACTGGAACTGGAAAGCCAACACAGAAAAGAATATGTATTTTGCATATGTTATGTAATTCATGCAAGTGAAAATAAAAGTTAAAAGGCAGCTGTAGTGGGGTTTTTTGTGTGGTTTTTTGTTTGTTTGGTTGTGGATTTTTTTCTTTTTTAAGAAAGAAGTTCAAAAGTTCAGGCATTTTACAAGTTTCCAGACTTACAAAAATTGTGATGTTTTTACATTTACAGGTACATTGCTATTGAATTCACAGCTAGTATTCTCCTACTTATTAATGCATGGGTCCATACCTTTGGTCTCTTCAATGCTTATATTGATCAATTTAGATACTTCTTATAAAAGCTGGTAGTTCTTGTTAACTCAAGACTGAATGGTATGATTGGAATGCTATGCAAGTAATTCATAATATGAACAGATTTGCAATGATATATGCACTCAGACTAAAAACTAAAAAAAACCCTTATTACTGCTTATATTGTTTGACAGTTAAAGGTAACATGTTTAAGACTTGCAGTATTTGCTATTGGTCTTAAAAAGACCAATAAAAAGAGTTTAATAGAACAGATGCCATCATAGCTCAACTGGTAAAAACGAGTTATGACAAACAGGAGAAAAATCACTTAAAAATATAACTTAACAGATACCTAGCATTTAAAAAAAGGTAGATATATTCCAGAGCAGAATGAGTAATTGAAAGTTTGCTTTTCTGTCTTGGAGAAAGACTTTATACAAAAGATAGAGAAAGCAGCAAACAAGCTCTTCTGAGCCTATACTTACAATCTATATTGTATCCTGAAATGTCTACACTGACTACTTGGAGCTCAGTTTTCAGGTATAGATCATCAGTATGTTTTTGATAAGTGTTATAACTTGGATAAATGAGTTCTAAGGAAACTAATGGAGAATTATAGATTTAATTAATCTTCCCATATCCATCCCTTGTAAGAATGTAGGTTTGAAGACCTAATGAATTTAAAAAAAAAGCCCCCAACACAGGCAGCAGCAATTTCAGAAAATTAAAACCTACTTCCGAAACAGATAGCTGCATTGTAGGATCAGCTTACTATACTAAATGAAGTAGAATATTAGTATGTACATAATCTGTATAGTAGACATCTCGACAGTGAGAGGAGAAAACAATGGAATTCAGTCGATTTTTAGTCTCCTGGGATCCAAATTTCTTAAATTTCCAGCTGAATTAGTTTACAGTGAGAATGAAAAACTATTACGAGTATCCAAGTTGTATCAACATGTATTGTCCTTAGGGTTTTTCCTGCCCTGTGAAAACCTGCTTTACAAGCCATATTCTAGGTGACTTATATGATGCACGGTGGTTTACATTAGGCAGCCTGATACTATGCATTATCTAGGTGGCATATATTATGATTATCTCTGCAAACAGCCTGTGGGCAAAACGACCTTGTTTTAGTAATTGGTGTCTATCACAGTCAATTGATTTTTCTACTGAGGAATACAGTCTAAACAAAACCCAAGGTTTATAGAAACAGTTATATGGCATCTCCAGTACTCATGTGAAATTTAACTTGGTTTTAAAATGTTATCAATATTCTAAAAATTAATCCAATACTATAGTAATGTAAGGGCTCTCAGTCATATGTCAATAGGTAGCAGTGGTATTAGGTCTCAGCCGTTCTTTCACTTTTCACTATTTATTGAACAGCATTATTCCCACATGGATCATATCACTGCATAGCTCTCAAGCACATCCAGACAGTGACAATGTCCTGCAGAGGTATCATTAGAGGGAGTCCATTTCCCTTCCATTCCTCTTTTAGTGGTTCCAGTTTACTCAGACTCAAACCCTTCTTCAGCTTTGTATAGACATAGGTACATATAAAGGCGTTGCAAAGACCAACCAATTAGATTCACGAATATGTATGCCACACATTACATACTCGTCTGCTTTATACTCTGCTGGGAGGTCAACCTGCCAGAGTAAAGTCACAGTTACTATAACAACTAGTTACCAGCAACAAGACAAGAATAAAGAAGTGGTGTGTGATTGTGATTGCTGCCAGTTGTATCTTCACTGTGGCATAAATGCTCTTATGCCCCATGAAACAAGAACCCAGTCTCACCAGAGAGTACCAGGTAAAAGGAAATAATAATAATTGAAAAAATACACCTCTCCCCTCCCCCATAAACCCTCGAACAGTCATACTCACAGAATATGTTCCTTTATTTCTTAGGGAAGCAGATAAATAGCAGTTACCTTGCTTCTTATCAATTTCTTTATTTCTCTCCAGGTAAACTGTAACACTGCAAAAATCCATGCACTTCTCTCCTTCTCTAAAACAATCAAAAGTACACTGTCCAGAGACAGTTGACTGGTTGAAATGTTTCCTGTAAACTACTTTCCTGAAACTGCTTTGAAGTTGATTTTAATTTGTTGTTGCTGAACTTTGATACCAAGTCTCTTTTCCACGTAACTACACCTGCCACTTGAGGGGCAGATTGGAGAAATAGACAAATGTTACTATGCATTTGCCCAGTTTTCTGGAAAACAAACCTAAGAGAGGAAGTCTCAGTTTAAGGTATTTTGCTATTCTGTTTTCAACCAGCTCTATTATGTTTCTTATCCTAATAAAAAAAAACAAAACAAAAAACAAAATAAAAAGCTCCAAAACAAATGAGTGAGGAACAAACTGCTGAAAAAAAACCCCATGATTTCAACAACTTTATTTACCAAACAGACAACAAAAAATACTGTTACTCCTCTAAGAAGTTTTTCTTATGTTAACTCCATATTTTAATTAACATGCGCTACTGCTTACAGGTGAGTGTTTTGAAAGATTTAGGCAATGTTTTTCGCTCTAGTTTATGAACACCTGTTTTCTGCTGAGCTGATAAAAGGTTTGGCAAAGAGTAACCAAAAAGTTGAAGTCTATTGGCAGTACAACTATTTGCTGTACAGGAATCCACAACTTAATTGCAAACTTGTCTGTGGCCTGAAAAATCCAAAAGACTGAATGTTACTATAACGTTCGATCTCTTCCTAAAATAGATGGGAAATACTTTCTAAAAAGTTGCTCTGAGAATCTAATGAGTTATTAACCATCCTTTAAATTAAAGTTAGCAACCTCGTGGCTAACTTTTGCTTTCACCTGACTGTAGAAACACACAGTTTCACAGAGCTGGCAATGTGGCTGCGCAAAGCAATAGCAGAAGGCTTTGGGAGATGGTTGTTTCTTGCCACACAGAGTGAAACTTCATGTGACCATCGCTATTAATGCCGCTGTTACTTCAGCAGTGGAGCTGAAGTAACTCTGTCTACACTCATGAGTGCCTAAGGGAAACTCCGTGCTTGCAAACTACACAGGGTAGATGAAGACACAGTTATTAACACTTTCATTACAAATTTAAACGTTTTCTATCAAATAAGATGCAGTAATTTTAAGGTGTCACCATTAAGCTTAAATTTGTGTACCAGGCTAATTGGTGTGCTAAGGAATTAATCTACTGAAATGTGAGCTAGATAATTAAGAATTACTTGATTTCATTATTCAACAAGGGAAGAGGGTTACCCTTTCCCACAATTCCTCCTTTCCACTGTTCTTCACATTAAACATTCTTGGCATCATAATCCTTGATATTAACTTGTGTTATAGATGTTCTATTTGATTTGTAAAAGTCCCTGTCTTTTTAGCACTTAAAGACAGCTGTAATTTTTTTTTTTACTTATACTTGGGTTTTTATTAATCTAATTTTATTTTGACTAAAAAAAATATTGCTGTAGTTAATTATAATGAAAGAACATTTCATTTACATAACTAAGGTGTAGATAGGTGTGCTCCCTACTGCTTTTGATAAAAGTTATACATCAAGGTAATTCTGAGTCTAATGTGGATATAAAACTTAAGTGTAATGTTCTCCAAAGAAAGTTTGAACCAAAAAAATCTGCTGAAAATACAAGAACAATCCCATAATTTTAATTCAACACAGAAGACCAGCCTGGTATTGGAAAAAAATGCATTTCAATAAAGCAGTATTGTTCCTCACCGCCATCCTAACTTACACTAAGTTACAGACTGGAAAACAGCATCTTCTCCCCCACAGCTCAAAGAAAGGTCTCTCTTGTCATAAAAGAAAACTGATACAGTGTCTTGTAAATGACAAACATTGAATCAAATCTACATTGGTGGATAAAACTATTTCAGAAAGTTTTTCAGAATGCATCATATTCAAGTAAAACACATTTTTACCCATAGTTGACAAACTCAACTCCTTGGTAGGAAGTTTATATAACTATTTCAAAGAAATTGCAGAGCCTGAATACACGTGTCCATTGAAAATACTGCTTAAGAAAGAAGACTTGCATCTTTAGAACTAAGGATGTTTGCTAGCTGAGGAAGCTGCCAACCTGAATATCAGCTGAAATGCTCACTCTCTGAGTATGAACATGTTGCATCCAACTGATAAAATGTTTCTGCATGAGAAATCGGCATGCTTTCAACAAGCTTAATTTTACCCTTGCAATTTAAGGCTGAGAAGAGCTCTAACCATAAAAGTGGAACTGTGGAAATATCTACTCAGGATCACAGGTCTGTGTCCAAGAACACAGCTCTGAAAATGTTATCTGAAGTAATTACTTAAGAAAATCACTTACCAGAAATTGACTTAGCACTGGCATAATGATTTTTTCCCTTACCAAAGGCAAAATGTTGGCAAAGTTCAAGTCTTCCCAGCCAAAACAGCACTTAAACATTGTACAGAAAGTTAATATAAATACATTTTAGCAATTATTAGGTACTTTCTGAACTACAGCTCAAATCAGGTATTACGAACATGAGTTAGTGAAACTACTGGATTTGCCTTCTGAGCACTCATATGATTAAGTTTTTAGATGCTGTTATTTTATTGTCCACATAACTCACAAGTACTGGTATTATAGCACTAGAATTAAAAAAATTAAATAGAATTTATAGTTAACCAGTGTTATGTCACTGTAAGTTTTCAAATGAGTTATGTAAAATCCTACTATAGAGTCCAAAGCCCTTTCACAGAAATAGATCTAAAACCTCTCTACAGCAGCAATCCAAACTTTCTGCTCTCCCACAAGCTGTTGGAAGTGGGCTTGGAGAAACTAAAAAGCAAGGCACCCCCCCCAAACTGTGAGATGACATGACTGATGACTAGAAACAGTATTTTTTTCAACACTAAGTGATGACTCTACGATTAGCAAAAACTCACAGTGGAATTCTTCTTTGGACCCATGTTATCACAAACTGCACTGCACGAATTCCACTGGCAAGAGTGGCAATGTGTGGCCAAGCGGGTACTTAGGCAGCTCACAATTTACATACAGAATCCTAGCTCTTACTAAAATCTCTTTCCACGTGTAATTACAAAAATTCATCAGAGCCTTCAGCAAAATTCAGCAGGGGAGATCACAAAGTGGCCATTAGCTAACATCAAGTGCCTTGCCTATTTTCAGTTCAGTTCTTTGGTACCGCGGTGTCCAAATCACAAAATTCGAAGGATTTCCACATAATCAGCACGTTGTCCAAACTAAGACCTTTTACGATCCAGTTATTTATAAGCAGATACTTAAACAATTTCCTAAAGAACAAGTTTAACAAGGGCAGCAAGAGAGAGCGAGCTCCATCTTCCTTTTATAGTAACTGTGTACAGACTGTGCTTCCCAGTTTCAACAGATGGTTGAACACGTGTGTGTGCGTGTCCATTTTTCTTTTAAACAAATCACAAGCAGGCTTGTAAATTACCACCACCAAGACCCACGGGTACATATGTGTCCTACAGGTAGATATGTATCCTACAGGTACATATGGGCCGGACAGGACAGCGCAGAAGGGCGCAGACCCTTTCCACACCCTTTCCGTGCTAGTGGGTCACGCTGAGGTGGAACAGCTGCTCCGGCCTCCAGCGCCTGTCCTTACAGAAATCCCAAACTAAGCTCAAGGTCCCCCCTCTGCCACTCCAGATATCCCCCCGGGATATCCTCCTGGCTCCGCGGGGACGGCCGTGGGGAGCCGCCGGCCGCAGGAGAAGAAGGACAAGGAGAAGGGCGTGCGTCCCGGGGCCGAGGGGCTCCCGGCCTCTTACCACGTACCATCTCGATGATCTTGGTCTTCTTACCCGTCTTCTTCTTCATGGTGAAGATGTACTGCGCCAGCACCACCCCGCCCACCAGCGCGCACACGCTGGCGCTCGCCACCGCTCCCATCTTGGCCACGGCGGTCCTGTCCATGGTAGCAGTTCCCGGGGCGCGGGGAGCCGCTGCGGGGAAGCGCAGCCGCGCCCTCAGCGTGGGTGAAGGAGCGGGACCCCTGCGGGTCCCCAGTGACCGACCGCCGGCTCGGCAACGACAGCGCCGCACGCGCCCTGCCGTCCCGGCCCCTCGCCGGCCGTACCACGCCACGGGGAAAAAGGGGAGGGAAAGGGTGGACGGGTGCGCGGAGCTGGGCGCCTTGAGAGCAAGATGTTTCCGTGAGGGGTTTTGAAGAAGAAGCACAAGCCGCTGAGTCGTTAGGGTTTTTTCTTTTTCCCCTCTCCTCTCATAAAATGCAAACGGAATGCTTCTCTTCTTTGCTCTTCCCCCCCCATACAGGACGAAATGAGCGAGCCCAACGGCCCATGGCGCCGCTTCCCAAACTACATTTCCCAAGCTCCGTCCTGGGCGGGGCGTGGGGCGGTGTGTGGTTGGTGCCGGCGGTGGGGAGAGGAGGATGCTGGAGATGGCGGCGGTGGTGGGAATGAGTGTGTAACCCTGCCGCTCTGTGCCTCGCCTCGGGCCGCGCCTGAGCGAGGAGCTCCTGTGAGGAAGCGGGGCTGCTGCTCCGGGGCGGCTCGGACTGCGCTGTGCCAGGGAGCTGTCGCCTCCCGCCCAAGTAAGCCCCCGCCGAGCTCCGTCTCCCTTCTCCCGCTCCACGGGGATGTGTGTATCTGTGTGTGTGTGTGTGTGTGTGTGTGTCTGTCTGTCTGTCTGTCTGTCTGTCTGTCTGTGTCCCTATCAGTGGCTCGGTGTAGGCGCTGTGGGTGCTGCTCAGGGACTCTGTGAGGGAGGGCAGGAGGGAGTGAGGGGGTGTGTGTGGAGGGGTGAGCTGCGCCAGCCCGCACTCGGCGGCAGCAGGTTGCCTAGCGGGCATAGCGACGGGAAGAAGGTGGGAAATAAGTGGGTTTTTTTGCCGGACTTGGTTTCCTTTAAAGAGGAAAGGCGGGGGTTTGCAGGTTGCATTCCCAATCCCGTCTTTTCCCCTTCTTCCCGCTGGAGCTGCCGGTGCCTGGCAGCCCCATGCCACTTGTGCGAGCTGTGGGATCGAGTGTGTCCGGCTTCATAGGCATGGAGCTGTGAGTTTTGAACTAGGATAATGTTATTGTCAAGCCGCCTGCAAAGGGATTAGTCTCCTCGCTCCTTCCCTCCCCCCTTCTTAAAATAACAACAGGTAGGGAGAAGAAAAGCTGATTTGTGCCCTGTATGACCGAGTTCTTTAGTCGTGTCACTGGAGCATCTTCAAGGCGATTACGCGGTGGAGGTTTTGATGTCATCTGTTTATGTCTCCATTTATTTGTCTAAAAATAATATCTCTTGCAGAAGACTTGCATCAGAACTTTTTTTTTTTTTGCTGGTACTCCTTGGTGAGAGAGAAGAAACCTCAGTTCTGTGACTTTGAAAACTTTTTATTACTTAGTGCTTGTAACAGAAGGCATTTAACAGTTCTTAAAACTCTGTTATTTTGTTGCATTTGCTTCATATAACTAGCGGTGTCTGTCACAACTAATTTAACAAATGACAATAAGATTCCTGAGGTTGTTTTCTGACCAGGAACTCCAGACACCTGGAATTAACATTTATTTAGCTCACACTAGTGCAATGTGAAACTGAGAGGTGTAATATACTTAAGGAGAGCTGTTGCTAAAAAAGGATAAGTTTTTTGTATAAACAGTTGCATGTATTAGTGTAAGATTTAACAGTGGTTTGTTTCCTTTTCAGTAAAGAAGAATGTCTTTGTTTAAAGCTAGAGACTGGTGGTCCACCATACTTGGAGAAAAGGAAGAATTTGACCAAGGCTGTCTGTGTGTTGCTGATGTTGATAATAGTGGCAGTGGACAAGGTAAATTCAGACTTGAAATTTCTGGCTTTTAAGCCACACAGCTGTAAGTTTGCTTTGAGCAATGCATGCTGAAAGCTTGTTAGCCAGGTTAGTTGGCGAGTTAGTTTTAGGTCTGCTATCTTTAATGTGTCCTTGTAGGCTTAAGAAGACAAATTCAGTGCTCTCTGTCTTTTTGTATTTGTATGTTGCTAAGCATATTAATTCTTGCTTGTGTTCACTAGTAACTTCTCTCATGTCTTATTCCCTCAATGACAGATATCTTTAAAATAAAGAATTTTCAGTTAGTCATGGGAGAAAACACATCGTAACTTATAAAAACCTAAGGGGAGAAAAAAAGGAAGGTGAGAGCTAAAAAGTTAAGAATTTAGAAAAACAGATGAACAACCCTTTTGGTCTGGAAAATAAGTGACGATTGAAATAAGTGACTCTGCTTGAGTAAACCCTGCTTTTCTGTGTAGTCATTAATAATGTGAAATGATCTTTGCTGTCAGGGAGAGTTTTTATGTGTGTATTTTTTAAAATTAATAAATTATTGGGATCTTTGTGATATTATGCTTACCTTGGAACTTTGTTTTTGCCCAGTAGAGGTACTTGAGTTTGATTTCATTGCTGCCATCCTCTTCTAAAATTATTTTAATGTAAGATTCTCCCTTTTCAGGACAATTTGAATAAAGCTGAGCTGTTACTGATTTGGTGTACAGCCTTTTTCAATAGAAATTCATTAGAGTCATTTAGGTTGGAAAAGACCTTTAAGATGATTGAGTCCAACAGCTAACACTCTGTGTTCACTACTAAACCATGTCCTTGAGCACCACGTCTACACATCTTTTAAATACCACCAGGGATGGTGATTCAAACTCTTCCCTTGGCGGTCTCTTCCAATGCTTCACAACCCTTTTGGTGAAATTTTTCCTAATATTCCATCTAGGTTTTTCATCCCCTGGTGCACGTCTAAGCCCTTCACTAGCTTTGTTGCCCTTCTCTGGCCATGCTCCACCACCTCCATGACTTTCTTATAGTGAGGGGCCCAAAACTGAATACAGTATTTGAGGTGCAACCTCACCAGTGCTGAATACAGGGGGGCAATACTACTCTGGCCACACACTTTCTGATGCAAACCAGGATGCCATTGGCCATCTTGGCCACCTGGGCACACACAGGCTCATGTTCCAGCTGCTGTCTGCTGTCACCCCAGGTACTTTTCTGTTGGGCAGCTTTCCAGCCACTCTTCCCCAAGCCTGTTGTTGCGGGGGGTTGTTGTGACTGAAGTGAATGACCTGGCACTTGGCCTTGTTGGACCTCATACAACTGGCCTCCACCCAATTGCTCCAGCCTGTCCAGATCCTGCTATAGAGCCATCCTGCTCTCCAGCAGATCAACTTGGTGTCGTCAGCAAACTTACTGAGGGTGCACTGGATCCCCTCATCCAGATCATTGATTAAGATATTAAACAGGACTGGCCCCAACACTGAGCCCTGGGGAATATCACTCATGACCGGTCACCAGCTGGGTGTAACTCAATTCACCACCACTCTCTTGGCTCAGCCACACAGCCACTTTCTACCCAGCTAGCAATGCACCTCTCCAAGCCATGACCACTCAGTTTCTCCAGGAGAATGCTGTGGGAAATGCTGTCAAAGGTTTACTAAAGTCTAGGTAAACAACATCCACAATCTGTCCCCTGTCCACTAAGCTGGTCACTTTGTCATAGAAGGAGATAAAGTCAGCCAAACAGAACCTGCCCTTCATAAACCCCTGCTGGCTGGGTCTGATCTCCTGGTTGTCCCATACAAGCTGCATGATGGCATTCAAGATGATATGCTCCATGACTTTCCCTGCCATTGAGGTTGGGCTGACTGGCCTGCAGTTCTCTAGATCCTCCTTCTGACTCTTCTTGTAGATGGGCATCACATTTTCTAACTTCCAGTCAACTAGGAGCTCCCTGGTCAGCCAGGACTGATGATAAATGATGGAGAGTGGCTTGGTGAGCGCTTCCACTAACTCTCTTAGTGTTCCTGGGTGGATCCCATCTAGCCCTGTAGACTTGTGTTCGTGCCTAAGTGGTGTAGCACAATGCTGCCCATTTCCCCTTGCATTATGGGGGCCTCATTCTGCTCCCTGTTCCTGTCTTCCAGCTCAGGGGGCTGGGTACCCAGAGAGCAATTGTTGTTCTATTGAAGACTAAGGCAAAGGCAGCATTAAGTACCTCAGCCTCTTCCTCATCCTTTGTCACTATGTTCCCCCCATATCCAAAAAAGAATGGAGATTCTCCTTGGCCCTCCTTTTGTCACTAATGTATTGATAGAAACATTTTTATTGTCTTTTATGGCAGTAGCTAGATTAAGTTCTACTTGGGTTTTGTCCCTTTTAATTTTCTTCCTGTATAACCTCACAACATCCTTGTAGCCCCTCTGATTCAGCTGCCCCTTTTTCCAAAGGTCATATCTCCTCTTTTTCTGGGTTTCCAGCCAAAGCTCTGTTCAGCCAGGATGGTGTTCTTCCCTGCAAACTTGTCTTTTGGCACACGGGGATGGCCTGGTCCTGTACCTTTTAAGATTTCCTTTGTTACAAATGTTCAGCCTTCCTGGGCCACTTTACCCTTCAGGACTGCCTTCCAAGGACTCTGTCGACCAATCTCCTGAATGGGTGAAAGTCTGCCCTCAGAAAGTCCATGACAGCCATTCTGCTGTCCCCCTTCCTTCCCTCTCTAAGAATCAAAAATAAAATTTTGTGCTTGCTGTGCCCACCACAGCCTCCAACTGTCACATCACCTACAAATCCTTCTCTGTTCACAAACAACAAACAACCTCCCCTCGTTGGCTCCTTCACCAGCTCTGTCAGGCAGTTATCTTTCATATGCTCCATGAATCTCCCAGACAGTTTCTCTCTGCTGTGTTATATTTTCAGCAGACATCTGGTAAGTTGATGTCCTTCACAAGAGCAAGGGCTGGTGATTGTGAGACTTCTTCAAGCTGCTTATAGAATATTTCATTGCCTCTTTGTCCTTGCTGGGTGGTCTGTAACAGACTCCTGCCATGACATCTGCCTCATTGGCCTTTTCCCTGATTCTCACCCATAAACACTCATCCCTATTGCTACCATCTCTGGTGCTGACAGATATTCATGGATCTGCAAAAAATGTAATTGCTAAGGTTAAACTAGAAGACAGAGCATAATGGACATTAACTGAATCATGTCAATATTCTATCTTTTTAGGGTATTATTTGAAGCATTTTGCAGCAAATTGAATTCCACATGTGGAATTGTAGTATTGTGTAGTATCCTATGTGTTGTTTTTGTTTGTTTGTTTTTTAGATAAAGTTATTGTGGGCAGTTATAAGGGATATCTCAGAATCTTTAATCCACATCCTGTGAAACCTGGAGATGAAGTACAGCCTGAAGATTTACTCTTGGAAGTGCAGTTGCGAGAACCAATATTGCAGGTGGAAGTTGGAAAATTCGTTTCGTAAGTAAATGGCAGGCTATGGTGCTGTTTATTTAAGTCTTAGATGTGATTTTCTTCCTTTGTTTTGGAGGGTAAGTTTTCAGTTTCAGATGGACAACTATTAATCACATCTGTGAATCCGATAATATGCATTTGATCTGCTGCTTGAATCATCTTGATATGAGAGAATTTTGACTTAAGCTGTATATAGAAGATAATCTTCCAGATAGTTATACAGTTTTTTAAAAGTATGTAGAACAGAAAAAACTTTACATTGAAAGTTATCTTTTAAGGTGTTAAGAATACATGACTAACTTGTTATGATCTAGGATGTAATACTGACCAACTGTTTCCTGTTTGATAAAGGACAGAAGATCCTTAATTCCAATTAATTTAGTGGAAGTAAGTGGCCAGGTAGAGGACAGTTACTGTAACTTAAGGAAAACACCTTATAGTTAATTGGCTGTAAGAGAATCTACTTATTTTAGAGAACCTTATTTTAGAAATTAGTTCTTAAAGGATTAATTTTAATTTTGAAGTTGACTTCTAATACTGCTGTATAAACTTTATTTAAAAAATGAAAGTAAAACCTGTACTAACCATAGGAAAGATCATGCTCTGAGACCAAGGGGTCAAGTACTCACAGAGTGACCCTGTGCAGGAATGATAATTCCTTACTCTATGAAACGAGCTAGAACATTTTCTGTGGTCACAGCACGAATACTTTCTGTGCTGGAAATGCTACTTGGGTTTGGGGGAAGAAGAATGTGAGGGTTTGAAGGTTTCATGCAGCTAGTACAAATGTGAATTAAAAAAAAAAGTAGTGTCTGTGATTGCTGAATAATGCTTGTTTGGAGGGATGATCCTCATATCATCGCTCCATGAAGGATAAACAGCACCTTGTTTCAAATGAGTTTCAAATTAAACTGGGAAAATATTTGGGTTGCTCTTCATATTTGAATCTGAAAATATGTTCTTAAAGGATTCATTTTGATTTTGAAATTAACTCCAAACACTCTAGCATTAATTTAGGAAGATCAGTACTTCTGAGTTTTTATGCTAGCATCTAACAGCCAGACTTTTCTATCTGGCCCACACATGAGAGCAATTTCAACATGTTACTTGAATTTTATCCTGTATGAATTTTACTTGAATTTATCTGAAAATAGTGCTTTTTATACCCTTCTTTACAGTGGTACCGAAGGACTTCATCTGGCTGTGTTGCATTGCCGAAAACTCTGTGTGTATGCTGTTTCAGGTTAGTTTACAGATCCAAGCTTTCCAGTGATTTGAAGTGTATTCTAAAGTTTGGATTAGGTTAGTGTTAAACTTGGTATATACAGTGTTTGCTCATCATCCCGGAAGATCTGCAGTCGTGTTCTTTCACTCAAGCCCATGTATGAAGAGGAAACATTAGTAATTAGGTTTAGCAGAGGTTTGCTGATCTGCTCCATGCCCGAGATGCTGTGCTGTGTGTGATGGTCTGTGGTTAGCACTGATTGCGAGCAACTAGTTCTCATTATGGTTACTGGTGTTATGGTTCAACATGCTAATGAACAAATGGTTGTATAATGCCAACCCACTTAGCTCTTTAAAAATAAACAATTACAATTCTTTCTGAACACAGAAGTCCAGATAATATTCTAGAAAGCCAGAACATTGGTAAGGTAGCCCATGAGAAGACAGGAGGTTAATACTGGTAAGAAGGTGAAACCACTAGGTTTTGTCTTAAATCTTCTTTCTTCTACTGCCTGTGGCTGGAAATTCTATATGATGTGTTCTCTCTGTATGTGAAGAGCCAAGTCACGAAATACATACTCTGTTCATTGATTTTTTTCTTCTGTATGCTGAGGGCAAAGCACAGATTTAAGAATCTAATAATGGTACACCCATCTTGAAAATTCAATAGACAATACGGCGTTGTTCATTTTCTCTGTGCAGGGACATACTCTGTGGTTCCTTTCATTAGAAGAGCATGGTTTTTTTGTAGGAGCAGCTCTCTTCCTGTTTACAGCCTTGTAGTCAGATAGGTTACAAAAACATGCTCTCTTTTCAGATTCTCTTTGTCTGTCTGGAGACACCTGTGAAAGTGGTCTTTGCTGAGCAGGGATTCTTTGACATGTACTGCGGTTTTCATTCTTTCCCTTTGCTGCAATGCTGTTTATGCCTTAGGATTGTAGCCTACCAGTACAATTTTTATTAAAACCATTAATTTTAAAATTTGCATTAACAGCATGCAATAAGTCTAGAAGTCTTTAGTAGTTATAATTTGCTGTTTGGTCTACATGGCTTAAGCAGTTAAGTAATAATAAAAGTAATATTTTGCAACCCTTTAACAGACTTCATACTAATCTGTAAGCATTTATGCTTTAATGGTAAATTCTATGATCTGAGTAGGTACTCTCAAACACCTTTGAGAAATAACTATCATTATTTCTTTGTGCTTTTAAGGCAAATTACACTTTCATAAAGTGGAATCTTTACTTGCTTTATACATGTTACCATATCTATTATTCATAATAAAATCACTATGCTGCTTCTCTTTGACAAATAAAAGCATTCTTCTGGGCTAACTAAGGTATAGCCTTGATATTGTATTACAGTCAATATACACAGACTGACTACTTTCTAACTTGTTTATCCTGAAGTGTTGCTGATTATCTAGTTACTACTCAGCCAGAGCTTTTCCCCTCATGTTTATTCCAATCTTTTCCCTAACATGGGCCTGCATTAGGGGTAATTGTTTAAAAACTATGTTTGATTTGATTGAAGAAATTGCCTAAAACGTTAGCATAAGCTACAAATCTTTCATAAAATATTGTTTAAGTTGTTGGAATAATCTTTGTATAATTAAAGCTGTGGTAGGATTCAGTGCAAA
Source organism: Pachycephala philippinensis (assembly GCA_013397055.1). Lineage (NCBI taxonomy): Eukaryota > Metazoa > Chordata > Aves > Passeriformes > Pachycephala > Pachycephala philippinensis. Next base: position 974,290 of record VWZT01001059.1, read on the forward strand.
ACACCTTTTTCCCAGCTGATGTGACTGATCTCGAAGGTTTTTGTTTATTTTTTTGCTTGCTGATATTAGTCCTTAAGTATTACTTTATTTAATTAAGTTTACTGTCTTCATGGGGTTCAGGAAAAACTTGATTCTCGAAAGAGGAACTTGAGTTTCTTTAGAAAGACTTTTAATTTCTGCTCGTTCCCTGAAGGAGTCATGAAGTTAAAATTCATGCAGACATTTTCAGAGAATGTGATGTATATCACAGAAATATTTTTGTTACAATATGTTTGTCTTTTATCTTTGCATCGCTGACCACTGCATTCAATTCCAGGCAAAGTAAAGGCAAGTGATAATTGTGCCCTAAACATAGCTTTGTCAAATTTTAGCAAATGACCACCTACAGCTTAATTTGAGACAAAGACTATTGCAGCTGAAGCTGGCTGTTGGATAAAGTATATTTACCAAATAGTTAGAGAATCATGAGAATTCCCCTTTGAGCAGGCTTTTTTTCTGATCTTAGAGGTGTGCCCAACATGAAAAATACATTTAAGTAATGAAATCTCAGCCTCTTGCGAGGTCTTTATTCTATGTATAGTATAATGAGACCTTATTTCTGGTTCTGGCCTTTAGGAATTTTGTAGCTTGGTGATTTTTTTTTTCAGAAAGTAGCAGTGTGAGCCTAGATATCTCAAAAATCACTAGAAATTAAATTACATTTTTTTCAGATTATTTACACTGATACTCTTTTACTTCTTCCACAGTGTGTGAATCAAATTAATAAATTTTTACCCTTTGTTTTTTTGTAGGAACTCAAGGGAATGTGGAGCATGGGAACCAGTATCAGATTAAACTGATGTATGAGCACAATCTTCAGAGAACTGCTTGTAATATGACTTATGGTCCATTTGGTGGTGTAAAAGGTAAGCTCCTTGTTGTATAGTCTTTATAATTAGTTGTTTAACAGAATTTTGAAAGGTAGCATGATGCTGCTGTCTAGAGGAAACATCTTTCTATGCATGATGATGCCCTTTATCTGATGCATATTGAAAATAACTCAAGTTCAAATGAGCAAAGAATATTAAATGCAGAGTAGTTATTTTCTCACATTTTGAACTGGATATGAGTTTACAAGGATAATACTGGTTTTAAAAAACATGACAAAATTCCTGGTTCTTCCCTTATAAAGTACTTCAACATCTAAAAATAATTGTTTTTTTCTATGCTTTAATTCTATTTTACTTTTCTGCACTTGCTTATCCTGGACAAAACAGTTAACAAAAGTTAATATCTTTTGCTGAACCTAAAGTATAAAATGTCTTGAAAGATATGTAATGCATACTTCTAAAAAAATACTTGAACTTTGATTGGAAAAACGTAACAGTGGACAATAATATTTACGGTGTGTTTGTAGATTTGAATGAGTTTAATAGATATCAGTCTTTTTTGAATTTGAGGATGTTTTTTGTGTTTCGATGTGGAAGCATTTAGAATGGCTTTGCATAACATGCCTTTCTCTTCAGAAGTAGGTTGCCCAAAAATATTGGGGGTGTGATCAACAAAAGTAGTGTCACTAAACTGTTGGCAGAGTGATAGTCACTTTCCAAGGCAGAAGGTCTCCTGCATCAATATGGCAAATATATGCAGACAGTCCCTCAGTTCTGTGCTTGTAATAACCTTCCTGTAATAATGCTGCAATACCTTACCCTAAATTCAGGCTTGTCCCTGGGCTTAAATTCAGCTGACCAAAATCTTTACTGATTGAAGAGATTTTCACCTGCTAATGTCTTACAAATACATTGGGGAAAATGGTCAACTCATGTGGATGAGGTATAAATGCTAGGAGTATCTTGAGGAGTGAGTGTATATGGTATGGGCATATTCCTGTTGAAAGCAGAAAGACAGTACAGAGGTTCCTAAATCTGAGAAGAGGGAATAATGTTCTCTGCCACTCTACAGTGAAGTTGCAGTAACAAATGTATAGGGGATTGTAAACTATGTGTTGTGAGTGTCTGAAATGGTTCAGAAAGAATAAAACAAGTCAACATGTACCACCATGCAGTTCTGCAGAATAAATTCTCTGGATTTTTGACATGCATGTTTGTTTACCATGGAGGTCTAAGTAGAGGTCTGACTACCAGCTCAATCTTGGTGCCAGACCTGTCTCATGAGCTGTGGTGGATGCAAATAATCTAATGAAGAAGGTGTCCTTGCAAGCTAGGGAGACAGGTGGTATTGGTTGCCATAGAACCTACTCAGCAAGCCAAACACTTTTCAACACCTAGGATGGTCAAAATGAAGGCCAATCCTGAGAAAGCAGCAAGAATAGCAGAAGGAACTCTGGTAAGTTCTGTAAACTTTTCTGAGTTTTCTGTGTTAGCGTGTCATGCTAATTTCCTTTTTCTTTTTTCTTCACCATGTTCCAGTTCACATAGATGTGTTTATTGCTGTTGGACAAAGAATGATCTCAAATCATAACTAAACAAAGAAGGCAGAGATTTATATTATGTAATGAATAATACATGTTCATGTTGTAAGATCGAGATGCTTTCTGTTTAAGACCTAAATCTAGGAAAATTATAGCGAGTGTTCAGGTATCTCATAGGAGGCTAGTAAGGCATGTGCTGAAACATCAGAGAAATTGGCAAAATGGATACTGGGGAAAGTTCTTTTTGGGAAATGAAGGAATATTATTTTTTTTTGGTAGATTTCCTGGACTGAATGTTCTTTTTATGTGGCTTTCCTGGACTATCTGATTAGATTTCTTATCAAGGATATGCTTTTAATCTTGCCCCAAGCCTTTTGCACTGTATCTATTTCAGGTTTTATGAGTATTGTCTTTAGTATCTTGTTCTCTCCTTGATGCTTATGAAGGACAGTATTGTGGTTTTATTTCCACCTTGCAAGAGCAGCCAGAGTGAACCAGAAAGGAGGTCTGTCAAGTGCTGTTAATTTTGGTAAACAAATGCCTGTCCTGGTCTAGCCTGCCATGCTATCTATGTGTATCTGTGTTTGGCAGATGTTCTGGTGTGCCGTTGAGAGTCTGTAAATAAATAAACATTTTTTTTTACCATCAGCCTTCCACAGGCTTCCCTGGAATTCTTTTCAGGCATCTGCTAACAGTGTCCCCTGCCTTCAGTAGAGGTTAATTCATGGTGGTGCTGTAAGCCTGCAGCAATGAACTTGCTTTGCTAACAGTCTAACTTCTGCACCACACTCTGGAAGTACAATAACAAAATACAGGGAGAATTTTTGCATTTATTGCCATCTGTTACTACAGTGACTAATATGTGTCTTACTGCTATACTCAAACATGTTTGAAACAATGTGAGGGTGAAAGAGACACTTCACAGGTCATGTTCACAGAGCTACTGAAGCAGACACAGGAGAATGGCAGTTGAACAGAAGGAGGAAAGCATGCATACAGGGAAAGCATGCCACGGGAGTATTGGGGAGGAGGGTGAATGTCAGTCCCCCAGGAACAAGATTTTTCATCTGAGTAAGCAAGGAATGCTGTAGGAGTTGACACAGAGAACTTGATCTATGAAGTTGCTCCGTCTTGCTCAGATTTCTCTTGCTGAAGGTTATGCTTTTTTTCTTTTTATGGAGCTCTTAATCCTATACCTTCACTGGTAAAGCAGTGCACTCTACTCAGCCATATGATTTAACACTGACAAAAGAAAAAAAAAGATTGAATTTGCAGTCCTGAGGGGTATGGGGCAGGTGAAAAGTAAAAGTCAGGACCCTGAACTTTAGGAAAGCAAACTTCCCACTCTTCAAGGATTTAGTCAGTTGGACCCCTTGTGAAACTGCCCTCAGGGACGAGGAGTCAGAAAAAGGCAGATCTGCAAGGATGCCTTCCATAGAGTGCATGAGCTCAGGATCCCCAGGTGCAAGAAATTGGGAAAGGAAGGCAAGAGATTGGCACGTCTGAGTTGAGACCTGCTGGTCAAACTAAAGGGCAAGAAGGAAATGCACAGTCAGTGGAGGCAGGGAGAGGAGATCTGGGAAGAATATAGGGGTGCTGTCTGGTTGAGTAGGGATGGGGTCAGAAAAGCCAAGGTACAGCTGGTGATGAACTTGGTGAGGGGTGCAGAGAATGAGAAGGGTTTCTACAGGTACGTTAACCAGAAAAGGAAGCTCAAAGGAAGCAACACGGGCAAACTGATGACGAGTAGAAGGCTGAGATACTCAACTTTTTTTCCTCAGTCATCACTTGCAATCTGTCTTCTCACACTCTCAAGTGGTAGAGAGCAGGATGGGGACTGGGGGAGCAAAGTCCTTCCCACTGCAAGGGAAGACTGGGTTCATGACCACCTGAGAAACCTGAACATGCATAAGTCTATGGGACCTGACTGAGAGGCATCCCAGAGTCCTGAAGGAATCGTCTGATGTAGCTGGCAAGCTACACTCCATGATTCTTGAAAAGCCATGGCAGCTAGGTGAAGTCCAGCGTTACGGGAAAAAGGGAAACATTGAATGCATTTTAAAAGGGCTGGAAAGGAGCATCCCAGGAAGTAGCGATCTGTCAGCCTCAAATCTGTGCCTGGAAAGATCATGGAATAGAACTTCCTAGAAGCTATGCTGAGGCACATCCAGGACAGGGATGTGACTCGAGATAGCCAGCACGGTTTCACTAAGGGCAAGTCCTGGCTAATCAACCGAGTGGCCTAGTGCTAGAGTGCCATGGAGTGACTACATCAGTGGACAATGTAAGGATTATGGATGTCATCTATCTGGACTTCTGTAAAGCCTTTGACACACTCCCCCACAACATCCTTCTCTCTAAATTGGAGAGAGATGGTTTTGAGGGGTGGGCTGTTCACTGGATGATGACTTGGTTGGATGGTTGCATCCAGAGAATCATAGAAGATGCTGAATTGGAAGGGACCCATCAGGATCATCTAGACAAACTCCTGGCCCTGCGCAGAATGTGCTTCTTGAACTCAGACAGACTTGGTGCTGTGACCACTTCTGTGGAGCACCTGCTCAACCACCTTCTGTGTGAAAAGCTTTTTCCTGATGTCTAACCTAAAGCTCCCCTCACTCAGCTTCTTGTCATTTTCTCAAGTCCTGTCACTGGTCACAAGAGTGAAAGACCAGTACCTGCCCCTCTACTACCGCTCAGGAGGATGCTGAAGACCACAATGATACCTCCTCTCAGTTTCCTCTTCTCTAGGCTGAACAAATCAAGTGACCTCAGCCGCTCCTTATAAGGCTTCCCCTCCAGACCCTTCACCATCCTAGAGAAGTATAGAATGACAAATGGTGTTCCTTCGGCATCCATAGTGGGACCAGTGCTCTTCAATATCTTCGTCAATGATGTAGACAGTGGGATGGACTGTACCCTGAGCAAGTTTGAAGATAACACCAAGCTGTGTGGTGGGATTGACATACCTGAAGGACAGGATGCCATCCAGAGGGATGTGGACAAGCTTGAGAAGTGGGCCCATGGGAAGCTGACAAAGTTCAACAAGTCCAAGTGCAAGGTGCTGCACCTGGGTCTGGGCAATCCCAGACATGAGGACAGACAGGGAGATGAATTAATTAAGAGCAGTCCTATGGAGAAGGACTATGTGTGTTCTCATGGATGAAAAGCTGTATGTGAGGCAATAGTTTGCGCTCACAGCCTGGAAGGCCAAGCATGTCCTGGGCCGCATCAAAAGCAGTGTGACCAGCAGGGCAAGGGAGGTGATTGTCTCTCTTGTGAGACCCCACCTGTAGTGCTGCTTGCAGTTCTGGAGTCCTCATCACAGAGAAGATCTGGACCTGTTGGAGCAGGTCCAGAGGAGGGCCATGAAGATGATCAGAGGGCTGGAGCACCTCTCCTATGAAGACAGGCCAAGAGAGTTGGAGTTGTTCAGCCTGGAGAAGACGAAGGATTCAGGGAGACCTTAATATGGTCTCTAGGTACTTAAAGGGGGCCTACAGGAAAGCTGAGGACAAATGTTTTAGCAGGGACTGTTGTGAGAGAACAAAGGGGAATGTTTTTATACTAAAAGAGGGACAATTTAGATTAGATATAAGGAGGAAGTTTTTTTACAAGTGTAAAACACTCAAGGTCAGATTGGATGGGATTCTGAGCAACCTGATCTAGAAGATGTCTCTCGTCATTGCAGGGGGAGTTTGGACTAGATGACCTGTAAAAAACCCTTCCAATCCAAACCATTCTGTGATTTGATGATTTTAATGTCTTTGGAGTTGTTTCACGTATTTGAAATATAGAAACAAACACCACTAGGTGTGTACTGCAGTCTCATTCAGCTTTCTTCAATGTAAGTTTTTGCTGTTCTGTCCCTGCTAGTTTATGGCAAGCTTAGATCCTTGTAATATTTTGGTCTGTTTGGCAGCACTTCTCTTTGGCTGGAATGTGATGGAGATGTCAAACATGCAAAGTACAACTGTCACTTCTCAACTGATGATTTTTTTGTCTCTTGTATTAAGAAAAAAGCTATTAGTGATTTCTCTATGGGAGTATTGTGAAGTAAAGAAACCTGTTTTGTAGCCTAATTGCTAAATTTCATTCTTGCTAGTGTCTTCAGATTAATTATTTGATCTCTGAGCAATTTTCACATATGGAAGAATTGACAAAGATGTTGTCATAACAGGAACAGATGAAGAAAATCAACGAATTCATTTATTCTCATAAAAAAAAGTTGAAACCTAAATTAAAGAAACTGTTAAAGCTGTGGAATAAAAAACCCAAAGACTGAGAAGTTGACCAGTGGCTTGCATAGATTAATAGTGTACATTTTTCTTAAAAATAGCAGTGTGACTTGTGGTTGTCGCCACTAGATGGTCCTCTTACAACAGTTACTAGCCAGCATTTCTGGAGCTGCATTTATCTTTGAACTGATTCTACAGGTGTATTTACTGCAACACTTACTGAGGTATAGAAAACACAAAAGCACTTTCTGAAAACCTCTATAGCTAAAAGTCTTTTATTGATTGAAACAAAATGTATTCTGTTGGTTGTAGAACTTTAGCAAAAAGGTGAAATGAACTTGACTCTTACTTTCAGCAGAACTGCTAAAGGCCCAGAGGTGTGAGAAATAACTATGAAATCGCTTATATGTTTAGCTAGAATTCTAAACAAAGCTAATGGAAATGTTTAAAAATAGTAAATGGAAAACACCTACAAAGATGAAAATATAGAAGTCAAGCATAGTGTAGGCAGAGTTAGTTGTGACTTACAACTTTTAAAATCTGTGGCAAAAGATTATAACGCAGATCTTTCCATTTCTTTGCTGTTTTAGCTTTGTGTTTGTTCCTTGATGTCTCTGAACACTGGTGCTAAAATGGAAACAACAAACTATCAAGAAGGGACATAGGAAGATCAGCTGTTGATTTTATACTTAAAAAAAGAAGTATTGTTAGCCCAGACTTTCAAAAGTTGAACTTAACTTCGAGACACTGCCTCTATTGTTTAGAATGCATGTCTCCTTTTCATATTTCTGAGCTCTTCCTCATGGTCTTAGAGCTATAAGTTGAGTTTGTCATCCAGTGCTCCAATTCTAGCATATGGGTCATTTTAGAAAGGATGATTCATGATAAAATCATGAGTCAGTAGTGCTGAACCCTGGTTTTCAACCAAGTGAACTCTTAACCTAGCTACAAAATGTCACAGCCCTTAAGTAATGGACAGATTGTAAACTTCATGTTTTACTTCAAATATAAAATTTAAAGACCTTGAGGGTACTCTACCTTAAGCTGTCTTTTTTTTTTTTTTTTAAGAAAATGAAAGTGTAAGAGCATGTATCTTTATGTTTTGTGTTGCACCCTGACTTATGGAGAGGACTCAGCTCTACAAAAATTTTACTTTATATAAATCCATTCATCACGTAAGTTTTATAAGGTCAGGTTATACTATTATGGCATCATGCAATTATGCCACCAGAGACTGCTGTGCTAAGAATTCAACTGTCATTATATGAAGTGATTTTTGCTGATAGTTTACAGGATCTTGGAAAGTATTTTCTGTTTTCGCATCTGTAGTATGTTGTTCTGAGTCTTTATGAGTCAAATAACAATGACCTGGTATTTGGCTCAAGCTCATAATTTAAGATGATGAGCTCATTAGAGAGGTTAAGTTTGGAGGCAGCCTGGGCTGTAGTGACCCCGCCCTGGTTGAATTTCTGATCTCAAGAAGCATGGTCTTGGCAAGAAGCAAAGTCAGAACCCTGAGCTTTGGAAGAGTGAACTTCAAGATGTCTAAGGAGTTGGTGAATGAGATGCCCGGGAAAACTGTCCTTAGGAGCAAATAAGCTGACCAGAGCAGTCAGCTCTTTAAGGACACTTTTCTTAGAGCGCAAAGCTCTCCATCCCAGTGTGTAAGAAATCAAGCAAGGCAGGGCAGACGTGGGCATGGATGAGCAAGGATCCGGTCCTCAAACTGAGGGGAGAAAGAAATGCACAGCCAGTGGAAACAGAAGACAGGTGACCTGGGGAGAGTACATTCAGATATGTAGGGATGGGATCAAGAAAGTCAACGCACTGATGGAACAGGACTTCGCGAGGGATGTGAAAAATAACAAAAAGCTATTCTGTAAATATAAAGGTCAGAAAAGAAAGGCCAAGGATGGTGTACCCCCCGATAAATGACAAAGGAGAACTGGTAACAACATATATGGAGAAGACTGAGGTATTCAATGAGTTTTTTGCCTCAGTCTTCACTGACAGTCAGGTTTCCCACATCTCTCAAGTCCCTGAACATCTAGAGGTAGTTGGGAGAGCCAAGTACGCAAAGAGCAGGTTTGGGACTACTTGATGAAACTGAATAGCCACAAGTCTGTGGGGCCTGATGACAAACATCCCAGGGTCCTGAGGGAACTGACTGATGTTGTTGCAAAGCCACTCTCCATTGTATTTGAAAAATCATAGCAGTCAGGCAAAGTCCTGGTAACTGGAAAAAGGGAAACACCTCTCTTATTTATAATAAGAGGAGAAAGGAAGATCTGGGGAACTACGGACCAGTGAGCCTCTCCTCTGTGCCTGGGAAAATTATGGAGCAGATCCTCCTGGAAGCGATGTTAAGCCATGGCTTCAGTAAGGGCAGGTCGTGTCTGACCAGTCTGGTGGCCCACTGTGATGTAGTTACTGCAATGGTTGATGGGAGAAAGTGAATGGATGTCACCTGCCTAGGCTTCTCTAAGGTATTTGACATGGGCCCACATGACATCCTTAACTCCAGAATGGAGAGTTGTGGATTTGCTGGATAGACTATTCGGTGGATAAGGAATTGGCTGGATGGATGCAGCCAGAGAGTTGCGGTCAATGGCTCTGTGTCCAGAGCTGGAGGCTGGTGATGGGTGGTGTCTCTTGGGGGCTCAGTCTTGGGACCAGTGCTCTTTAATTTCTTCATCAATGATCTAGGCAGTGGGATAGAGTGCACCCTTGGCAAGTTTGAAGATAACACCAAACCGTGTGGTGGGACTGACACATCTGAAGGACGGGATGCCATCCAGAGGGATGTGGACAAGCTTGAGAAGTGGGCCCATGGGAAGCTGACAAAGTTCAACAAGTCCAAGTGCAAGGTGCTGCACCTGGGTCTGTGCAATCCCAGACATGAGGACAGACAGGGAGATGAATTAATTAAGAGCAGTCCTATGGAGAAGGACTATGTGTGTTCTCATGGATGAAAAGCTGTATGTGAGGCAATAGTTTGCGCTCACAGCCTGGAAGGCCAAGCATGTCCTGGGCCGCATCAAAAGCAGTGTGACCAGCAGGGCAAGGGAGGTGATTGTCTCTCTTGTGAGACCCCACCTGTAGTGCTGCTTGCAGTTCTGGAGTCCTCATCACAGAGAAGATCTGGGCCTGTAAGATCACGTCCAGAGAAGGTCCACAGAAACAATCAGAGGGATGGAACATCTCTCCTCCAAAGACAGGCTGAGGTAGCTGGGATTTTGCAGCCTGAGGAAGAGAAGGCTCTAGGGAGACCTTGTTGTGGCCTTACAGTATTTAAAGGGGGCTTACAGAGAAGAAGGTGTGTGCCTTTTTAGGAGGGCAAATAGTAATAGGGCAAAGGGGAATGGTTTTATACTAAGTGAAGAGAGGTGTCCCATCCCTGGGATTTTTCAAAGCCAGGTTGAATGGGCCCCTGAGCAACCTGATCTAATAAATTCCTGCAATGAGCAGTGACATCGTCAACTAGACCAGGTTGCTCTGAGACCTGTCCAGTCTGACCCTGAATATTTCCAGGGATGGTGCATCCACCATCTCAGTGCACAACCTGTTCCAGTGTTTTACCACCCTCCTTGTTAAAAAGTTCTTCCTTATGTCTAATCTAAATCAACCCTTTTCCATTAAAATCTTCACCCCTTGTCCTATAACAATACACTCTTCTAAAAGTTTGTCCCCACAAATAATTTAAAATGTTGTACTTGGCTGGTAAACCCTAAGTGATGGAAATTTTTCTTGCTGATTGAAAGCTTCTGATAAATAAGCTGCATATTTTTCCATTGTTAAAAGATAGGAATGGAGTGAAGCAAGTGAACTGGATATAGTGTTTAGGTTAAAAATTCCTTTTCTTATTCTTCTTTATCATGCAGTGTGCCTCCAGTTCAGTTTTTAGGGCATAAATCTGGTATTAATCTAGAAATAGTCAAGTCTTATGAAGCAATATTCCATATATTGTTTAGTCTTAATAATGTTAAAACAATGTTAATAGAAAAACAGTGAGAAGGGGTTTTTTTTGGTAGCTAGGTAGTGGTTGGATTTTGAGCCAATATTGTTACATTTTGTGATTGATATAATTTTGTCATAATTTTACATCATTCCCATGTTTTTTTGTTTATGGTTACACCAAAATCATGTAGGCCTAGTTGTTTTAATTAAAATAATGATGAATTGGATCTGTTCTACCTGTGCAGAATTTTGGTTAATCAATTTACCATTGTTGACATCAATTATATGAAATAATAGCAGTAAATTATCTTCATGTAAAAATATTAAAACTCCTTATAGACGTGTAATCACAGAGATTAGTTGAGATAATTATCAGCTGCTTAAGAATCTCATGAATTTGCATATTGGCACAGTAAAAGACTTGCAAAGAATGGGCATTAAGCAAAACTCATTTTTGTCTCAGTTCAAATAAATTCATATTACTTCATAATTAATTTTTATTGTCTTTTCCTAACATGATGTTTAGATAATTGGTGCTGAAGTTACCTTAATTTTGTACCTACAACATACAGAATAAACTGACCTGTGTCTTTGTCATGTCCATATTGAAGGTATTTAGACATGGTATGTTTTCCTGCCTCTAGAGAAATCTGAGAAAGAAGACAGTAGTTTGGAAAATGACTCTTACTCCTACTTTACTGTCTTCTGTTGAATGGATTAGGGCTTAGGCACCTGACAGCTGTTAGCCTAAGTCCTTCTACATCTTGAGAAAGAGTCAATGTACTTCTTGTGCCTGACTGTTCTTAAGAAGAGAGATCTACTGATGTGGAGCCTGTTTATAAGAAATGATGGTATTATGCTTTTTATAGTGGAAGAAAAGTGCCCTTATTACTTATTTGAAAAAGTTTGCAGATCAGGCCACAATTTCATTCTTTGCCTTGTTTGCCTTGAGTCAGGCGTGACTTATGTTTGAGGAAAGTATATGCAATAAATTTCTGCTGAAGTAATGTGAAGAGTGGAGAAGGGCTTTAAAGTAAAAACAAAGCCACTGTTACTTGAAACTTAGGCAGCTTTACAGATTACACATAAATTTCCTGTGGTCAGTTGTGCATTAGACTGAACGCTGGGCAGGATAGTAGCTCATATATGAACAAACAACGATGTGTAATGAATGAATACTAAAGTTCTCTGCTTTGAGGACTGGTGAATGAAGTACAGGTTTCCTGAGCTGCTTAGGAAGTGTGTGAATGATCCCATGCTGTAATAGGAGGATGCCCTTTCCCAGGTGAGGATTGAGTTCTGAGGTTGTTCTTCAGGGTATGAGTGATACATTAAGGTGGGTGTATAAACACTCTGAACAGTTCCAGTTTTCTTTTTCATTTGTTTTTTTATTTTAAAGATTTTTTCATCTTCTTAAGAACTAAAGAGACAGCATAATGATAGCTTGCCAGTGGGGGACAGAATCTATTGGGTTGCTCTTGAATAGAATACTGATTTTATTTAGTGGCAGACAGAAAGCATAGTTTAGTAACTTTGCTTTCTTAGCTGCTGAATTATTTTTGAATGGCATTTACTTATAGATAATGGTTTTGCACTGCAAAAGCACCTATTACTGTTTTGTATGAGTCCACTCACTTGCATTATCTAATAGTTAAGTAATAAGTTAATTAATCACGGTTTTCTATAACTCCTCAAATGAGTTGATAAATGGTTTAGTATTGGATCCCCCTAATAAGCACAGGCTTTGAAATTTACTTTTTCATCTGAAACCTTCATGCCTAAAGTTGGCTTCCAGAGCAGTTCTGATTTATTTGAAGTTGTTTCATGGATACTGTACCAATAAAAGCAAATAGTAAAACAATAGCAAAGGGAAGGAAAAAAGAAAATACAGCTTTGACATGAAAAAGTTACAAGCAAAAAAGTGTGAAAATACCTTGAACCTATCTTTTTCTCAGCAAATGGCCTTGAATTCGTTTTACTTTTATTATAGGACTGGCCTAGAGGCAAAGTAAGTTTGAGTGTTACAACAAAGAAGGTGCTATATGGAGGAATTTTTTTAATAACGAAGTACAACATATGCATAAACCATGCAACCTTGTAACAGGAAACTTTGTAAGAAGGGTAGACTGTGCTTAACTTTTCTACAATTCTGCAAGAATAAATTTTATTAGGTGTTAGTCAGAAAAAAAATTATCAGCTGAGTTTTATGCTGTAAGGTTAAATGATTTTTATGGCTATGTTTAAATACTAGAGCAGTATAGATTCAGACTTTGATTTATTGGCTAGTTCTATTAAGGAGCAGAATACTTAACTGTTGCCTTCCTGTTAAATTCCTTCTGCATAAGGACAGATTTTTTGAAAGGTTTGGGCTTTGAAATTTTTTCATGGAATAGATCTGCTTATGACTACTTCTAAGTGGTTTCTCACTCAGCTTTGGAAAACTGTTAGTGTTTTGGGGTTTTTTTCCTATTAATAAGGGAGTTAGAACCTCTTCTCTAAATTGAGCACATGAATGGAAAAATAATCAAGGAAAATGTTCTCTGAATCTCTTCCCATCCATTTCCTTTTACCTTCTTCAGCTCTTCTTAGCCTAATGATCACAGCCCAACAGAAATAAAAATTCTCATTGCCTTCAGTGTGCCAGAACTTTGCCTCAATTATGGATTGCTAGATTAATCTCTTAATCTGCATTTTATTTAAAAAAAGCACTGTAATTTAAGTGAAGTAAAACCAGTTGCAGTAATACATAACTTTGGGAGCAGTTGTATATGTAAGTGAAAGACTTGTTTTTCAAAACTTTGGTAAATTCTCTATGATAAGTTTTCTAATTTCCCTTGTTGAAGTATGGTACCCAAAAGTGTGCAGTCATTGTGTACTGGTAGTATAAAATGTTTTGTATCTTACATGTGGGGTTACGGCTTCCGCAGTACTTCTGCCAAGAGTCAGTGAGTGCCAAGGCAGGACAATAATTACCTCATATGTTTTTAATAGCACATGTATATTAATAATGACCCAACTGTATTTTGTCTTTTTGGTGACATATTGTTGACTCATGTTTAATTCATTGTCCTACTCTAATCTCCAGATTCTTCTTCTTAGTGCTATTGCCTGCCATTCTCAGGTTTCCTGTGAGTCAATCGTCTGAGATCACATCAGATGTTTTATTTCAGTTTAGAGATGCTGTCTCTAAAGTTTAGAAATGCAGTATATGTTATTACCCTGTCTAATAAATAGTTTGGCATGATGAATTCTCTGTTGCTTCAAACCTATGTACAGCTTTATTATTTACATATGTACTTCTTTAAATGTTCCAGCATTTCATGTGAATGCATTTGTCTATAAGATTTTTTTGCTGACCCATATTTCCTCCAAAAGAATGCAGTTTTAGTTTCTAACTATTTAGTCTATTTTGTCTTCTCGAAGGGTCTTTCAGAAGTGTGTGTATGTAGCTTTTGTGTATTTTTCTAGTGGTCATCAGTGATCACTCAATTACAAAAAAAGTCTCTAACCTATAGGAATTTATTTGGAGGGTCACCAAACCCTTGTTAGCTGCTTTTCCTAGAGGATTGAAATGTATCTTGTACAAGCTATAATGCTTTATACTAATTTTATTTTGGGTTATTATGTTTGGTGCAAATAATTCCTGTCAAAAATCACTCTACTACATTATTGTGGTAGCTTAGTCCCTAAGTACCACAGAGCTGCTCACTCACTTTCTCCCACATCACCCTGGTGGAATGGGGAGGAGAATCACAAAAAGGTAAAACCTGTGGGTTGAGATAAGAACAGTTCAAAATTTGAAATAAAATATGATAATAATGGTAATGGCAATGAAAAGAAGAGAGAAACAAAAGCCAAGATAAACAAATAATACACGGTACAGTTGCTCAGCACCCACTGACTGATGCTCAGCCTACCCCCATCAGCGCTCAGCCCCTTACAGCCAACTCCTCATCGTTTGAGTGTTCACAGTGTGCTTCCAACAGTCTTAAAATATAGGTTAACAAACTGTTCCTGCTTGTTAAATCTGTGATGTCTTTTCTGAGATGGCCAAGAAGGAAACTAATAGGATGGTGATTTTTTTGATAGAGATGTAACTCACCAACTCATATTACAACAAAGTAAGAGTTAATCTTTCCTGTATGTTGGTTACTGAATGCTCCTCCAAATTTGTCCCAAACTGGGACAGATATATATAGACAAATGACCTGAATGTGAAAAGTGGCTGGGTTTCCTTGGTGTTTTTTAACAAATTAAGTCAAGCTGTTTATTTCTAATTTTTTTGGGTATATTTGAAACTTCTTGAAGACGTATAGACTTTCATCTAATACTCTGTACAGTAAACCCCCATGTTTGTGTTGTACGCTTCTGACCATCTGACTTTGTTATAAATATTTTCAATGAGTTCTTTGGATGTGAGTGCAGTTATTCTGGAGATCATTCTTCACCAAGTATCTTTAACAATTTTTTAGCTCAAAAAATTAATAAATAATCACACAGAAGGGGTAAAGTTGGAAGGTACCCCTGGAGGTCATCTAGTCCACCCACCCTGCTCAAACAGAGTCCCTAGAGTGTGTTACTTGGGGTTGTGTCCAGATGGCTTTTGAATATCTCCAGTGAAGGAGACTCCGCAATCCCTCTGGGCAGACTGCTCCAGTGCTCAGCCACAGCCTCACAGTAAAAAAGTTTTTCCTCATGTTCAGGTGGAACTTCCTGTGTACATCACTTTCTGCCCATTGCCTCTCATCCTGTTGCTTGGCACCACTGGAAAGAATCTGAGTCCATCCTCTTGACCCTCTCCCTTCAGGTACTTATATACATTGATGAAAGCTCCTCTCAGTCATCTTCCTGAGGCTAAACAGGCTCAGCTCCCTCAGCCTGTCCTCATGAGAGAGATGACCCCATCCCTTAATCATCCTTGTTGCTCTCCCCTGGACCTGCTGCAGGAGCTCCAAGTCTCTCTTGTACTGGGGATCCCAGAACTGGACACAGCACTCCAGATGTGGCCTCACTAGGGTTGACTAGAGGGGCAGGATCACCTTCCTCAGCCTGCTGGCAATGCTCTTCCTAATGCATCCCAGGATACCAATCGCCTTTTTGGCCACAAAGGCACACTGCTGGCTCATGGACATCTTGCTGTTCATCCCAGGTCCTTCTCCACAGAGCTGCTTGGACCAGCTGTCTTGGACCCCTTGTCCCTCTAGGCCATGTTCCCATGGGATTCTTCCAGAAGGTCACTGAAGAGGCCAACATTAGCTCTCCTGAAGTCCAGGGTTGTGATGCTACTCATTGACCTGCTTCTTTTTCACAGGATGCTAAGTTCCATGATCTCATGGTCACTGTAGCCAAGGCTGCCTCCAGCCTTCACATCTCCAACCATACCTTCCATGTTAGGTAGTATAAGGTCCAGCAGCACACCTTTCTTAGTTGGCTCCTTCACCACCTGTATCAGAAAATTATCGTCAGTGCTTTCCAAGAACCTCCTGGGTTGTTTCTGCCTCACTGTGTGGTTCCTCCAGGAGATGTCAAGGTGGTTGAAGTCCTCCTTGAGAACCAGGGCCTGTGACTATGATGCTACTTCCTCCTCATTTACTTCCTCCTCCTCACCAGGCAGCCTGTAGCAATCACCCACAACAGTGTCACCCTTACTAGTCTGCCCTTTAATCCTAACCCATAAGCTGTTGTCTCACTCATCATCTTTCCTGAGACAGAGCTTCATACATCAAAGTACTTTGGGAAATGCTTAGCAATGATGAGGCTTCTTAGTCTTAGGAGACTATAAAAGGAGAAGTAGGAGAAAAGACAGGGAATTTCACTGGGTTTTAACAGTGGGATCATGTAGTTCTGTTTGGTTATAAGTTTTCAGATCTGTTTTAAATGGAATTTTAAAGTTGATAGATTTATTTTATGGTGATGACTTAAGATCTTACTGATAACTTTTGAAAGTACCTAAAATATTGAAAAATAGGGCATGTATTCAACTTCAGCTGAACTCAGTGAAAGGTCTGCTGTTGATTTATGATTCACTGAAAACATCCATGTGCCTGAACTATTCAGTCAAATGTTATTCATTTGGAAGGGCAACTGTTGACAGTACTTGTTTGTGGAAGATTTGCTAGTTCAGTAAGATGTTCTATAATATTTATATAATGTATGATAGCTGTATAACTTCAGATGAGAGCGGAAAGGTTCACAGACTGGAATTTCTCCTACTTGCTTTAGAAAAAGTGTATGCTAGTGTTGTAATGCCTGTATGAATGCAAAACTCTTAGAAGAAGAGTTCTGCAGCTGCTAGGGCCTGAAAAGTAGTTACTGAACAAGTTACGGCAACAAACAGAATTTAAAGAAAAGAATTTTACCATCTCTTCATGAATTGTCATTATTCAGGCTACATCTATGCATACAGCCATTTTCAAGACCTCCTCTATTTTCAAGACCTCCTCTATTTATGCTGTCTGTAATTAATCTTCTGCATTGAAAAAGAGAACAACTTTGAGTGACACTGTTTTCACAGCTGCCTGAACATTTTTCCTGAGACAATTTCTTTCACTAGGTGGAAACATCCGCTTTTAAACATGGAAAAAATTATTTGTTTAATATAGAGGTTGTAATAAACAAATTTGAGTACTATAAGCTGTTTAGGGGAAGAGACTTTACCTGTCGTGTCTACACAGTGCCAAACACCATGTTTCTTTCAGTAGGAATTTTAGTGTTTTGGGTGTTGCAGCTATGATACTTTGGGATCTTTATACTGACTGCTGGTCTATCCTACTCCTTTGAACCATACTAGTGTTTTTCCTAAGGGTCCTTTCACCACCTCAAGTTAATAATGAGATTTAAAGGCATCATTCCCAAGTTGCATAGTTTAACTATGTCATCTTCTGTGGTAAGTCTTGAATCAAGAACAAAGGAGTGTATCACAGGGTCTCTAAGGGATTAATTGTGTGAGTGAGGGCTGATTGGCCTTTGGAAATACTTCAATAGTTCGAGATTCCCTTTCCATCTAAAATCCTCCTTATGTTTTATGGCAGGCAGAAATCTACAATAGATTAGGTAGAGAGAATACAGTATGACGGGTGGGAGAAGCGAGACTATTTTCTTTTCTCATGGCAGCTCTGACTCCATGCTTTACTAAACTTGACCAGGGAGGCTCCTTACAGAGAGTGCTGTTACAGAGAGAGCATCTCTTGTGTTGGGACTTAGGAATATGTTTTACTGCAATATTTAATATACAGAACGGATTAGGAAATATTTAGGACTTAGTGTTTTCCTAAAACACTTTCCGTAGTTTCTCTTGAAGTTCTTCTCTTCCTATCCATTACTCTATTTTTATTTCCTTCCCATTGGAGTGATTTTTCAATTCCAGCAGAAAAGCACCCAGTCAGTGTCAGCTGAACGTGTGTACACTTTGTGCATCATTCGGGATGGGCACTTGCATTAGCAAAGAGCGATGCAGGGCAGTTTTCCTCTTTGCTTGTGTTCAGGGTATTGGCAGTCAGATCCTCTGGCCTAGGATGAATGGCCACAGCTGAAGCCCTGAACTTTGATCCCTTCTGTAGTTATGCAAGGAGCAGCCACCAGACCACCATGCTAGTAAATTCAGAGTTCTTTCTGAATGTACCCTGCACGTGCTTCCTGCACTGGGTTAGGGAGGTAACATAAGACTTGCCTTTAACTAGGCATGCATTGTTTAAAGGACTGCTCAAATTATTTTCAAATGGCTTTTCCATTGATCAGATCTGATTCCTGAAGTTCTTTTCTCGCAGTTGCCCCAGATCTGCTTTGCTAAAGGAGCTACACTCAGCAGCAAGTAGAATTTTCCAAAATGAGTTTGAACTGGAGAAGTCTGGGTTCCCTATGGTGTGAGAATTTTCAGTGACAAATTTCAATGATGGAGGAAAAGGAAAACATACTTGCTTGTTTCAAGTCAGGACAGGAACTTGTTTTTCCGTGTGTGGGGATGTAGTTTATGTGCATCACTTCACTGGTCACTTTTTTATCATATTAGGAAAACATTTCCCATGTATCATTAAAGAGCTCTTAGGTTCCTGAGTGTGTTGTAAATGCCAGTGTAACTTTTAATTTTATTTCATTGATGCTTCCTTCCACATGAAGCTTTTTTAGTGAGGCATTTGATTACCATTGAAGGCAGTTAAAGTTTTCTCTGCTGACGTCTTCCTAAACTCTGTAATTTTTGATATTTCTTCTGATTTCCAATTTATCCCACTGTAGTTTTCATTGCCTGATTTCACATGGTGCTCAGGCCTTGTGATTACACAATGTACATTTTATGAAAATGATTTGGTGCCAGAGGGGAAGCTCAGAGTACAGGAAATCATTAACATGCAAAAAAACTTGAGCTCCAAAATAGCTTTAATTAGAAGCTTATTTTGAAGAACTACCACCTGCCTCTCATTTTGTCTTTGCATTAGCTCTAAAAATACATTGTGGCTTAAAAGTGTGATGTAAATATATTAATCTCCTGCCAGAATAACAAAACTACAAAACAACAGTAGCTAGACTTATGCTTAAAAGTAGCACTTTCTGGCTAAGGGGCATTCCTCTTGAGATACAAACTGCTGAAACTATGTAGAGTATACTAAGTGATTCCATCTGATATGCAGAAAACACTGTGGTTTATATTTTCACTTTATAAATGTGTCACTGGCAAGGCCAACTGGCTGCAATAAGCTTTTTTGAAATGGACGTTTCTGGTTGAGTGTTTGGAAGACTGCGTTTCTGAAAGTGAAACATAAAAACTCCATTCACTAGCTACACATTAAAAACAAATGGCCGAAGGAAATAAGTTGACCTGTAAAAAGCTGGGAAATAAGAGTTCATACACAATTTAATTTTCTTTAATTATGCTTTACCTGTTTGGATAACTGGTGTTTGATCCACTAGTACAAGCTAGTTAAAGTACAAATTTGAAAATTAGTGAGTAGGAATAACACAAATATGATGAACGAAGTGGTAGGTATATTAAGAAGTGCTGCTATGCTTTTAAAGTCCAAAAGAGTGATTGCTGATTCAGTCTTGTGCCTCTGTTTCTCTAGATAAAACACTTCAGTACTGCAGTGTGCTTGGAGATCATTGGAGTGCTCTAAAGGACTTGTCATATTATGTCATGTCATATTCAATTGTATCACTACTGTTAAAACAGGAGAGATTTTAGTAATGATATTTGCGTGTGATTGGGAATTATGCGTGCTAAAGATGAATGCTTCCATGTTTGGCATGACATGCATCTTCACATATATTGCAGGAAGTGCTGTAGTGGTTCTATTCATCACTTTCATGATGGTATGGAATTGGTAAGAGTAAGATTGATATTTATAGTATAGAGAAGAACAGAAGCTATTACTATTTGTTACTTAAGCAGTAACACTTCAACACTTGTAATGGCTTTTACTTTTTTCTGTTATTTGAATTGTAATATGTCTACTAGATTATCACTTTTTATCAATTGTATCTGCTATAGTTTTCATCAGAAGAGATGAAATTGTAGAAATTAACAACTTAATTGTATATTTTAAACAAGTTTAAACCCTAAAGAGCATGGTCAGCAGCTGTGTAGGAGACAGTTTTCTCACTACCATCAGTATAACCAGAAGTACCTGAAATTTAATTCTATTACAAAATATATAAGATTTCTGTGGTAGTAAGGGCATTTGCTTTGCAATTAAATGTCTTTTACTTTTGATCTTATATCAAGCAATGTTTTGAACTTTTCGAAATGGAATAGCAACATGGTAAAAATTTAAACATACATATGTAAACAGTATGAGTCTCTCTTCCTCTTGTCTTTTCACTAGAAAGATTCAACTTTGCCTCAACCAAATGAACAACATGAATTGCACTTTCAAGTGTCCTTCTTATCACATGGTTGTTATTTGCAACAGGGTTTATGACACATGTTATGAATTATATGCAGAATCTGGAAAAAAGGATGGTAGATCTTAATTCTTAGAAAATGGGAAAATCTGAAAAAGAGATGAAGGAGGAGGGAAGGACCCTGCTGCTTTATCTTCCTTTTTTTTTTCTTCTTCTGTTTTTACCCTAAGCTAAGTTTTTATTGTGCATTTCAATCACAAGGACAAGTAATATGACATATTTTTGGGCTTTTTACACTGCTGTTTATTTTTAAGTAGTTAAAGTTTCTGTGAAGAATCACAATGGAGATGGACAATGTTTTGCACTGTACGTTTGTTGCTTTTTCAGATATTGAATATTTCTTTGACTTCTGTTACCTTTCTGGAACTGTAAGAATGAAGTTTTAGTTTATTTTTGTTTTGCTTCACCTTCCTATGTTAGAAAACTTATTAAAGGATTGAGGGTGGAACTTAGTGAACAGAAAATTTATTCGGGTCATTCATGCATACAGAATCATTCCTGAGACAAACCAGAGTATTTTAATCGAGGTGAATAGACATTTTGAATTACAAATATTTCATGTAGTGTTTGCAAGGTAAGGGCTTATCTATGAATTCAGGAGAGATGCATCTATCAGCTTCAGGAAGTGTTAGTCTTAATGGTATAGGGCTCTTTGAATGCATAAAAAGTATTGTTTGCACGAATTGTTACCCTTGCATATGAAGTGCAAACTGCATAATCATCTTCTGATCTCAGAAATCTTCCCAATGAGACTTTGAATTTAGATTGTTGTACTTGAGGCATGACGAGCCATTTCTTAAGTCATGCCTTGTGGCTGCTGAATAATGCATGAGGCCTGAAGTAATTTACTCCAAGCTGAGTTTTTTATTTGATATTATTTTTAGACTTGCTGGTAATACAGTTGGATCTTGTTTGTTTTTTCTTTCCTTGAAGACAGAAAATGTGAATGTAAAACGTGGAAGACATTACCATTGTATTATTTTCACAACAATACATATTTGTAGGACTTTCTGTTATGTTGCTTAAGTAGACTTGAAAGAATAGAATTGGTTGTTTTTAAACTACAGTTGTTATGTCTGCTTGTAAGGTATGGAAGCATTTAAGAACCAGAATAATTTGGTGTTTTGGGAATATTGAAATATTTCTTTAAACTGAGATTGTAATAGTTATATCCTTAGGAATTTTGTTTTGAAATAAAGTATCTTGCCCTTTTTTTAATGTATTCTGAATGTTATTCCCCCCCACAATCTAGTTTATTTTAGAAAGGAAGCTTTTATTGAGGTTGGAATATTTAGTATTCTTCCTCATAGTAAACACTCCCATAAATGAAAATTTACTTTTGTTAGGATTACTTATGAGTACAATTTTAATTTACTCATAGTTTTAGGATTAAAACTACACAAGTAACATTGCTTTATTTCCTTTGTATTTCTTTCTGTTGCTTCCCTTAGGTCGAGATTTGATCTGCATACAGTCCATGGATGGGATGCTCATGTTGTTTGAACAAGAAAGTTATGCTTTTGGCCGGTTTTTACCTGGTTTTCTTCTGCCCGGTCCCTTGGCTTACAGCTCTCGCACAGACTCTTTCATTACAGTGTCTTCTTGTCAACAGGTTGAGAGTTACAAGTATGTGTTTATGTTCAGTAATTATATTGTACTTCGGTGGTATAATTTACTGGGTAAACACATTGAAAGTAATCTTGTTTAATTTTTAATGCCTTTGCTGGAGCATGCAAAAGCAGGTAGTTGCAGGAAAGATGTTGTATGTTGCTGAGTGATTACTGTCTCAGTACAGTCATAGAAGAAAGTGTGCTGTGAGTCCTGAGGACTTTATGGTCCTATTTTATTTTTATAAACGTATTAACTCTGTTAGCTTATCAAGGCTATGTTGCTCCCAAGTGTCAGGTTTTTCCCTGCTTCGGTTCAGTCTAGCCCGTGCTTCCAGCGTTGGAACATGGATGAAACTGTTGTGAGCTATTTTCGTTTGTGACCATATTAAGTTTATGGGTTCAACATTTAGAAAAATAGAACAATATGGAAAGTAAAGACTGCACAAGACATTTCCACTTCCTCCAAGCACAGGGACTATGGATTGTAAGGCCAACCAGATAAAAATCTAATAGAGAATAAGAAAGAGAATGAGAAAGATTTTGAAAGACAGACAAGTGGGCATTTGTGTTTACTGTGGAGGAGCTTGAATCCATGGGGCTCTCTGATGCAACCAGCATGTTGAGAGTTTGTCAAGTATCCATCTGTTTATAATGAGGTGGATGCTTGAGCAGTGGGACATTGCGGTGGGTGTCTGCTGTGAAGCCTTTCTCCAACAAGGCGTTTCCCTGTTGCAGACCCTTGTTCTCACAGAGGACTAATGTTAGGGTTATTGAATCTCTATGCCTAGCAGTAAATTGGGGTGGGGTGGTGTTTGAGGCAGAGCTACTACCTGTGATGACAAAAAATCCACACCCACTAAAATGGATGAAAAAGTGGCAGAGCTGTCAGGCTTACAGAGCAGTAGTTGTTCACCGTTCTAACTAGCAGCCAAAGATAAGTGACGATGATACTGGAGCCAGTATTTCATTAGCATCTTCATCCTGGACAGTAGGACAGAATGCATGTCCTGAAATTCAAGGACAAAATCAAATTTTTGGAAGGGGCTAATATAAAAAGGATAGATAGGCCTGCCATTCAGAGCAATCTCATGATGCTGAAGTAATGGGCTGACAAGTACCTTAATGATTTTTTTCAGAGGTAATCATACCTACTAAAGAAAATAAGAATACCCTTTTATAAATAATGCCCTGGGAATCTAATCCAGGGAATGTTAGTCGAACATGATGCTTTGTCACACTACCCTCTTCTGTCACCTGTAATACTCAAGCAATACTCTTTTTATTTTGCTACTTAAACTTGATCAGATTATAGATACTGTGTATTGTTTGCTTAACACAGGACAAGTAAATTGTTGCGAGTAAAAGTAATTTAATGGAAAATTCATAATTTTCCTAAGAAATTAGAATAAAAATTCCAATATAATATTGCAATAAAATTATAATAGAATCTATTAATGTTGTCAAGGAATAAAGAAACATTTTTTTCTTTAAAATGAACATCTCATATGTTTCCATTATGTTCAGATTCTTGACCTTTACAACAAATGTGACTAAAATTTTTCATCAGTCTGTTACTAATTCAAAAGTGCCATCCATACTGTAGGAAGATATAGTTTTAAAGGAATTTTTCACTTGGTTATTGGTCCTTAGTGTCAAATGTTAAGACACTAATGGAACTAATCTCTAGTGTGTGTCTAAAATATGAGGACATTAGAACAGAGTTAAGTAATCCTTTTAAAGTGAAGGAAACAGATATGCTAAGGAGAGAAGAGGTTATTTTTATGGTATTGAATAAAAAATACAACAGTTATAGCTAGTGTTTTTAGCCAAACTTCAAATTATCCATCTTGCTATAGCTCTTTCAGACCAATGGCTTCATTTGAAAGCAATTTTTATTGTGTTGATCCTGATTTCTTTCAAGATCTAAAAGCAAAATGCCTCTTATATACTTGATGTACTAATTGAATTGAAAGTTTGTGTTGGGCCCCTGTGGCTTGAGGTTTTTTTCATGCAAGACTGTATGCAGGTAGCTGGTACTTAAATCTCAGGATGTATTGCCGTTTGATGTGAGCTTGATTTGGAGCCTCTGTATTAGGTTTCTGATTAGTTAATAAAATGTCAAGGTGCTTTCCAAGACTATTAGTAAAATATGGTGAAAAGAGAAAATTTTGTTAGGTCAGGATCCTTCTGGGTCCCTTCCAGCTTGACTTATTCGGTGATTCTGATTCTGTGAATCTGCAACTTCTCTTATAAATGTGTTAAACTGAAAAAGAGAAGTAAATTTATTCATACAGAGGACAGTTAAAGACATCCTAATTATACTAAAACCAGCTCTCTTAGTATTATTAACTAGGTCATAGCATTCACCTTAAGCAATTAAATTTCTTACTCCAAGTACATAGTTTACTTCAGTAAGTAAAAGAGTTTTAGAAACTAAATAAAATCCTTCAGTAGCAAGCAGAGAATCAGTGGATAGTTAGGGTTGGAAGGGACCTCTGGAGATCATCTAGTGCAAGTCCCCTGCCAAGACAGGGTCACCTCTAGCAGGTGACACAGGAATATCTAGGTAGGTTGTGACTGTCTCCAGAGAGGGAGACTCCATGACTCCCCGGTCAGCCTGTTCCAGTGCTCTGCCTCCCTCAATGTAAAGAAGTTATTCCTCATGTTGAGGTGGAACTTCTTGTGTTTTAATATATGGCCATTACGCCTTGTCCTTTTGCTACACCACAATACATGCATGAAATGTGAGGAATATTGTTGTCATCATTTTAAATCTCTAACTTTGACAGTGAAGAAAAATATGGACTGTTATTTTAGATTGAATTGAAACATTCAGAATTGTGTTGGTTTAAGCTTAGGAGCTGATGGCACTCCATGGCTTCAAGAATTAAATGCTGTCTTTTGGATAAATTTATGTTGGGTCTTATTCTGTTGTTTATTTCACTTATGTAGAAAACTTCAGTATTTCAGAGATTATCTATGTGCATACACAGGAAATGGGGTAGATCAGTGAGTTACAATACCAGCACGAATTCAGGAAACACTTACAGAAGAATCAATGAGGACACAGTTTGAACACTGAGGATTGCGTAGGTGTAAAGAGGACAGGTAGATCTGCAGAGCTGTTATGCCAGTTGCTGTCTTTTGTTCAAGTGTCTTCATTGCCCATTTTTCTTAGTATGGTTTGTTGGCAGTTAAAATAATAAACCTCCTACAAACCTTCCAACTTTTGCTAAAGGTGCCACCTACTGATTCCAGTTTGCTGTGGTCTCTTAGATTGGAGCTACTTAGTTTACTTAATGGAGGTACTTGCAAGTTTCACTATTAGAGCAGATTGTATTTCTGAGTAGTTTAGGAAGTTTTCTAGAAGCTTAATAACAGCAAAAAAAGTTCATTTTTTATTAGAATTCCAATTTCACAGTTTGATAATTGGTTTCTTCTATTTTTGTGGTCTGTATTTCTATCTTCTAATATTTAGACTATTGAATTTATTTTAACTCCGCATGAAATCTGAATAGAAATGTTTGTTTTATTTCTACCTTTACACTTAGTTGCTATCCTACTCTGATATTAATCTTAACATCTTTGTTGATGATAGATATGTTGCAGTAGGCTTTCTAATAATTCTTTTAGACTGTGATTTTACTGTGTATGTATACTCATGATAATTATATTTTATTTCTTACTTAATATAAAGATTAACTACAAAGATACCTTTTTAAAAAAAAAATCTTTTTAAACTGCCTGTAACAGATACCAGGTGCTGGCATTTGCGACAGATGCTGATGAAAGACAAGACACAGAACAGCAAAAACTCAGTTCTGGAAAAAGACTTGCGGTAAAACCTGTTTATTTTACATACCCTGTATGAACACTGCACACATGTTGAAATGACTGATGCTAAGTAACGAATGGAAACATCGTCTGCTGACAAAGGACCTGATCCCATTGCTGCTAAAGGCAACGGAAAGACTCCAGTAGATTTCTGTTAAGGTTTCTTTGGGCCTCAGTAGTTTAAGGCTAGGCCTTAAAACTTGCTGTTGTTCTAATGAGAAAAGAAAAAGAGAGAACTGCACTGGAAATAACTATTTCCAAGGCAATCTTTGTAATACAGAACCTACACCATAGTAAAATAGATAAATAGGTACACATGAATTATTGCTCATATTTTTAAGTGAAGTCTAATTGTGACTCTGTATTGTAGAAAATTAATCTCATTCTCCTTGGGGAATCCTTTATACTTAGAGAAAAATTCACAGTGAAATATTTCCATAAATAGTCAGTGTCCTGAACTCTTTTTATCAAAAACCTGTGGATTCAATAGTCTTCTGGAGGTCCTTGTCACTAATTTGTTTAATATTTGAGCTGCCTCCTCTTAAGAGGAAGAGAATTTAATTCTTTGTGGTCCTGCAGTAGAGTTGCTTGTCTGCTAAATATACTACATATATAAAATGCTAGATTCAGCATATTTCAGGTATGACAGTAAATTATTGGGAGAGCATCTTCCTTCCACTGGCTAATAGTAGAATTTTTCAAATATATGTAGGCTGAATCTTACATGTAGAAGTAGGAGAAGGCAATTTATAAGTGAAAAATCTGTACGCTTCATCAGATATACTGCAAATGAAACATTTTTTAAAATCTAAAACGTAAAGCATACATGGAAATAAACATAAGCTGGATTTTTCCCTTTAAGATGGCACTTCCAGTTTCGTATAGCAGATATGCCAGGATATTTGCTGACACATTCTATGCTCTTTAAGCAAAATGATTGATGCTGTTCATATAGGAAGTGCTGACAGTTGAACTTTGATATATTTTTACTTCAGAAATTCTAAATTTCTGTTTAACCAGCTTGGCAGAAGTCAAAAGCATTTTTTGCATGTGTGTTTAGTTGAAATTTCTCAGAGGACCTGAAGAAACAAGCCAATGAAATGTATCAATAAGCAGTAGTATTGTGTAAAGACAGGTGAGGCAGGATTTGTAAGCAGTTGTTCATTATATCAATGTATGTAGTCTTAGAAGTAAACAAACTATGATATACATGAGCATTCTCCAGATTAAAGGGTGCACATGAGTGACTGCAAGCATGAATATTGGCTTACACACCTAAAATGTTTGTCTAGTTTTCCATTTACATATATTAGTAGAATAAGTTGTCACCTCTTGCTCTCTAACCTTACCCTTAATAACCAAGGACATGTACAGAGGCAGATGAAAATGATTCAAATACTCTGTTCTTGGATTCATTTGTTAAAGTATAAAGCATTTCCATTTTGAATGAGATGTGTATTTTAAAATCTAGATGTACTTAACTGAACTGCCTAGCCAACAATTCATGACTATTTTAATAAGAAGACGTTTTTGCTGCTTGAGTCACATTAAGGAAAGTTACAAACTGCCCTCAGAATAAGAGGATAATTCTCATCCAGAAAAAGACCTTGATTTTGCTTTTCTATTAATGTTAATGATATGTAATTTGATTAGTTCTGAGCCTTCTCAAAGTTTTGTCTTTAATGTATGTGCAGCTGTCAATTGATTTCTGGAGCATGTTTTTTCTTTTGAAGGTGGATTGGGTTTTGAACATCGGAGAGCAAGCACTGGATATATGCGTTGTCTCGTTTAATCAGGGAGTTTCTTCTGTTTTTGTGCTTGGTGAGAGAAACTTCTTTTGCCTTAAGGATAATGGGCAAATACGATTCATGAAAAAGCTTGATTACAGTCCAAGTTGCTTCATTCCTTACTGCTCAGGTTGGTAAAAGGAAGATTCATCTTAACTTTAGCTCAGTTGCTTTTAGAACTAACAGTTGTTTGTGTATTTTTTTTTTTTACCACTAAATAAATATATTTTTCTGAATAAGCAGGTTGGATGGGGTATTGTACAACCTGGTCTAGTGGAAGGTGTCCCTGCCCATGGCATTTAGGTTAGATATTAGGAAGAAATTCTTTACTGTGAGTGTGGTGAGACACTGGAACAGGTTGCCCTGACCCTGGCAGTGTTGAATACCAGGTTGGATAAGGCCTTGAGCCACCTGGTCTAATGGGAGGTGTCCCTGCCCTTGGTAATGGGGGTTGGGACTAGATGGTCTTTAAGGTCTGTTCTAACCCAAGCCATTCTATGATTCTGTAATTCTATAATTGCAGAAAGGATGTGAAATTGGAGATCTCTTTTTGAACCAGACAGGTTTATTTTCAAATGTTACTTTTTGTGAAGTGTCATAATTTTAAGAATCTAAATATTTTCTTATCACCAAATTGAGGTACTTGTCTAGTGCCCAGGCTATCAAAGCAACAAACACAGAAGAATGACAGTCTTTGGAAGAATAAACTAGTGTTTGAGGACCTTCTATTTGAGAACCTTTTGATTTATGATCTTCTGATATTTACAGATTCTTAAAAAAAATTCAAAGTTTATTATTACTACATTGGTGGAAACAACTTGGTTAGATACTTGGTTATAAATAGAGACTCCTAATACCGATTCTCTTTTAAGGTTTCAAAAACTAGCTGATAAATTTTTGACACTATGTTTCCTTTTGAACTTAAAATATCATTTTAGTCTTTATAAATTTGATCTTATCAATCTTCACTTATTATACTTTCTGATTTGAATTATACTATAAATAAACCCTATAAATGTAAACACATTTAATTGGTATTCATAAATGAATGAATTAATGAATAGTGTAAGTAGCAGATATTTAATCAATGTGTATTTTGTCATATCTATCCTGGCATGCCAACGTGGCCGTTATGAGTCTTTGTTTGTCATGTTTTAAATTACCAAACATGGCTGGCCAGAACCTTAGAAAGTTGTGGCATGTATCGTGTAATATGCAATTGAAATTGGTATCCGTAATTAATCACATATGTCCTTGGTTAGTGTCAGTGTAACTTTCGTAACTTTTGACACTTTATATTAAATTAATTTATAACAACTAATGGCTTAAAAATAAAAGAAAACGTAACTATATAAGCCTCAAAGAAAAGTACTGGCTTTTGAAAAATCTTTCATCCTAAAATTGTTTTTTTATCTTTGAACAGTGCAAGAAGGAACAATAAACACTTTAATTGCAAACCACAGTAAAATGTTGAATGTTTATCAAGATGTTACACTGAAATGGGCCACTCAACTTCCTTACATTCCTGTATCAGTAAAAGTAGCAAATTTTCAGTAAGTAACTTGTTAATGTTTACTTTTTACTTAGATTAAAGTCTGGTTGTGTAATTTGCTTTTAGATCCTAACAAACAGTTCTGAGGTATGTGACAAATATGGTAACTTCTAAAAGGAAAATTCTAAGTGTTTTTCCGTTGTTTTGTAGCATGTTCATTTCATTAATGAGTGTACTAGAACAATACTAGAATTGCTGTGTTGTGCTTTAGGTTTTCTGTTTTTCTTGAGTGAAGTTTGAACCTGGAGTCTATAGCTCCAGTCCAGTAGCTTCTTTTACGAAAGAATGAAAAGCGTAGTTGTGCAATCTGGCAAGGTCCTTCCCTGAGACAGGAAAATAGGGAATCTCACTGAAAATCTGTTCTTCATTAAGCATTTAAGAACATATGCATTCCAGAGATGATTTGTTGGAATGGATTATTAAAATCCAGTGTTAAATTATGGAAATCAAGGGACTGTTTAAATTGCCCAGGGTTGCACTGCAACAGACCAAAACTTTTTGTAAAAGAAGCGTAAGATGGATCAGGGAAAATCTGGTTGGGTGGGTGATTGGTTGAAGAGAAGGTAGGACATGTTTATAACTTGTGCTGAGGTTGTCACTGAAATAAGCAAACCACAGAAAGGTTCAGCCAGTGTTTGTATACAATCAAATTTTTGCCTGTACTGTGCGCTCCCAGAGCTCAGCTGTGTGCTGGTTGCCCAGTGCCTGTGACCATAGGGGATGCAGGAGCAGTGTCCTTGACACATAGATCTTCTGATCCCCAGCAGGCTGGTGGCTGCTGGGCCAACATACACTGGATTGCTAAACACTTGATCATAAGTCAAGCCTTTTACCTCCAAACAAATGGAAATGCAACATCTGACTAACTAGCTTTACTGATTTGTGCAGAGTAATCTGAGGGATGTTTGTGTTTTGTTTGTTACTAATAGATACCTAATTAAAAAAAAAAAATCGTAATTTATTTTTTTAGACTCTGGAGGGAGTTGGGCTGGCTTTCATCCAACACGTCTTAACAAGTGAAATATAATGAACAGTCTCAGGAGGCCACTTAGTATAACCCAGAAGTTAATTATGCAGGATATGACAGTACAGCTTTTGAAGTATGGAAAAAATATTTGTGTTACAAAAATTTGAAAAAACACATTGATGTTTACAACAACAGATTCTACTAACATTTGTATATACAATTGCTTGTTTGGAAACTCATTCTATTGAACCATCTGTCTCAATTATGTGTCTAAAACGTTTATGCAGATTCTGCCTGTTCCCTGTGAACTTTAACACTAAGCAGTTTGCTATTAGGGAGAAATCTGAGAGTCTAAAATCTGTCTCAGCTCAATTTGCTGGTTAGATTCAGAATTCCCACAGACCTATTAATGCCAGGGTTTGACTTGGGGTTGTGTTCTTTAGCAGATAGAGAGACAGCAATCTAGTTATGCAAACCTCTTTATACAGGTACTGATAAATGAAGGAACATATGTGTGCTTACACCCAATGGCCTGAAAGGCAGGGAGAGGTCCAGGGCTCTATGTTTCTGAGTTATGCTTTTATCTGTCTATTGAAAATTATGCAGTATGCTTCTACTTCCTTCTGGCATTACAAAAAAAAAAGATGAACTAAACAGCTAAACTGTAGTAAAGCTTGTAGAGATAGTAATTAGGCTTAAACAGGGCATATGTGTTTGTTTTGGTGTTTTTTAAAAATAATTTGAAAGGGAATTCTTTGTTAATCAATGTGATAATGATTTTCTTGTACTCAAGAGAAACCTCAGTCTTAGTTGGGGCCTCTGAGTGCAGCACTACTGTAAGATAAATAATATTAAGGACTTTAATAAGCATAAAGTTGTTAATCCTACATTGCTGAAACATTGAAGGGCCTTAAATATGATGTATGCCAATTAATTACTTTCTTCACTTTTATAGCAATAATACTTACAAAGCAAATGGAGCATTCTGAAAGCAGTTGTCTCTACAGTTCATTCATATTAATTTGTATTTTCTCCTTGGCATAATGTCTGTTACTTCTAAGGTGTAACTCTGCCTTGCTGGATAAGAAAAGCCCCATTAGAAGCTATTTTATGTAAATCCCTTGGGGCAGGAGTAGCGATTGCCTCACAAAAGCAGCTTGTGATTCTAGTGTATGCCCCTCATTATTTATGAATTGATTTTTCCTCTTAAAATAACATGTAATACATTATTCCTCTATTGCAATACCAGTATGTAAATAAAGATAATAATTTACTACAACATTTGGGATTAAATTCCAGTACAAACTGCTTGATTTCCATCACATTTTCAGAAACATGCAAGAAAAATAGAATCAAAGAGAAGCGGTTACCTAAAGCATTTTTAGGTGTTTCTGCACTCCAAAAGTTATGTATTTTTAAGCTGTTAAATGACACTTTTTTGCCTTCTGTTAAAACCTGAATGCTCTCTGTCAGGAGATTGAAAATTTGCTATAAAAGTTTGTGATCAGAAACTTGAACTGTAGGCAAAATTTTGAGATTTTATCTTATTCTGGGTTTTACCTGAATGTCTTTATAACTAGTCTGAACTGGAAGTTCAGTTCTAGTCATTGTTATAGAATTTTGTCCCTTATTTTGTTGGAAGTTATATTCTAGTTCTGTTAATGTATATTAGTTACAGTTTCTGACATATTTTTAATGTCAAGGGCCTTCCTACATACTTAACACTGCCTTGATTGCTTCAGAAGTGTAACCACTTACACTGACAATTTCAATTAATTTAAACTGCTTAGGTCTCTGTCTCAGCACAAATTTATCTTCCCATGCATAAGCCCGCTTAAACAGTTATATTTTTGCTTGCCCTGTGTTGTTATCCTTCAAGTTATGGCTGTGCAAACACATTCTCACTGAAGCTGAAACTATTGAAGAAAATGGCTCGGTGTTCTACCTGAGTTCATTAAAAAACCCCAGACATCCCCCCGCAAATCCACAAACAGCCCCTCCCAAACCTTTCTAGAGTGGTTTGAAGAGAAACTGTCCATATGCTGCAGTTGAAACAGCTAAAATCTAGGAAAGTTACACAAAGGAATGACAAGAATTCCTGCTCTGCTCAAAAGTTCAGTGTTGAGATGGTAGTTGTAAGCAGCAATATTTGCTTGGTGTCTATCATGATTATTTAAGTATCTTCATAGCATTGACTTTAAAGTCCATTGCTTTTTTTCCTGCCCTTGATTTTCCGTTTTTCTGTTTCATGAGAGACCTCTTTTCTAAGACCTTCTTTGTACCTCCACATCTCCTTTGCAAAGGAAGTTTCATGAGCACTATCTCTTACACCTGAGGATTATAAATTCTATGAATTTGTCACTGGTTGATGCTTCTTGAAATGTGTTAAGATTTCTCTCTCTCTGCCTCTTTTCTCACTTTTTATGAGCCCATCACAAGTGATATTTGTTTTTCTGTATCTGAATTATTCTGTCTCCCTATGCTTGACCATAAAAGGTCCTTGGAGTAGATTACAATACTTAGACAACTACTTTTCTGTTTATTTGACACTTAGCAGAGCTGTTTCTAAGAGTACATCTTTTAATGCCTGATTGATTGCACTGAGTATTAATTACTCTGTCCTGCTTGGCCTGAAACTAGAACATTATGTTAAGGTGCATTCAGTCTGAAGCAAAATAGCTTGTGTTGCCAGCCTCTGGGCTATTTCTGTCACAAACATCTGAAATGCCAGTGTGGGTTGAGTTAAAACACATAGAGTATTATATATACACATAGATTTTGGATGTAGTCTCAGGAAAGGGGTTTATGTTTTGATTACTGCCAAGTTATGAACCTGTGTTTTGCCATAGGAAAGCATGAAGCCGTTAAATTAGGGACATATTTTCTTCTGAACATTTTTAAAGTTCACTACTCTCCACTTTATTCCTTGGTTTTGTTTGTATACAGTCTTCAAGTTTTATCTGATGAGCCTGTGAATGCTAAAAGGTAGCCTGATTTTTTTTCTTTTAAAGTGAAACAGACTGCAAACTTGCTTAAATGCCTCTTTTGTTCAAATCAGTGTTTCATGATGTCTCTAATTTTGGTTCTTTGTGCTTTTGTCTGTCCACCAAGAAATTAAGTCTGCTGGTATCCATATGGCAAAAAAATGTTGATTTCATGTGGAATTTATCAGCAGGCACAGTTCTAACAGGAAGCCAACCTCAGAGTTTAGGGGATGTGTTGTGGGAAATACATTTCTTCCCTCTCTATTCTGCTGGGGACTCTTACTACTTTAGGGACCAGTTTACCAGCAAACTTCATGTTTGAATGAGGATGTTTTCCCCTTCAGCCACATTAGAATTTTGTTAGTAATACCCAAAAGAAAAAATTTAGAGCCACTGTAGTGAGGCAGAGATTTGTGAATTTGTGAATTTGTGTTCGGGGTAAGTCACCTGTTCTGAATATGGCATATTGTGATTTTAATTTCCCACATTTGTGACCCATTACTTCAAAACTTCTGGCTTTATAAAGAGTCAGTTGTGCAGACTGTTGTCTTGTGTGAGGCCAGGAGTCGGACTTGATGATCCTTGTGGATCCCTTCCAACTCAACAGATTCTGTGATTCTGTAGTACTTGTCCATAGCTT
The DNA here is from genome assembly GCA_013397055.1 of Pachycephala philippinensis. Classification (NCBI taxonomy): domain Eukaryota; kingdom Metazoa; phylum Chordata; class Aves; order Passeriformes; genus Pachycephala; species Pachycephala philippinensis. Next base: position 1,008,163 of record VWZT01001059.1, read on the forward strand.
ATTGGATGCTTTGCATATGTAGTGCCTCTTGTTTTTAGGAGCTACATCTGGGAATTAGAATACAGTAACCAATTTTCTTTTGTGACCATTTGTATGTACCTCTTTATCTGTGAGCTGAAGAGCTGTTCTTCATGGAAGAAAGATTCTTGAAAAAAATAACCTACATAATGATGCGTGTACCTTGTAAAATGTGAAGTTACTTTTATTACCGAGGGTTGACAGGTATGGGCAAGTTGGTGAAAGTAGCTGGAATATTTGCTTTCACTTTCATTTATTTGACAGATAAATATCATTTCACTTGGTAATGGAACAATGTGTGAAGAGGAAATATAAAGAAGCCTGGAAAGGTTTTTTTATGCAGAAGTAATTTATCACCTCCAAAGAATTAAAATTTCGGAGTTTCTTAAAATATTAAATTTCCAGGACTCAACCTTTTAGCTTGAGTTACGCTAGTAAATAGATTTCCATTATTTGAGATGGGGAAAAAATTATTTTCTTTTTTAAACAGAAGTAAGTGTTGAAAAGTCAGGAAATAAAGTAGACTTTATATGTTTAAGATGGCAAGCAGGGTTACTTAGCAAGCTTTATCCACACTTCAACTCCTAGTGAACTTCAAGTTTGCCTAGATTTATTTGGAAGAGTGATCCCATAAATATATCACAGGGTCCCACAGAATCACCACTGATGCTGTTTTGCCCAGTTTGCAATCAAGAAGCGATTTCTTTCTGCAAATTGCTAGCGCTACAACTAACCGTGGTATTTGAAATTTACTGAGGTAATTTTTTGTTGTAGCTTCTCCAAGTATGATCACTGCAGTCTTGACTGTCGGGGTCATGCCTGAACTCCTAACATTGGTGTATGAACCAATGACTGTGTCACATATTAATATATTAATCAGCTACCCATAGGCTATTGGTGTTCATTTTTTGATATATGCAGTTCTGTATTTGATTTTGCTGAATTAGACACTTAAACTTATTACCTTAAAGTTGCATTGTGTAGGATGAGATGCAGAAAATACTGCCTCTTACTGAATCACTGCAAAATTATTGATTTACATTGGTATAGTAGTGTCCAATTTTCTTGCTACTTAAAAGACAAGATGAAGTGAATCATTACGTCGAAAATTTGTAATGTTCTTGTATGAGTCTCTCCCCTTGCATAACAAATAAAGAAACAGAGACTATTTGACTAATGAAGGGACGGAAATTTCATTTTCTGTGTGATCATATTAATGTGTTTGAATATTGTATTGTCCCATGTGGTGCTGATAGCCAGGACTACTGCACTTTCCTGTCTCTCAGGATATCCCCACTTGTGTTACAGTTACACAGGTTCATTGCAAAAGAGTATTTTACAATATTTTAACATACAAGTTAGATTTAAAGACAGTGACTTCTAATTTACTAAACCAATAGTTTCTTGCTATGTACTGAGTTGTCATTTTACTCCTACTATGCTAAAAATAATTCACTAAAGTGACAGGTGCCTGAGGAAAAATTCCCAGTGCTTTAACTCTGGGAGTGAAAGAATATGTGAGGAAGGGTTGGGTGAGTTTTATGACTTAATACCTTACTGTGTGTTACAGTAAGGTACAGTTACTCTGTTCCTATCCAGTCTCTCCCCATTAGTCTGCAGCTTGACTGCAAGGCTGAGAATTATTGGGCTGGTGGCTCAGACAGGTAGACATTGTCCCTACACCACCTCCAATGCACTTGAAATGTAAGCCAAATGACATGTGCTGCTGCACTTCAGGATTGCCCATCAGTTTGCATTTTGAAGGGGAACACTCTGCTGAAAGAGATATTCATTGTGTTTATTGCATTTAAAACCAATCCCATCATTGCCACAACACCAAACAATAAAGAATTTTAGTTATTGCAGTGAATGGAGAGAATCACCTTTTTTCCTTGTTGAAAAATGTTTAATACAATGCTCCCTTTGGATTTTCTAATTTATTAGTATTTCATAACATTAGAATGATAGGTAAGATATGTGTGGTTTGTATACTTACTGGTCTAATGAGGTTTAAAGTCCTTGTAGACTCTTCACTGGCTTTGTAGAACAAGACTTATCTTGTGTGTATGAGTAATAGCTTGAGCCTTACATAGTTAATATGCTTGTAACTTCATGGCACTTTATCTGAATAAAATTATATAAAAAGTCTCTAATTCAGCAACCTGTCTCCTTAAAGAAGAAAACATAATCTAGAGTTTAAATTCTTTGTTTTGACACAGGATTAATTCCCAGATTTGAACTCATATGTAGCCCAACAGACTAATGAGTTTACTTTAAATGAGGTAGGTGAATCAAAAGATTGGAGTTCAAAATTCTGGTGTACAGCCATTGGTTGAAATTGTGCTTTTATGAAATTTTAGCTTCCAATATTTTTAAAAGAATATTAAAATCTGCGATCAATTTGTAAGTGAGAAAATATTGGCCTGGTCCAAATATGAACTTGAAACAAAAGCTTTTTTTCGGGCACAGAATTGTAGTATGTTGGTGGTTGGATGAACGTGCTCTATGTAGCTGGGCTCTCCAAACAGTAGAAATGCAACAGGAACGGAATTTAACGGGAAAAAATATGGAGAAATACTATAGTTGAATTAAGTATATAAGGTGTAAAAGTGCAACCACATACATGGTAATAGTGGGTGGAGTCAAAATAAAACCCCCGTCATTGAATTTTTTGGCTATCCAGATGTTTAAAAATACTTTGTTCTTCATTCCAGCCCATCTGTTATTCCTTATTATAACTGACATCACCACAGCTACCACAACTGTTGAAGAATCACCGTATAAAAATGGCAAAACTTACATATAAACCCAGCAAAACTTAGCACTTATTACACAGTTTTATGGAAAGAAAACTGCAGGAATCAAACTTTATAGTTTGTTGAAAGATTTTCCCTTTCTGTATAGTAGTACTGTAATAGAAGCAATGCCAGTTATGACGCATGGTATGAACTGTTCAGTTATATACATGGATATATATAAATTTTTATTTGAGTGTTCTGTAAGAATGTTGCCTGATCTGAGAAATTAAATGCAGAGAATTCTAGAATCTTTCTACTTAAACATACTTGCATTTTAAGGAAATGTTTTTAAGGAAGAAAAAAAGATTGCATCTGTTTTTCTCATTGCTGATTTGCCACTGGATTTTGGAGAGATGGCAGTAGAAAATATGATCCCTTTCAAAGGTCTTTTGAACAGATAAGTTTAATGTATATACCTTACCCAGAAAATATGAATGTGATTGTATTTCTTTTAGTTTAGTAGGATTCTGATCCTGAAGGAGACATAGATGTGCCATGTACTATGTCCATCATACTGTGATTCAGTACTGGCCTTTCTAGCAAGCCAGCTTTAAATGGTGTTTACTCTATGGTGTTAAGCACATGCCCATATTGCCAGTTCTCCTAAGTTTATTGCATGTCACTTATTTGCTTTTTCAAAAAGCCTACTTTTTACAGTCATACTATTTTGTAAGGGTTTCACCTTTAGAATAACATTTAAAATATTCCTACCTTCATGGTTCTAGAGAAAACCTTACAAGTGGAAATTCTCAAGAACAAGAAGGCAAGTAGCTCCCCCTCTAGTATTTTCAATAGGATCCTTGCTTTTAAACAAATATCGTGGTTTTTTTTGGCTAACCCACTATTTCTCTGATGCCTTAGTTTTTAACTTTTATATTTTTCAAATTCTGTATTCCTAGTGTGTAACTCTAAAATGTCCTGTAGCCTGTTAGCTGCTGTTCTCTCATGCTAAGATAGACATAACAAAACCTCTCCAGGCTGGCTGTCCAAGGACACCCAGACCGTCCTAGGCCCAAAATGTGTAAACCAGCATCTTGAGAAGGGGGGCAAGCTGAGGGCTAAAGTTTAATTGGTGAAATTGAGTTGATATGCAAATGGACCAAACCTATAAAAGTGTGAAGAACTTGTGACTCGTCCATCTTGAGTGTAGCCTTTGGCCTGCCCAGGGTGTACCCTTGAAGGCCTTTCAAATAAATATCCACGTTTATTCCCTTACTCCTGTCTAGTCTCTGTTTTCAGGTTGGCCTCTTTAGGCATCATCTCTGTGCCAGTTGTTGTGACAGAGTGGAATATAACTTGTATCAGGTTCTGAACTCTCAGTCTTGGAGCTAGTTATTGAGCAGTCGGCTGGAGTTTATGGACATATTCTGACACTCTACCCATGAAAGGGCTGGACATCTTGTTTGAAAAACAGTTTTATGAAAGGTTTCAGTCTGTTGATTTTGAATGTCTCGATTATTATGCTATTAACATGAAAGACTTTTTTTTGTACAAGGAGGAGCACCTGACATTTATGTCAAGCTGTGGAGCCGAGAGGCAGTAAGCAGTGCAAAGTGCTAGAGATGCTTTGAAAAAGCAGGTTTGTTCTTTATAAGACAGGGTGAGGGGACAAGTATAAATATTGTCAAAAGTAGTAGTGTACACACTTATTCCTTACTGAAATGCTGGCAAATTTTGAAACTTGCAGGCAACTGTGAGAAGAAAGAGGTGTAAACTAATTTGAGTTGAGTGTTTTAAAAGTTATGTAATTATTCAAACTTTCAGAATAAATCTGTTTTAAAGACACATTATGGTAATTCTTGTTAACCTCTTATAATCTGTGCATAGTCTAATTTTCCTTGTGTACCTCCCAGTATTATCTTATATGAAGCCAACGGTTAAGAATAAGCTTTATCTAAAATGATAAACTTACTAGAGAGTAGATTTTATCAGCGAAGCTCCTTGCATCTCTTTTATATTGGGAGCAGAGATACTAGGGGCCTCTCCAGCTTGCCTGATGTGATATGGACTCTAACCACTACCCTGAAGTGGGAGAAGAGAAGGCTTAGAGGAAGGATAAACTTTTGAGGCTCTCCATATCCTAAATTCACATGGCATAGCTGTTAGTACAGCCTTTGAGACTGTGAAAGCTCTTACATACCTGTCTGCTAGTGGGGGAACTTGGCCTTGAAACAGATTTTAGATTTCACATGAGGGAAGTGCAAATGCAGAAATATGCCCTAAGAGAGAATGGAAGATGGAGATGTTTTAAGTGTGTCACATTTCATCTTAATTTCTTTCTTGTTCCTAATGCTGGTATTGTCATAGAGAAGTCACAATGTAATTTCTCTTGCTTCTTATGATTTAGAGCTCTGACACGGAGGCTGCACTCTTACTTAAAGAAATAAGATTTGCATGTCAGTGCTCACGTTCATTTTCAATTCAGCTAATGCTGCTAAGTGTCTTAGATATGGAACTGTGATAATAAGAAATGCAATGTATAAATTATGAACTTTTCCTTGAATATGTTATACTCCAATGTGCTTTATATTTTTTGCTTAAAGCAAGGTCATATATTTCTGGAGGCCTGTGTCATCACTCTGAATATTATGTTCTTATTCTATTTTGTGACAAATACTAATTTTACTTTAAAACTGCATTTTGTACAGGTGTCTGCTTTAATTTTTAAATATAACTTTTGTTGCTTTGAAATAGTTTCGATTTTATATTTAAAACAACAAGAAACCAAGTTAGCTAATCCTTCGGATAAAAGTTTGCATTTTGTACGCAACATGTAGCATGAGCTTAAATTTTGTGCCTAGCCTATCTCTGTTAGTGTGTGGTGTGTGTGTTCCCTGCCTGGAGGGACCAGAAGGTTATCTCGTGCAGGGATGTCTGTCCCACGCCATACATTGTTAAATATTAGCCTGGTAAGATTCCCTTGTGTCAAGGGAATGACTGTTAAGTTGTTATACTAATTCTGGTAAAAACACCCCCACCTGCTTTGCATAATGTGATGTGGTAGCTCTGAGGGCTCACCTGTGTGAAAGCTCTGCTGCCCCGCAGGTGGCAGTAGCGCTCTGGCAGAAAGGACCCCTGACCCAAACTTCTGTGAGCAGTGCTTGGTTTTAACTTGGCAGTAAAAGTGAAAACAGTAAATTATGTTTTCTTTTTCTTTTTTTTCTTTTTTTCCTTCTTTGTTATATTTGATGGAAAATACTCTTTTTTATTTGGTTGCTGGATAGCGTTTTAGGCAAAGAGTCTCTTTCAAAGAGAAAACTACACAAGGAGAACTACAAAAGCTAACCCCGGGTCAGAGTTTGTCCTGCAGTAAGGTGCTGGCTAGTTCGTTGTTTTGCTGTGTAGTGCCACCATGTAAAGCTGCTAGTGGAGATGTCTCCACTCACAAGTAGGGAGCAAAAGTACTCATATAAGACCTGAAAGGTGGAGAATTCTTCAGGCATTTTAAATGGCCACATTCAGGTTTTACTCAGTTCTGGCTCTCTGCATTTCAGTGTTTATAATAGGGGAAAAATGTTGACCTGTTGTTCTAGTCACAACTTCTATTTTTTTTAACCTCTTTTCCATTTGTTTTCAAGATGAAATCATGCTTCATTTCTCTCTTCTTCTTGCATGTATTTCATAATTTTTTAAACTAGATTTGTATCTGGTATTAAGTTCAGCCATCCTAAGGTATCATACAAATGGGAAAGATGAAGAATGCTTTTCTGTATAGCAGCCACTTAATGCTGTTTAATATAATTACTGTTAAGCGATTATATTTGAGCACTGTATTTACATTATTTGTTTGCATGCCCACGGCAGAATGTGCAAAGCTTGTTAAATATAATATAAATAGTCTTAAAATAATTTTAATTTTTGAGAGTAATTAGATTGTCTGTTTTCATGTGTAACAGCAGAATGGGGAAGGCTTACACATACAAGCATTACTTCTAATGTACGTTGAACCAAGATTTTTTTACTGAGGAAAGCATTTCAAAGAAGCCTGAGAGTGCTCCACAGATCTGCAGAACACTTAGGAATCAGTAGTAGCTGGCATTGAGTCACACTGGATGTACTTTGAATATTCAGCTGTGGGTGTACTTTAGGCTTTGGAGTATGTGTTTAATGAGTAAGATGGGCTTTTTACTTTTATTCCCATTAGTTCATGTTAGAAAATTCTTATAGTTAGTTGCTCCTAGTCTGATCTTCCTTCAGTGTTTTATCAAATACTTCACATAGTTACAGCTTAAAATGACACTGAAATGGTAGCGAACTTAGAATAATTCAGGTTTTTGAATGCACTAAACTAAAAAAGTGCTACTGAGGTATGCTCTTGCCTATAATTACCTCAAAGGGTGATAAAATGAGGAGAGAAATGGATTCAAAATGCTTGAGCACAATTCCAGGAATTAGTCCTAATTTAGTAATTTTTAAATAATACATTATCGATAAGGAACAGAAAGTAGTTTTGCAGAGAATCTTGTTTTCTAAAATGGTTGGTATGGGTAATAGCAATTAAGACTACTTCTGTACTTGCAGTAGAAATTTTATGAGCTATTATAAATATAAATAATTAAAGCTGTAAATGGTGTCAATAACCAGACCTTGTCCAAAGCTTAGCATGTGTCATTCAAGTAGAACTCAGAACTACAGATTCAACTTCTAAATCAATTGTTTGTGCAATCAGTTTGGTATTATATAACTGGAAACATGCAAAGCATTTTAATTTCTTCAAGAATTACGTTGTGAGCAATTTGTTTAGTAAGAGAAACCTACAAAAAGCGTATGTCATTATTATTACCCAGAATCCAATAAAAGATAGTTTTTCAAATTATTACCACATGTGTGTAGGAGCTGCTTCGTGCTGTAAAGTTATTTTAGATATCAGAATAATTTGTTTTATACTTTGAGTTCCTCACTGTTAAAATGTCCCCTTAGATTTACTATTACTCTGACTATTGTGTGATACATAGTAAAAAAATAGCTTACAATAAAAGAAATTTAACAAGTAATTGAAATTCCAGATTGTATGCAAAATGTGCCAAATGAAGTAATGGTATTTGCAGGGATATTGTGTGAGAGCAGTAGCTGTGGGGAAACTACTATAAAACTGTTAAATATGCTTCCCCTCCCCCTGCTGTCCTTGACCACTGTTAAAAAGGGATTGAGAAAATAATGCAATTTTGACTGGCTGACAAACATTCCAACAGAGAAATGAATGTATTATAAAAAAATGTATTAGAACTGCTTACCCATATTTTTCTTATTGCTTCTATTGATGTGCAAATTCATGGACAGCTTTTAACAACAAAAGATTACTGAAAAAGGCTTTTTTTATACTTCTGTATGTTTCATGTTGAACAATCTTCTTGAGACCCAGCAGGACATTAACTAAAGCAAAGGAAAAGTATCATTTGTAATGCTGTTTTCTTAAACTAATGCTTTTGTCTCTGAGATAGTGCAGACTTCAAGGATGTCATGACTATTGGGAAAGTTGGTTGAAATGAGTTCATTTTAAGGTGGAGTTTCTGAATGTGCATTCTGTAATGCTGACATGAACTCAGACGTTAAGCAAAGCATAATGTACATAGGTAAATCACCTCATTGATTTTGATTGATCTCATTTGTTAGACTGATTAGCTGCAGATGACTGCCAGCTTAAAGGTATATAGGAAGGACTGTATTTACAAACCACTTTTGAATGTATTATGCCTTAGTAGTATATCATCAAGGATTTATTGCTAACTCTGTAGCTGTATTTCTTCATGCTTTTTTGATTTACATTCGGATGTCCTCATGTATCTTTCCTCATTGGATTAACAGATGCAAAACTTCGGGAAAAAGTTTTAAGATGGTCCAAAGCCATTGCTGGGCAATTCTAGAAATTATCTTGTTTTCAGAAGTTTTCTTTCTTCAGTTGTAGAAAAAGCTCCTGATGCTATTTCTCTTGTTGTACCCTTTTTTTTGTAAAAAAAGAGTCTTTTTTTGTTGTAATTTGATAGCAAAGTACATTTTTGAAGACTTTGCTGCACCCTGATCAATATGGCAAAGCTCCTTGCAAACATTTGGCAGGTGTTAACGAAGATCCTGTACATTAGGTGTTATTTGCATACCTTACTAAGATTGTGTTGTGGTGCAAGTATTCGTAACAGTCTGTCTCCTAGCATTGTTCATATAGAGAACTCGGGGTTAGCCCAATGTATTTGTTTCATGTGCCATCCAGAATTCTGTAAATGTAGCACAGGTTTTTGTTGTACAGAGCTTTTTGGGCATAAGAAAATTAGGATGAACAGTTCTGCATGTAATTCAAACAACAGGCCCAGTCCTGGGCAAGGAAACCAACTATAGTCAACAAGAAATATTCAAGTAGTGAGAGAAACCAGGACTCATGCTTAGTTCCAGTTCCTGCTGATAGTTTACAGATTGGCAGAAAGTCCCTTTAGGATGCAAGCCCCAAGCTCATAGGTCACAAAAAAGTCATGACGTTCACAGGACAGCTGCTAACACAGGTACCGGGTATGTAAGTTGAAAATCGGTATTCAGTCTTCCTCTGTCTTTCCTTCAAGTATTTGTTGGGGGAGTCTTGGTATCTGCAGCCTTATGGTGTTCACAAAGACAGCCTCCTATTACAGTTTTTGTAGGGAATGCTACAAAATTGCATGTTAAAAATTGCAGTGGTAGATGGAAGCTTTTCTGTGGCAGTAAGCAGTAGTCCCCAAAAAGAAGACTGTTTCTGTTTAAGATGAGTTTGAATAGCAGATCAGTGAACATTGTGTTTGAGCCCTTTTGTATGTGTTCTGTTCCAGAAGGCAGTTCAGATTTGCGTGTTCCAGCTTCAGTGAAGGGCTGACTGGAGGTACCTGTTGTCCAGAAACTCACAGGCAGTTTCCATAAATTCATAGTTCAACAAGGAGATTTATTTCTTTTACTGAGTAACAATTGCTTTCCGTAGAAAGAGAAAGCCCAAACTTACATACAGCAATTACTTATTTGTATAGTGCCCAGTAGAGTCTTCATTCCTGTGTGCACTTATAACTGTATAAAGTTCAGATGATCTCAGTTACAGCACAGTTTTTCCAGATTATTTAATTGCAGCTGTAAAACCACCACTAGGATTGTGGCCTTAGTGTGCTATAAAAAGACATTTTGAACAGTACAATTGGACCTTCAGTGATCAAAATTAATCTGTGACATCAGTTGGCTTTCATAATTACTATTACCATGGAAAATTTTGGATTGAGGTTTCCTATCTGTGTGTTCTGGAGCCATGCTACAAGACCATGCAGGAAACCAGAGAGCATTCTATGTCTTTTATATAGCTACCTGCCTTTTAATGAGTATTGCACTAGAGGAGACATTTGAAAGGTATAGTGTGTGTAAGTTAAAAGAATTTTTGTTAATTCTATGTGAATTATAGCTTGAACACTTTTATAAATGCAGTATTTTACAAGGGTTTAATTAGTGGGATAGTGAATTAGGCCTTCTTGTCCAAATCACTTTTTGTATCTAAGAATTAAATTTGATCTATCTTTGCTTTTTATGGAAGTTGTGTTTGATGCAAAGGCAGTATCTGCTATAAGATAATCTAAGGATGGAATAAGAGCAAATTACTGGCATAAATCTATAACATCATAGTTATGAAAGTGAATACAGGCTTTTAATTTAATTACAAGTAGGCATTTTAAAAAATAAAGTGAAAGTTAGCTTTCTCCTAGCATTTGCTGTTAACGTCTATGTTGGTCTTTACTGTTCAGTTTCTCTTCTGTTAGGAATATCCTTCAAATTAAGCAAAATGCTGGCAGTAGTCTCTATTGTCTCATAGTTTGTTAAATACTTTCCTAAATCTTGCATTTGCATTCTACAGATCAGATAAACAAAACAAGTGAGATTTTTGTAGGAGCAATGAAATACTTTTCCCTTGAGAGAAAAGAGACTATAGTGTAGTTAATAAAACACTTCCTTGTATTGATTCAGAGGAATGTAAGGGGAATGCTCTGGATCCATGTGGTTTCCTTTCAGAAGGATACTGCAGGGAACAGCCAGCCAGGGTTTGAAGCCAGCACAGTAGCTGCAATAGCAGCCAAAGAGTTGGTTAGGGGAGCTATTGATACCATCAAAGCCCTAAAGCTGTCTTCTTTGTGAGCATCTTCCATCTGTTCGTGATTTCTTCTAACCCCTCTTTCCCTTCCCTTCCCTTACTTGATATTTCATTTAGCAAATTCCTTTTCCTGCATATTCATCTAAATATTGCAACTTCAAAAGACTTAAATGAGTAAATAGGTTACAATTGTCTGGTCTATTCAGCTTGTTTGTTCTGGTCATTTCCATTACTTCTCCTGATTGTACAGATTCACAGATTCTCATCTAAGACAAATCCATTCTTAGGTATTGCACTAAGTGGGAGCAATATTAACGGACATGTCTGAATTAAGGAAAAATGTAGTTATTGCCTCTGTGATTCTTCCCAATTTCTTAGTAAGCTTTTTTTTTTGTGCAGAGACTTGAAGGGTGTTATAGTCACTCTGAGTGATGATGGGCATCTTCAATGTTCATACCTTGGAACTGATCCTTCACTCTTCCAGGCTCCTAAGGTTGATTCTAGGGAAATAAACTATGAAGAAATGAATGCTGAAATGAAAGAGCTTCAGAAAATCATCAGGGAGGCTACAAAAACACAAGGTATACTTCTTTCTTGTTCTATATTTTTACATACTTTTATATTCCTGACTTTCCTTTTAGCACTTTAAAATATTTTGTTTCCAGACTTTACCCATAGTTGCATTTCTGTAAAAAACTTAGTATTTAAGAAAAATAAATAAATAAAATCCTAGACTGTAAGGCCCTTGGATAAAGGGTTTTTTCTTTGTATTTTCATAATGCTGTTGGAAGGTTCAAGATGTTTGCATCAGGTTGCAGATAATCCTCACTAGTGCAAGGGTTCAAAATAAAAACTTGACAGAGCATGGACTACCCAAAGGCAAGCAAACTTGAAGAATTTCAACAATCTGATGTAGTTAGGCTTCAGAGGGTGTAAACGTATTGCAAAGTTCTGGTTTATTATTACAAATGACTTTTTAAGTTATGAAATTAACAAAAAATGACTTTTTTAAAAGCAACTTTTCTGTTGGTTTAGCTATTCAAAAGTGTATTTGTAGAACATAGCGACGTATTGTTACCCACATAACTGATGACAATAAATTCTGGAATTTATATACATTTATATATAATAACTTGCGTTGATTTTATGCAAGTAAGGTCGCATAATTTCTTCAGAGATCCTTCAAAGTTTGTGTTTTCATAACTGAGTTTTCAAACAGCCTCACTTGCGCAGGGAATTGGAAGCATGTGATTTTACAGGAAACTGTGGAAAAATCTTCAACAAATAGAAGGAACAAATTAAAATCTTTTCCTGATGATAGTTAGCATATTCTTAAAATGCATTAAAGATATAGCCATGTCTTTCTATGTGGAAAAAAAGTGATAAACCTCGCAGTTGAAATTCCTAGAAAATAAAAATTATTTATCTGCAGGCATGAGTTTGATTCTACAACACAAAGATTTCTTTGTTTTGTAATTACGTGTAGCTTCATCCATTATCATGGTAGACTAATATCAGGATTTTAATTTTCCAAATCCAGTAATGTATTATTTAAGCATACAGATGTGGATAAATTCCACTGATTTTTACCACAGTCCATCCTTATTGGTATTTGACAATTTTGTCTGTCTATTATAACCAAAGGAAAAAAAAACATGATGGAAAGAACAAATTCATTTGAAGTGCATCAACTTCAGCTTGTTAGTTTCAACATGTTGTATGGAAGATCTAAAGAGAGAGAAAATAACTGTAGCTGTCCTTTTAAAATTTTGTAATAACAGTCATGGTATGAATGACAAGCTTACTATGAATATTGTTGATTTTTTCACAATTCTTTCCTCTGAGTTTCTTTTTCTTCTTCAGTTTGTCTAATCTGATCTAAGTGGTGTTTTCAGATGAGTTTTTATGAATGCTCATTTTGTTGTGGAGAGATGCCCTAATGATGTTGTGTTTGGCTTTAACTGGATGTAAAACTTGTAAGAGAACCTTTTTATACAACTAAACACTTTACTTATGAAGAATTCCTGTCAATTTTGGATGTTTTGGCTTTGTTTCCTTTTGGCCTTTTTTTCTTAAAACTTTAGCTTGAACCTTGGTTACCATCAAGTTACTCCTAGGCACAATCTTTACAATGACCCGTTGACTTTCTTGTCTTTTGAATTCATGCTTATGCAGTAAGAGCTTGTGTTGTTTTGAAAATATCTACCCTTATATGGAAATAATTTTTCTTTGTTTCATTTTGACTTTCAAGCGTGGAAGGTATTTAGAATTAGGTCATCGTATTAAAAAAACCTTAGAGTAGTTACTTCCATAAATGTCTTGTATTTCTGTCCAGTGCTGACCATTAAACTGTTGAACTTAAGCTGTTTTATACATTTCAAAGAATAAGGATTTACATTATAAACTGATGAAATATTTTAAAATCTTAACTGTTATACTAACTTAAATCTAATGTTACTTGCATCAGTCTGGATGACATAAGTGATTAAACATAACATGTTTTGGCTCAGTTTAATAGTAACAAAAAGCTGATACTTATATGTAAACTTTGATTGTGATCTCTGTTGTACTTCTAATAGAAAAATGACTGTATGACAGAGGTTGCATCATAGTTAGCTTGAAGAAGCAACCAGAAGAGAAATGGCTGAGAAGGGATAGAAAAAGAATGGACTGTGCTGAGCTATATGTAATTGGCAGAACCAGTTCTTTGCAATTCTGGTGGTATGAAACAGGCCTAAACTTCTTTTCTAGGTGGTATTGGAGAAATGTGTTTAGGTTTTGCTTTTCTTTCTTGTAGTAAAGGGAGGCATTTCTCTTTGAGCACAAGAAAATGAATACTTATTTTCTGTCTTCATGAAAATCTTTTCCCTTGACTCTCTTGTTAGAAAGAGATAATGTGCTGTCTACTAGTTCTAGGTCATTTTCAGGACCCTGTGTGTAATAAAATTCTTGCAGCTTGCTGAATGTGCTCACACTCTGTTATTCAATTAGTATGTTAATTGTCCCTTTACATCAACTCTTTACTCGTTACTTTAGGAACTATGTATTTCCTGTTCAGATATTTCATTTTCCGATACATTTCGTACGTTAAAAAATAGAAATGCTTTTCAGAAAAATGCAAATACCCTAGAGCTGTACTTCTGGACTCTTAAGAGAAGGTTATGTAGTTCCTCATGGTTTTTAAGGCTTTAATTCGTATAACTTTTTTTTTTGCATGTGTGAATCCGCATAAGTTTTTGTATCATGGATATAAGTGAGTTTGTAGCATTCTTTGTCTTGTATGTTGACAGTCCTGGAAATTGTCTGGTGACGTATTTTAATCAAGCTACATGTAATGGTCTATACATAAAACTTTGATATATCTCCTAATGCAGAGGAATTTGCTGAAGATTAGACTGTTAGGCACAGAATCTTTCTTTGTTTAACGTATTCACTATCAAATTATTTAGCTGAAAGTGCCATGAGATGTGTGGTCTGTTATTTTGGAGGCAGTTCATCATAGGTATATTGGCAGATGCATGTGAGGACAAAAGTTTAAAAATACCTTCCAGTCTCTGAAGATCTGAAGATATTACGTGTAAAATCTTGTTATAGAATGCATCTAAATCCTTTTTCATATGTAAATCCAAAACCCAGAATGAGATGCAGGTTTAAGTTGTCTGTAGAAATCTAATAAAATCATGAAGTTTCTTTGGAAGTTTCCAAAATCATGTGCATTGTTATTTTTTCTTTACACTAGTAGGTGTGGAGATATAACTTTGAGACTTGATGCTGGTGAAATGGTATTATTTTTAGAAATGTAGTTGAATGTTCCTTAAAGGAGAACTGATTTGCTTTTGCTTTTTTCTTTTTCTTTCAGATGTTTTGCCTGAATCTGAAAAACAGAGAGATGTAACTGTCACAGCAGAAGTTTCACCTGATTTGGATGAAGAATCTGTATGTACCTGTATAAAAAGGAAATTACTCTGAAAACATTGGTTTCACATGAGTAAATAATGACTGATCATGCAGAGTGATTACTCTTTATATTTGTGGGACTGAGCTTCATGGCCCTCAGTTTTCCATCAGTTAGAACCCACTTTTATTAAAGATTTTAACTAGAATGATTAAAATTATTCATCTTCTGTCTGGGAACCTTTAGGTTCTTGGCTAAGCAAACATAAGTGAACAAGAACTTAGGGTCTGGATTAACTTTGTAGTGGTGAGAAGTTGTACTGGTGAGCAGTTGTTAACATTGGGGGAAACAGTAGAAGAACCCTTGGATCTTTCAAAGATAGAAAAAACCACTCAAGCTGCATTGTAAGAAATAATCTTTCTCCAACAAGCTGTCATTCAATATTCTTTGGTGTTGCAGCCTAATTAATTTATTCATGTTGTATACATATGTAGTTTACAAAAATTATTCAAATTAAGATTTTGGAGAGCTTATATTGTCTTTTAAGACTCTTTAAACATTTCAGAACATAATTGTTTCACTGAGACATCTATTATTAGCCATTTCTGGCCACTAATTTCTGCAAAACTGAATTTCCTCAGCTGCTTACTGTTTAAAAAATACACAAGGATATTATTCTTTGATAAATGGACCTGTCTATAATGTGTGCTAGTGTCCTAGCACTTGTCTCTTGGAAAAAGAACAGTGTGACATGGTCTTGGCTAGCTGCAATAATCTGCTCCCAACACTTAGAACTGTTAGGTCCACAGCATGCTCTAATGCTTCTGTGCTCATTTGCTCAACCTTCCAGATGCAACTGGTCTGTTTCATGTGTAAGTAACTCAGTCTATCCATCAAACCACAGCCTTGGATCTTTATCTGCCCATATATCTTAGTTTCCTGTGTGGTCAGCTTTTCTGTGGGTTCTTTCAGTAGCTGCCTAGGAAGGAAAAATCTGATAAGATACTTTGTGGGGAAGGATCAATAGGCAAGTGTAGGAATGATTTTAGGGCT
This sequence comes from Pachycephala philippinensis, assembly GCA_013397055.1. NCBI lineage: Eukaryota > Metazoa > Chordata > Aves > Passeriformes > Pachycephala > Pachycephala philippinensis. The sequence goes on from VWZT01001059.1 coordinate 1,024,007, forward strand.
TCTGCAGTTACCTTGGGAACTACAGGATTTCCGATGCTACTCCTGCACTTGTGAAAAGATTGAAATTGCGATGTCTGTGATAAAAGCAAAGAGGATATAGACATATTAAAATTGGGTAGATAAGCAAGTGGAGGACCATTCTGTTATTTAACACCACCTCCTGTGTGTGGCCTCTGATGCAGGAAATCCAGGTGATTTCTGAAAGCTGAATATGATAAGGGTCTATATCTTTATACCCCTGCTATTGTTTCAGGATCAACCACTGGTCACCAGAGAGCATGACAAGCCAGTATGAAAGGATCTGTCTTTTTTTTAGCTGAAAAAGGTGCACAATGTACAAATGAAAGTCCTACTTCTAGAACCCTGAGAGCCTATTAGCTTCCTGACTTCTTAGGAACTTTGCAGATGTGGCCCTTATACTCTTTTTAATTTACTCTTTTATAATGAGAAGGTGTAAGTTCAAGTCAGTAATTTGGTATTATAGCAGAAGTGAGAGAAGTGTTTCTTTATAATAGTTTAAATGGGAACTTTTTCTTTAACTGTACTGACTGACCTGTTTTGAAATGAAATATAAGCATAAAGTAAAACACAAGGTCAAGATAAATTTTGAAGTAGAAGGAATTGCCCACTGAAATAGAAATTAGCAGGAGTATCAAAGTGCCTGCTAGAATTTTCTTTTGAGGTTTCAGGTATATTTCTGATTATCAGATAGTGTGTGATGGTTTTATAGTATATGCTATATTGTGTATATCATATATTGGCAGATTGGAAGTCACCTTTCCCTACTGAATAGCAGAAGGTATTTCCAGAATTTGAATAAATATACAGTGAAAAGTAGTGTGCCAAACAAAACAGTTTCAAATATTCATATATACATCAGAGTGTATTAGTTTCTTATACATACAACATTCATGACCTTTTGCTATCCTTTTTGCAGGCAATTTCAGAGACTTTACATTTTCCAAAGGAACTCAGAAATGTATTTTGTGTATTTTAATCTGTCATAGGAATGATAAGTCCTTTAATGTTAATTCTGTATTTACCAAGTTGATGGTAGGAAAGTAATATTGCTTTTATTGTGTTTTCTCATTCATGTGGAACATTGAATTTACTCTGTTTTCATCTTTTTCTTCACAGCAAGCCATTGACAGTGAGGTAAAAGCGGGGGCAGTACCATCAATCACAGTAAAGGTACTGTGCCTAACTCAAACAGTAGCATTTGAATAGTGGTGGCAAATCGTAACAAGCCTGTCACTTTCTGTGTATTTCCCTTAGAACATAAAAATGAGTGAAGTTTGAAATGCAATATATACTTAATTTTTTTTCTCCTTAGTATGACAAGGTGTCATTCTAGCAAGCCTTCTGCCACAGTCAGAAAGTGACTGCAGTTTTATTTTTGATAGGCTTATCAATAAGCAGGCACAGGAACATTATTAGGATGGAATGAAGTAGTTTTTAAAGTCATGAGAATATTTTTTCCACCGGCAATAAATGTTTGGTTACTCAAATGGGAAGCTGATCATCTTCAGCAGCCTTTTTAGTTGTCAGTAAACAAAAATAGACTCTCTTTTGTAAAAAGACTTTCATAGCGTTAGCTATTTAAAAAGAAAACTAGGAAAATCTAATTAGAAAATTTCAGTTCTTCATGAGTGCCAGTGCCTGTAACTGATTGTAAAGAAAGTGGGTGTGTGTTTGTGTGTGCATGCATGTGTGTGCAAGTGTAGGTTTTCCTCAGTATTGCCTAAAAAGGATCGTGATTTTTATTTCTGACTTTAGAATGATCTTCTAAGAATATCAATGGAGTCTCATTTTTGAGAACCTTGAAAGTTTTTTTTTTTTGGGTTTTTTTTTTTTGGTTTTTTGCCAGTATGCATTATTTCTCTTGGANTCTCAGTCTAGTGTGGTTTACTTGTACTTGGTCCAACATCTTTCCCTGAATTTTTAAGTGCTAAAAATGATACAGGATAAAACCATTATTCTGATAAAGTTAGTGATAATTTTACTCAAGGAAGTTCAAATAAATTATATATTTACATATTTAATAATATTTTTGATGGGAAGACAGTTCCGCATTCTGTTTTCTTGTTTATGCATCTTGTACATTTTAGTGAAACAAAAATAGTAAATGTAGGAGTTACCATGCATTCAATTTTTTCTAGAATCTTTTTACATGATAAGTTCCTATAACTGGTGTATTGTTAAACCTAAATCAATGTTGATGTTAATTGTGTTAAAGTAGTCGAAGTTCCTAAGACTTGAGTAATTTTATGAGTAATAATATTCTAAACTGACTTAACCTGGCTGTAGTGAGCTCCTTGATAGGCCAGCAATGCAAAATAGATGATATTAGATGTATGGTCTCTGTCTATGCAGACCACATTCAGATCTCAGTCACCTCTATACTTTCATTTTAGATATGAGTTAGGGACACAGTTTTGAATCCATTGGTTTTGCAGTGGAATAACTGTGTACAGTAGAAGCAATGGAGGGCCACTCTCTATGTTTAGCTGAGCTCTCAGTATCTGGAGTTGTGATGTCAAGTATCCTGTATATTGATTTCCTTATTTTGTTTGCAGTAAAAACATAAAATAAAACTTGAAGGTAGTCAGAAGACTATTCATTACTGTTTGCAGTTAAAGGAAGTGATTTCTTTGGTTATCTTTGATCTTATTCTTCTTGGTTTTTTCCCCCCACTATAGTCATCTAAAAAATGCAAAATTTTATATTTGTTTGCGTTAGAATGAATGCTCATGACACTTGCATGGTATTAACCCTTCAATTAATACTTTAGCTTTAGTTTCTCTTGGGTTAGAATTACAAAGAACATGAGAAATCCCCTCAGATGTTTGTAATCTTTCAAGTTACTGTATATCATTATTGGCTGTGAGTAAATAAGAATTGTAAAATGAAAATACTGGGGTTTTGAAGTTGAAATTTTAAGTTCTTAAGCATTGTTGCTGCATTGGTCTTTTCAGATTTTTCATATCTTTCTGTTGGTTATGGATTTTTTTTTTTCTGCTGTAGAGATTAGTTAGTTGCTTTCTTTCAATACTTCTGTATGTCCCTTGATGTAGATAACAATCCAGAGCAGAGTGGCTGCGCAGAAGCCAAGCCTGGCAGTGTGTGTGCAAGCTCCGTTGGCAGTGACCTGCGACCAGTTCGTCTTCGATGATTTAGGTAAATTATGGCAGTATCGTCACAGCTGTTGTGTTCTATCACTTTTTCTGAGGTTTGAAAAGGTATAGTCCAGCCTCCAGTGAGTGCATTGTTGCAGATATATAGCAGTTAAAGCAATTACAAGTTTGCCTTGCCTGCACTCCACAGCTTCTAGATACTGCTTGGTCGAGGAAGATGGAGTAGAAATGAATGAAGTTGTTTCCTTGGTTGTGGTATGATGTGTGACAGGTGAAGAGAGGCAGGGTGGCAGTTTCATGATGGGGGCAAAAAAACCCCCAATTACTTTGCAGTGCTTCTGCTGGGTTATTTTGTTTTGCTGACATTTCTGTCTATGTAGAAAGGGCAGTCTTGATCTACAAATGGGGACAGTAATTTCATCTAGTGGGGGACAGTCTAGCATCTGTTCTCAACTTAGCATCATCTCTTTGGAGATCCTAGCCTTTTTCCAACTCTGTTGGTAAGACTGCAGGTGGGATTGCCTTTATGACTATGTGGAGCTGAAGCTCAGACAAGTGCCTGCTGCTTCAGTTGAACTGCAGGCCATTTCTGCTCTGTAATGGGAAGTAATAGGCCCTATTGGAACAGGGTTTACTGACTGCTACTGTCATCTGAAGGAGCAGTTCTTACGTTCTCTCAGCATGTGATAGGAGCAAATGGCTGATGGCTTTGTAAAATACTAAAATTGCAGCATAAATCTGCATTTCTTTTTATATTCTCTGTGTTTACTGTGCTGAATTGTTTTATAGGTTATGCTTCAAGATACTTTGAGACCCTAGTTTGCCTTTTAGAAATTAAGGATTAAAAAAAAGAAAGCATATACAGTGATTTGATAGAGGTGAACTAATGGAAACTATCATAATTTAGTAGAATAATTACCAAAGTGCTAGGAAATCTGTTGCTTTCATTTGGATGCTGCTATTACTTGATTTAATTTTGTATTGTTTTTAGAACCAGGTTCATCTGAAACTGTGGTCCTGTCTGTCTTTTTGAAGGAGAATTGTTCTCCATCAGAACTAGAAGGAACTTGTATGGTTTCATATAATATACTAACAGGTAAGCCACTGGAGACTTGAAAGTGATTTGCCTTTTTTTCTGAGGCCTTTTTCCTTATGTATTTCTTATAAAAGTTCTTTTGAAGTATACTGAAGGCAGTAGTATTAAAAGAAATAATGTTTATCTAGTCTTCAGTTTTAGTTAATGTTTTATGTTGCATCAACCTATGTAATTGGTCTTACAGAGGTAAAATCATAAGCTTATTTCTCGGGAAACAGCTGTACCAGCTTTCTCACTCTGTCCTATCAATTTGCTTCTGTTCTGCTCCTTAAGGGACCACCTCTTGGAGTGAGAAGTTGATTACATCTTTATGACTATTCACCCTTCAGGTCTGCCAACCAATGTGACTATAATGCCTCCCCACAGAGAATGAGATCTGAATAAGCGTTGGGAGTGATTATTCCTCACTTCCTTTTTAACAGATGAACATACTCATTCCAAACAAATAAACTAACCCAAAGAAATAAAAACCAAGGCTTTATTTTATAATGTTTTAATGTCCTAGTGATAGAATATGTAAATTTTTCCTGTTATCCGTAACTGAAGATTGATTAGCTTAGTGTTCTACACACAGCCTTGTGAATGTGTCAGGCTACTGAGAAGCTGTATGTAGGCAGGGTTTCCATGTTAAGTGCTGCATAAACCAGTTTAATCTGTCAGTTCTTCACCTCTTACTGCTTGGCTTTGCTCCTGCGCCTCCTCCCTGTTGTGGTCACACAGTCACCAGTTGTTTCTCAGCCAGATTTGCTGATTTGGTTCACTGTGCAAAGACATTTGTGCTGTGCCAGATTGGCATGAAAGAAGTGCATGTGAACTTAGGGCTTCTGTGAAGGGTGGTGGTCTTGAGTGCCTTATCCTATATGAACACTTTTATGTGAGCGTTTTCTTTGTATCACTTCATACTTGAATTATTGTGTTTATGAAGGTAGTCTAGGCTCTGCGATGACTGAAATGTTTATTTCTAGAAAAATAATGAAACTCATGTTTTTAAAGAAAAGGACACATTCCCTTTTTCTTGAGAGCCTGCATGAGCAGCTTGTACAACTTCAGTCCCTCTGTCCTGTGATTCTGATTGCATATTCCTTGTGAATGAGATGCTGTGCATTCATAACTGTCCAAATTAGTGATGTGGCCTAGGCAGGTTTTGTGGTATGGCTCAATAGTAGCCCTCTAGTGAGTGTCTTGGATCCTCTGATTTTGAAAGCTTGGGTGTTTTTTTTTTTTTTTATTTTTTCTTTTTTTAGTTTTTTTTTTTTTTCTTTTTTTGCTGGTCTTGTTTCTGTAATTTCTCTTTGTAAGACCAGAAAATGAATGTGTTATTTCTTTCAGGTAATACTAATAAAACTTGTACTTGTATTTTAGATACTAATTTGGATTTTGCAAGCCTTTTGGTTAGGGAAGTATGAAAATCTTGCCTCTTGAGTGCATTTGATAGTTTATATGCTTATAAAAAAAATAACAAGCAGACATGACATCTAACAGAATTACAGAAACTGAAAAATTAATTTTAGAAACTTATGTTTGGTGGTTGTATTTGGAAGACTTCTAAGTAAAGGAACATAATTAGGGTTAGGATCTGCTAATTTTTTAAATATTTATTTAAATTATTAATCTGAGATAATTCTGTGGAATTACATACAAATACTAGTGTTACTTGGCAGTCAAATCCTTAAATATAATATACTAGTAAACAAACTTTAAGTGCTTTTGTGACTTCATTTAATCTGAACAGAGACTGTTTCCTCTTTAGTTTTTTAAGATATCCATATTTGTGGCCAAATCACTCTTCAGTCTATCTCTGTGGGATTCATACAGCTGAAGCTTAATGAGTCAGTCACTTGGATGGAGTTGCACTATTGATGAATGTGGTCTCATGTCTGGTTTTTGGCTAACTTTATGTCTTTATGTATTGTCTACTTAAAAAATGTGGCTTAAGTTCTTAAAAACCATTTCCTTTTTTTTTTTTTTTTAATAAAATTTGAGTAATATCTCATTTTTTTTCCCCTCTTGTCTTGTTGCTGGTCACATGGCAGAGCTCAATCCTGAAGGTGAGTGAATGCAAAAAGTGCAAAGTTTTGAGTGGCAGTGTATGCTGAATAAAACAGATTTGGAAGGGAGCTGTTATTTTGCCTATTATTTCTATGAGATCTTATTATTCTTGGTCTGATGCTATGAAGGTGTGGATATAGAGAATAGAAGGTCATAAGGAAATTTCTTGGTGAAGCATATTGCACTTTCTCATATGTAACATGGGAATTTTGCAAAGTATTAAGTTCCTTGTACATTGAGATTGGAAATTGAAAACAATTATTCTTTATTTTTTATATCTGTTTTTTTCCCAGTTTTAGCAGTTAGATGGCTAAATTATGTCCTTGGTGAAACTGAAACGGCTATTAAGCATTTATGCTGTTTGGGCTGAGTAGCTCTGAGGATGATGTCACAACATGTCTTCATTCCAACTCCTATTGGAAACATCTTATTCAAGACTAAAAGGCTGCTTTCTGTCTGAGACTACCAGCAGTACAAAACTTAGCTGAGATTGTGGTAGATATAATTCTTGGAAAACGTACAATTAAGAAATGAAACAAGACTGGAAAATTAGCTTATATATGTGTAGACTAAAAAGAGAGAAGGGTAGTTTTGCAGTGTAGTAGTAGATGTGTTGAAAAGGTGCAGTGCTTGTAGAAGATATTTTATGAACTATAAAAATAAATATTTTAAGTGCACTTTCCTTTGTGTTTTGGGAAGGTAAAAAAGTTGATCATCATAGATTTAGAGATTTGCTGGAAGGGAGTTTTCAGTTTTGCAGTTTTCCTAAGCAGAAGTTATAGGTGTATGTATATCTGAGCCTTATTTTTCAATACTTATGCTCTTTAGAGCTTACTAAGTGGAGTAAAAATTAGCATATAGATAACAGTTAATGGTTCCTATCCTTTTCTGGTTGCCAGATATTTCAGCAGACCTTGAGGTGTTTTAAGGAAATAGATGCTTGAACTGTCTCAATAAGATACTGCTCTTGGCAAGAATAACTATTACTCTGTGGCACGTTTCTGCTACAGAAAGTAATTTTAAAAATTAATTACCAATAAACTGTATAAAAATAAGTGTATAAAGTTTGAAAGAATGCCATTCTAAAAATAAAGACTGGGTTTTTGTTTTAAGAAATATCTAAACAGGATGAAAACCTTATGCTGAGGAGGATATTGCCAAGCACAGTAAACTTTGTAGAAATATCTATGACAAAATCTTTTTGGGTTACCTTGGGGTGCACTGACTACATAAATTGAGGGTCATCAACAGCAGAACAAATATGAATTATCTGAATTTTTAACATCCTAAATGGGGAGTTCTGAGTTTTAATACTTTTTATCATGCACATTAATGTTATGTTTCAAATATAATTAAATGAATGCATGAGGAATTTGGAAATGAAATAGTATCTACAGGGCATGTGACTATTTTATTACTTTTATCAGGTAAGTGCATAGTATGCCTTTAAATACTAGTACCTTATGAGATAATGTTAGACGTCATCTGTTTTGTTTCAGATAAGAGGAGAGTCCAAATTTTTATTTCCACTTTTTTTTTTCTTTATTACAGCACTAAAATTGTGTATCATGCAAAGTAGCACAACTCTGAATGAAGTGAGATGTGTTGCTAGACATAACATCAACGGGTTCAGGATGTTCTGACTCCCACACATGGCTACTGCTTTATGTTTCCTTAGTACCACTTAAAATTCTGAAATACTCTGAAACATTTCCCAGCAGGAGTTTTCAATGTAGTGATAAATTTTTTTGGAGCTTTTTTGTTTGTTTTTCTTACATGTAGTTGTTTTGGATTAATAGACTAGAAATCTCCCCGGTCTCCTCCAAAAGCTAAAAAAATACTTGACTTAGTTTTGATTTGATCCTTGTCTGAAATATTGAAAAGTTACATGTGTGATGAGGCAGACTGACAGCAGACTATGTAGAAAAAGCTGAAACAACAAGAAAAATGTCTTGTTTTAAATATAAAAATAAATATAAAAATATATCAGAATCTTTTTGCCTAGTTTTGCAACCCTAATTTTTTTCCTGTTGATAAGTCTCCATATCTAAGTTCAATACTGACATGTTTGTGTTATGTTGTCATCGAGAAAAATTTTACTTTTCCCATCAGATGATGAAGATACAGTTGAATTAATGATACTGAAAGATCATGGGTTTATTTTCAAGTATTCCTTCAGAAATTTGCCTTGGAACCTGGAGATACCCTAATGGTGAAAACCTGTCTTCAGTTTGAATTAGTTCTCTGCTCACTTTTCTCTGATTTTATATTTTACAAGCTGCTACAGAATAGTTACTTGGAGGCATTATCAGCCGGCCAAAACATCTAGTGAATTGACAGGGAAGAATCTGAGCCTTAGGGGTAGCATTTTTTCCCTGAAATGAGTCTTAGAAGTAATTTTTTTATTGGAAGAGATCTGAGAAGCAGCAAACAAACAAAATTACTAGCAAAAAGGGTTGCTTGGATGGCTATTGAATGTTTGAGCTCAATTTTTATACTCTCTTTATATGCCTCTGTGTAGCTATCAGTTTCATGACTTTTCTGACAGTAACTTACTTTATTGTCTCTAAAAATCTATTTTGTTAAACAAAGTTTTCCTGTAGCTGCTTTCTCAAAAAAATTGTCCTTAAAAACCCCATAATCTGTCTGCTCAAATGAGCGAGTATTCCATATTTCATAGCAATGAGCGCTTTTGCCTTTTGCATAGAACACACCAGGCAATCGCTGACATGCCAGCACTTTGAAACAATATTTATATCTGAGAAAATTTGACACATTCAAATGTGTTTTCTAAATATTGGTGTTAAACCTTCCTCTTTTCTCCTGCACCATTCTGATGAAATTTCTTGTGATAGTAGATCCCAACACTCAGGGCAGGAGCCAGTTTGTTCTACAGTTCTGTTTTATTATGATGCAATAAGCTGAAAGATAGAATTTCATATACATTTGGATAATAACCGGTATTTGATACATTCTTTTTCTAAGCCATGAACCTTGGACAGATGATATGAAGGTTGCATAGATGTTATTTAAGAGTATATTAAAAAAGAGTAAATATGCTCATAAAAAACATGTATTTTGCGATATTCCTGATGAAAATATTGATACTTCAATTCTGCATTTGAAGCATCGGGAGTAATCACACAGCTGTTGTTTATATTAAAGGGGTATTGTTTGTCTGCAGTATTAAATAAAACTAATCTTCATTGCATGTTAATTAGTATAAATACAGTACGCAGTAGTTTTGTTAATAACTGTTGCTTTCCCATACATATAAAAATGTTCACTTGAGAAGGCCATTGAAAGTATTCAAATTTAAAGATATTTTAGGTGGAAATCTTAAAAAAGAAAATCAGAATTTGATGTAATTTTGGTTTTAATGCTTTCCTTAATCACATTAAATATCTTGTTATACCTCTTCGAGGACAGTGGCATGAAGTATCTTGTATTCAGAATGTGGAAATGAAAAATGAATCTGTGTTCTTTCATTTTAGGAATACCGAGAGTTGCACAGTGTAACTTCAGTCTGCCTTTGAAGTTAATTTGCTTTCCAGCTCAACCTTCAAAAGCAGCAAACCACAAGCTAACTATTGATACCAACAAACCTCCCATCAGTTTTGTCACCATTTTTCCAGGTAGGTTTTTAAATATGAAATGTGCTAGAAGCTCCCAACAGGAATTGTTTGTCCATGTGAAGTAATGAGGTAATTAAAAAAGCTCATGGTAGTATATTAAGAAAATATATTTTGAAAGAAATGATGGGGTAATATTTCAATAATAATACACCTGGGGTAGTATACCTGCCTCTGGTAAAACTGAAGATTTCTTTACATGGTATAGATCTAATTTTTATGTATGCAGACAATAATTTTACATAAAATTGCTTAAGCGTTGTTGTAATGGGGAAAACATGGGCATTCATTTAAAAAAAAGATGAGCAGGGCAAAGCAGAAGTGGTAAATGCTGTATGTAAGGGATACAGTTGCTTTGGAGGATGGCTTGTGGAGTATTTGATGTATTGGTCTGAAGCTGATCATATTTAATAATTGCAGTAGCCTTCTTGGACCAAAAAGAAGACTTGAACATTGTGTTACGTTCTGACATGCAAACCCGAACTATGTTCTCTATTCAGCATTATATTAAAGTAGCATGAAGAATGAAATTGAGTACTATAAAGTGTAATGTTAGGAAAATAATTTTTGATGTAATTATGTTCTCATAATTTGAGCAGAGGAGGTGGAAATTACCACAGGAATACTCTGTGGTACAATATGTTGTAATCATAAGCAAACAAATAAAAATTAAGGATGCATTACACAAAATGTTTCCATGCAGGAAACCAATATCATGTTACTGTGCACTGGTAAACTGAGAGCTGGTTGCTGATATTAAATAAAATATAATATATATAACCCAAAAGTGTAGAAAAATGTTATCCAGAGATTTCAAGAGGAGAATTGAAAGGAAGTGACTCATTTAGCTTAATAATGCACAGGCAAAATAAAGATAATACAGTTGACTTCAGTAAATATTTTGTGGCTATATCATGGGTCTAGATGATTGTATTAGCACAAGAAGAAATTAATAAACAGTGCTTATGAAGTGAATGTGAGTAAGTTCAGTCTGGCAGTGATTAAGTTTTTGAACTTCAGATGACTAAGGTTCTGGAACAATTTGCTGAGAGCTGCATGGGCCAACAACTTTACTATTGTATTTTTGTGAAGGAGTAGCTGCATCTTTTTTAAAGCTTATATAGTATATTTGTCTGAGAACAGTGATGTAGGCTTTGTTGGTGTGTTGGTGTGGTTTTTTTTTCTTTTTTTGTTAGCACAATTCTCTTCACTTTACGGGTAAATATAACTTTTCTCTCAACTGGTTGTGCTGTGTAATACTTGAAACATAGCAACATTTTTTTTAAGGGTCTGTATTTTGAGGTTTTAGTAATGGGCTTCCATTATGGCTAAGCAATAATGCTTTCAGAACAGCACATTGTATTTTATTTTTAACCTAGGGATGCATTGTTGAGAATACAAGAGAAAACATAGGACTAAGAAGGCATTAAAGTGTTGTGATTTCTATTCATTCCATTTACAGTGATTAAAAAAAAGTATGCTGTTTATGATGTGATTTGTGAACAAACTTTGAATTATTGGTGAATGCAATAAAAGTTGTATCTCTTTTGTTGTGCCTTATTTTCAGGAGAAGTAGTGGGAGTAGTGGTGACAAAGAATAGTTTTTAAAATATGGTATTCTAAAATTAAACCTTTTAAATTGGTATAATCCACTACATGGAATGAAAAGAAAGGTAGAAATGGATGGACTTTGCAGAGTAGCTAGTTTTAGCAAGCTGGATGTTTGTATTGCTCTGTGCTGAAAGCTTAAGAGAGAGTGGGCTTAAGCATTTTAATGATAATTTCTGCAAAAGTTTTGTATAAATATCTGAATTAAAGGTGACCTTGCGTCTGGAAAAAGGTGGTAATCTTTGGGTCTACACTAATCGTGGTTCTTTTTAGAATGTACAGGCTGAACCTCTGGAAAACCAACCTTTTGTTTTCAGGCTGGGGAAGTGAAAGAGTGTGTGGCTCACATTCCACCTGTGAATGAAGGAAGGGTGTACCAAACTGCTGATATTTGTTACTTTTAAACCCTAGGAAGGGAAACAATCTCATTCATCTGCTTGTGCAAAGGTTGCCATAGTCCTGGTTATGGATTGAGGTTTGCCAAATGCCAGTGCCAAATTACAGAATATGGTATTTAACTTTATTTTTCAGACTTTGTTGATCCATCTGAGGGTGACCAGGCAAATGCTCTGGGATTTCAGTTTTTAACTGGTTCAAAAACTACTCTTCTTGCTTCAAAAACATCACGTAAGTTCTATCAGTATTAGAGTAAGAGAAGCCTGATCATCAGTTAGTATATGTACAAAATGAGAATGTGGATCATACAAAGGATAATCAGTGTTTGCGAATTAACACAGGAGTTTCAAAGTGTTAACTGATGGTTTCTTACCTCCTCTCAAGTGCAAAATTGTATAACAAAACAGAAAGTCATATTCAAAATAGAGTACACTACAGTGGCAGTTCTCTGAAGGAATAGGATTTTTGTAAAATTTTTTAGAAATGTTTTTATTAATAAGCTAATACTGTCATTATAATAATGGAAAAACCCCTCATCTTTTCTCAAAGGAATTTCAACATCTGTGTTTGGAATTAGTCACCTACTGAAATTTTTGAAAGGGATTTAAAAGCAAGTTTCTAACTTTCCGCTGACTTTCAGCAATCCTTGACTTAAATTAGAAATCAGACCCTATTTGCTTCTCTACATCTAAGTAAATGCCCATCTCTTACCTTTAGATGCCTGTATATCTTTGTAAGTAAGAGATTATGGATTCAAGATGCTTCTTATTATGTTTACAGAGTGTATGAACATACATGCAGATATGCTGTTATCTGGTCCAGTATCTCTTGTATAGAGAAGTTTGGGAATTAAATAGTCCTGTTCCAACCACCTGAATTTGTGCTCTTTGAAAGAGATTGGTTCTCTTAATTTTCAAGAGTTTATGGTCTTGCTCTGTACAGCTGCTCAACTTGCTAAACTCTTTCTTGTCATGTGCCTTGGAACCAAATCAGTTCAATTGTGTTTAGCATTTTCCATGCCAGCAGAGCACAAAGTCTTCATTTAATACAGCAGACTACGAATTGAAAAGCTAGAAAAGTGATTGTGCACTGCAGAGGGTTCAGTTGGAACACTGTGTGAACGCTTTGTGGAAACAGCTTTGAGTGAAAAATCACAGTTTGGTTTGTTGATGTGAAATTTTTTCAATATAGAGATAATCTTCCTTACTGTTTTCAGAAATCCATATTCGTGATGGGCTATATAAATATTGATGGGGTCAGCTGTGAGCTATGAGATAATATTTAATACTTTCTGTGATGTAATCATGCGTGTTAAAACCAGAAACCATCTGGAGAGTAATTTTCATTGTACCAAGAATTGTTTTACATTTCTAAGGATCAAATCCATCTGTATTGTTTTTTGTATGCACTATTTACGTGCTGTTTAAGTGTTACTTTGTTTTTAATATTTCTTTGAACGGTAGATCTTAAACAGTTTTAACTAAACTAGACATGCAATGATAATTTTTAAAAACTAAGGAATTGAAAGGATTTCTAGATAACTTTTTCCGGGATTGTAGTTTAAATCTTTGATTTGGACTTTGTTTTGCATAATTCCTAAATCTGATTGCTGTAAGGACAAATTTGTGTCTGTGTAATGAATATATTTTAGTTTCTACTGAAGGCCATAACTTTTAATATCACACACCCCTACCCCCAATCCTCAATCTTTTCCTCTCAGGTTTGTTTATTCACCAGCTAGGAATGACGCTTGCAGTCTTAGAATAAACTTTCCCACACTGCTTTACTTGTGAAGTTCACTTCACAAAGGAGCTTCACAATATCTGTTTCTCTTAGTGTGGCTACTCATTTACTGTGTATGGGAATCCTAACTTTAGAAAACAAATGAGTAGTATGATGTCACTTTCTATGTTAGCAGCCTGTTTCCAGCATCCACTTCATGCATTGGATTGGATTGGTTAGAGAAGGTCTTAGGGGAAATTTGCTCATTTGAAATGCTACCTAACTAAAACTTATTTAAAGGCAAATATTTGTAAAAAATCAGAACGCCAAGCATAATTCAGAGTATTTTTATGAACAGAGACTATTGATACGAAACAAATACAATGTTTGAATACAAAAGCATTGTTTGGTAGAATGTCAGGATACTAAAATGATTGTGCTTGACTGAACAGATCTTCTGTGGAACTAATGAATGTAGATGAAATTATGTATTATTTATGTATTATTATGTATTTTATAAATTATGTATATACTGCTATGTAACACTGAGCTTATACTTTGTAAAAGTGCTTAGGTAGCATTATAATTACGGAAATGTTCTTCAAAAAGAAACCTGTATGTATAGATAAATTTTGACTGGAAGTAATGGTGTTTCAAGGAACTAAAAGAAGTTTCTAAGATCAAGCCTTATTTCTGGTTTTCCACGAAAGTGGTTTATCATGGACAATGGAAGAAGACCTCTTTTTCCAGTATTCCTTGTCAAATGGACCTTAAGTTGTGAATGAGAAGAGCTGCATATAGCAATGAGGGTCTTCAGGTTCAGTTGGGTTTTACTGCTGAAGTTGCAAACAGGAGCAACATCTGTTTTCATGTTAGTTTTTAATTGTATTAGCTAATCCATTTTGAACAGTGTAGTAATTGAAGATATTACTTCAGCTTGTCAAGACTGCTGCAAAGAAGCCCAGCCTGAAGTACATCTTGACAGAAAATATATATTAAGAAGTAGCTGGCACCAGCTAGATTAAGGTTTTACAGTGGTTTTCTTGGCTGAAATTTTAAAAACTGTCTTTTTATCGAAGTATAAAGAAGACTTGACTGCTAACTGTGGCTGGCTTTTTTTCCTTCTGATGTGGGTTTCCTAGCTGAGAAATGAACTGAATCTTCTAAACTTCCTACTGGCAAAGCAGCCATTCCTAACGCAGGTTGTGCTATTTGCACAGCCTGTTGTAGTGTGAAAAGACTTTGTAACCTATTTAGTCTATTGGTGCCCCTCAGTTTCTTGCTTTTCTGATTGAGAATTTTCTGAAAATCTGTTATAATTTTCTGTAATGGAGCTTATTTTAACAAAAAGCTAATACAAGTTGGTTAACCGTCATAAAAACATGGGATGAACAGAAGCACAGTTACTTCTTTTCGTTTTTCACTGTATTTCTGTTTAAACCACGTGTTTAGTTTAACTACAGATTCTCAGTTTTGTAACATTTCTTAATCTAATTTGTCTTTTTTGAGAGTTGGAAGATCATGTAAAGCAAATGATTGCAATATTCTCTACTCGGGCCATGGTAAAATTAGATTGTGTTTGTATTGACCAACAAACAGTGTATGGAAACTAAATGTGCATTTTGGAGGAAATTAGTTTTGTCCATTTTAAACCATTAATGTATTAGATATGTCAGTTATAAATGGAATGACTGTTGATTTGGCCTGAAAACATCTGAGCTAATTTCCGTCAAGGAAAAATCACTTAAGACAAAGTATGATGATACATCCAAGTAAGTCCAGCCATTACATTGTGAGTGTTTAAAAAATGGATATTAGGTTGAATGCTATCTTTAGCAGATGGTGTTCTTTTCTTTAACAAGCATGTTTTTAAATAAAACTTTCTTCTTTCCTGTTACACTGTAAACAGAATTTGTCATTCTGTATTCAGTGAAATACGTATCCTGGGAATGATGCCAGTGGTAATGTCAAACAAACTTGAATTACTAATGTTGAGAAAATTTAAAATAAGTACATTCAAGTTTAAAAGAAGTCTGGTTAATTTGATTTATTGTGGACCTTTTTAACAAGGGCAAAAAAAAAAGGAACGATTTTGTGTTAAATCCTCATAGCTGCATTTCTATCTATCCTTTTTTTGTTAGTTATTGGCGGATGTGTAATGAAAGGATTTAGGGAACTTATGATTGGAAATGCTTTATCTGAAAAAAATAAAATTAAAAGGCTGCTATGATTTTCCACAATGTTTTTCTCAACATTTATCAGTTAATATTAGTTAACTCTGTTAATTAAACTAATATTAATATTAGTTAATTCTGATTTCCTAGAAGCTGGAGAGAGGATTATAAAAATGTGAACTGGAAGTAAAATCTCATTCCACTAGCCTGGTATTTTGAAAGTAACTAAAATCTGATAAGTTAAATGAATTTGCTGGGACAGATAACATGAACAAACAGGATTTGGTTTTTCACTTCAATTTCTATTAGCACTTCCAATTTCTGCACTAAGCCATTTTTACAAAGTCATAGTATGTAGATGGATAAGAATCACCTTCTACTAATATTAGTTGTATTTGGAATGAAGCATAGCACTATCAATAAAATACAAGTATTTCTTTAACACTAGTGAATGTACATGTCTTAAGAAAATGTCATCTAGACTTCGGTTACAGTTAACAATTTCCATTTGTGTGTTAGCTAAACTGTTGTATAGCTAATTTATGTGTCTGAAAACTGTGTTTATTAGTCTTGTATTTGTTCTTGTACTCAAAGAACGATACAGGATTCAGAGTGATCAGCTGGAAGACCTTTGGCTGGTAACAAAAGAACTCATACACCGACTAGAAGTACATTTCAAGAAGCAAAACTGCAAAGATTTTGCATGTACCTTTTCTGGTTCAATTCCCCTGCAAGAATATTTTGAACTAATTGATCGACATTTTGAGGTATGTTACATAATATGTGAATTGCTAATGGTCTGCTAGTTTAAAATTGTATGTAAGTGCAATGATTGGTTAGATTAAAACTATAGTATCACAGACATTTGGCTTTCTGAAAATAGAAAGTTGTAAATAAGGCAAAGTCCCGTCAGATTTTAAAAAAACTGCCCTTGTAGAAATAGCATTGGAGGCTCAAGGAAGTTTGCCAGACCAGAAATCAAAGAAATGTAATTACTTTTTCCTGTTTGGCCGTGGAGGTGACAATGAAAAATCTCCAGTAGTTCAGCTAGCTTGTAGAAATAGCTAATAAAATAAAATATATGCATTCTTTCCCCCACACCTTTCCAATAAAAAAAAAGAAGAGAATAGCTATTTGAAAATTTCTATTAAACTCGTGTATTGGGCAAAAGCAGCAACATGTGTGCAAGAATGAGAAATAGTATTGGATGGTCTTTCATGCTGCTAAATTTTCTGTGAGGTGGAGATGTTACCACACAAAAAAATGGAAGCCGTCATTGAGATTTTCTGGGATTTTCTGAGTGGTCAGCCTAGATCCTGGTCTATATCTCAAGCTCTCGAGTAGTTATTCGATTGTCTTTCAACTAATTTGAAAGTAAAAAATGCTGGTGTTTCTTAAGTGACTGATATTGTAGAAAAACCTTAAAGCTAGGCTTCTTTAGATTGTATAATAAGCTTAAATACATTGAAATTTGAAATACAGGTGTGATTTCTGGGATGCCAATTTAGACTCTAATTATGTTGCAGCTGGCTCTTTTGAAACTTCTGATTTTTTACTGTGGTTATCTGGTCTAAAAACTGTCAAATGATCTATTAAAGGTGTTCTTATGCTTCCATCCCTGTTAGCTTCAATACACTCTCTTTTGGGAAGCTTAGGAGAATATTATCTGAGTTGTCCCTTACCTGAGATGTCCCTTTTTTCCTATTACTTCTAGTAAAAACTCATAGTGTTTCTTTTTCCCTTAGCACCCCTGAACTGTTTTTCATAATCATGTACTGACAGAATGATATTTGCAAATTTTTAAATATAATATGGTATGTAAATTTAAGAAACTTACTTTTTCTGTTCGTTTTGGGGCACTTTTGCTTGCATTTGGAAAGCTGTGTGTCTTGTACTTTCTTCTGCTAGTTATAGCATGTCAGCTGTACAGAGGTATCACAGCTTTTTGAAAGACTCATCTTTAGTAATTTTTATTTTAGAGGTATATACTGGAAAGTGGTGATTAAAAGAAAAAATAGGAATTTTTATTATCTTGGCACTTGATGTAGAGTGTTCAAAGTTTTGTGAACACTTCAAGGAATTTTGTTGCTGTAGCTAATCAGTATACATAAAGGCAAAAAGGATTTAACTTCAGAAAAAGACAATAATTCAAACAGTACAGAATTCAGTACTTCTATTCATGCTAAGGGAATAACCATTTACTTTCTACTGCAATGAATATCGAGTCTGATACACTGTATATATGTCATAAATAGCACACCAAACCAGGAAGAAGCCTTCATGTCTTGGTAGTGAAATTTCACTCTTGTTAATAGACTTCTTGATGAGATATTTATGCATTTTCAGAGGTTATTGTGGCTGTTGACAATTAGTTTTGGTTTCACTGGCAAATGATAATTCTTGAAAGTGTTAAGCTCTACAAGGAGTGTAAAGTATTAAACTGGCATAAACGACATCATATTTGAGTATTACACTCTGTCTCAAAAATTTTCCTGTCCTTCTCCGATTTCATTTGGAATGTGCATACATGACCCTTAACCTGAATTCTTGAAAACCCTTAAATTTCAGCTACGTTTGAATGCTGAGAAGTTTCAGGAGCTGTTATCTGAAAGGGCTGTGCAGTTCCGAGCTATTGAGCGGCGACTGCTGACACGATTCAAGGACAAAACTCCAGCTCCTCTTCAACATCTGGACACCTTGCTAGAAGGAACATTCAGAGAGGTCAGTACAGTTTGATTATGAGCCTAACCTTTCTTTATCTTGTTGGTAAAACCTAGCTTAAAGCATATAAGCTATCCTTTCCTGGTTACATTTACCATCCAAGAGACCAGGAAGCAGTAATTTGTTTAACCTAATAGTCCCTGTAACTTTCCAGATGATTTGCAATAGTTTTATTTAATCTGTGACCACAAAATCTTTACTCCTGGGTCATACCAGCTTGACAGCACATAATTCTTTCCTAACTGATGTTGATAGTGTAAATATTTTATAGTTCATGTGAAAATATTTTATAGTTCATAGCTTGTGTAAATATTTTATGGTACACTGTAAACTGGTGGATTGGTTTGGTTGGTGTAACATTCACAACAAAATTGTCTGAGACTGACCATGTCCTTCCTATGGGGATTTATGTTCTAATCATTTCAGAATGTGATAGCTGCAGAAGAACAGGGTTTAAAAAAAAGAAAAGCTTCCCAAAGCATCCCCATACTGGACAAAGAATAAACCAATTTTTCTTCCTGCCTCAGCTCTGTGTTGCCTTAGAATAACTTTTTCATGGTATGTCCCCTTTGTTAAGAAGTTGTTTTACATGCTTTTTGTGCTTTTCTTTTGGAGGATCTGATTTTACTTTCTGACATGCCTTGTTTGAGGAGCTGAGTCACAATTAGAGTCCTTACTGGAAAAAAGACTTACCTCTGTGCAGTGTTGTATATGACAACTAAAATCCAAAGGTGTTAAGGAAAAGTATTTCCCCATTTCCCCCTACTGTTTCATCTAAGAAAACATTTCTTTAAATTGGAGAAAACTGCCTTTCCATGTATGCTTATACGTAAATCAGATTTGCTTTTATTCCAGTCCTCACTGAGCTCACAGTAATATTCCAGTGTTTGCTGAGTTCACATGAGTTCACATGAGATGATTTAAGTTTGAAAGTGGGGATTTTTGGGTTGCTTTAATAAATACCAGGTATTGTGCTAGATGGGTTATTCTTTAACACTTTGAAATGGCATGACTAAATAAGCCTGAAAGATTAACATAAGTGAATTTCTTGAGTCTGCTTTTGCTGTGTAGAACTTTTGCCTTTAAACTTGAGCAACTGGGATGTGCTTGACAGTTTTCTTACATAGTTGATTTGAAAACTGAATTCTGAGAATATGACAAAAGTCAGGTTGTTGAAATAGATTCATATTGCCAAAGCTTGTTTTATAAAGTCCTTCAAACCAACATTAGATGGGTGCTTTTCTTAACATTACTGTTGTAGGCTTTTTGAATTGGAATGTTGTTGAAAGAAGAATGAGGAAAAAGATTTCTTTTCAAAGAACAAATGTTTACATTTTTTCATAATTGTTTTAACTTGGTAGATTTCTTGATAGATTTCCTTTGTAATTTCTTTTCTTTGTGGGAATCCCCTTCTACCAAAGAAATGTTATTGTTACTATAAACAAAGTGTAAAATGGTGATTGCCATAGAGACCTCACTGCTGCATGTGTTGTTTTGAAAGTGAGAGCTGTGGTAGGGTTTAATATTGACTCTTCTGTGGGGGTGAAATGAAATTGCTCAATGTTGCATTTTCTGTATTAGAGAAGACCTTGTGTTTACTTCAGTATCATATTCTGTCTTTATTTGAACAAGTATGTCTAATACAAATAGTTGAGGTATTCAAAATATGATAAATGTGTTTTCTGAAAAGGAATAATGAGGCTGGTTATATATGAACAGTATGAAGTCTCACTCCAAAAATTCTTTTAAGCATGTGCTTTTTGACATTGAAATAAATATGCCTTTTTTTTTCTTACAATCATTTGAAAATCCCATCTCCTCTCTTATGTTAAATATTTTTATAATGAGAAAAGAAAAAATTGCCTCTTTTTTTGCCTTATTTTTCACTAAAGTGATTGTTACGTACAAAGCTAAGCAAGATTTTGTTACTTCTTACATTGTGTTTTGTACTCAGAAGGGAAATGTCTATATTTTGGTTTTATAGTGTATTCCAAACCTTTTCATCTAGAACAGGAAGGGGTTTCCAGTAAGTGAGTGTGTGATTTTATTATGCTTTTAAACACAGAATCTCCAGGACTTGGGCACTATATGAATTACATTCTTAGTAGAATAACTATTATAGTGTAGGATTTTTTTTTTAATTGAAGCTTTAGTATTATAACCTCTAATCCAAATCCACAGGGATATAAAGATGCCTCTTATTGCTGCCTGTATTTCCTTGCATCAGAGCAGTTATATAGCAGATGTATAACCTTTTTATGAACAACCTTTTAAATACAAATCAAATAATGAATATTCAACTCATGTAGTTTCATTGCCTTGGTGTGATAAATACCTACTTTAAACATATTCTGTACAGTTTCTTTGCCAACCTGCAAATTGTTATGAATTTCTGAACTGATTTAAATTTTACAACTAAAGTAGGTTGTAAATGTTAATTTTCAGTTTTTCACTTCAAGTAACAATTGTGTTTGTGTGGTATGTAGGTAGATACACAATGCATGTCAAACTGGAGAAAATTAATCAAGCTGCGTTGGATTCCCTGGTAAAAAGCATTTCTATTTATGAAGTAATTTTTTGCATTAATCCTTGTACAACAAGGCAGGCTGTATTTAGTGCCCCAATAAAATTACTGATTGGTCTGTTGCAAGGAAACTTCAGCTTTACTTTCCATCTTGACAGTAATGAAATATGTAAGCAGGCATCAGTTAGTGCTTTTGGTTTTATAGTCCTGTTTAACTTTTTCTTCTAGAATTTGACTTTCTGAAGTAATATTTTAGATCTAAATAGTTTGAAGTGAGTATTAAGAAGAGTCAACAAATAGTGACAGCAGGTGTTCCATTCTGGAAGGAAAAGGAAAGCTGTTACATACCTAGTAGTCTTGTACATTTGAAATAGGAGATGTTATTCTTATGATCTTTAAGTAGGATTAGTGGGAAGGTGCTATGAAAATAATGGAAAAATCAATTTGCAATAGATGCTATTTATATGCCTATGAATTTCTTGATCTGATAAAAAAAATTTAGCAATGCAGTTGGACATGCTGCTAGCACTTGGTCTAAGAAAGGATTTTAATTAGATACATTTAAAAGCATTTGAATGGTAGTTGAGGTTCCATATATGTTTTGTAGTTTAAAGGGCTTCAAATATGAAATGAGATTGCAGGAAATTTTATGGTAGCTGTTGTAAACAGCATGTACTTTGTATAATGCTCTCCTACTAGAGACATGTTATTGCTTGAAAGTGCAGTTTAATGATCTTTTATGTCTACAATGTGTTTTCTGTCATAATAGAAAAAAATATTCATAGTTTGGCAATAGCTTCAGGTTCTTACCCTGAAATCATAATTTTCATGCATTGAGTCTTGGCAAACATTACTTGGATTTCCAGGTACAAACTGGAATTAATAAGTGTCATAAAAATGAAATGCTTCAATTTCTTATTTCAACCCACATGGATTTTATCCTACTGAATATAAGCAATACTAGCTGTAAGCTGTGTTTAACCCTGTTTGGAAGCCTACCACAGTTACATTCTTTTAGGGAAGGAGGAGGATGAATTTTAAATATGGGGTGGAGTTCTCCTAGGGCACTAACTGTTCTTTAACCAATTTTAAATACTTAAAACATTAATCTGAGACAAGATTGAGCAGTTCCAAAAAAGAATGTAATGACAAAGCAATCACTTCTACCTGGCATTGCTTCATGATTTGTCTTGCTTTTTCTGACATTTTTTGTAACACAAACAGATTTGCCCTGTGTCCTCACAGTTCCAACACATTTAGTATAGTTCCCTTGCTATTCTTTGATAGCCCTGTTGTGCAGTACCTCAGGTTTCCCCATGTTCTGAGGTTTCTCCATGTCCACCCTGTAAAACCACTGACTTTCTTGTGCTTTCTAATGGTGAGATCTTATCTTTTACCCTTGCCCCCAGCACCCCTCTGACAGTTGCTTGTTTGTGCACTGTCAAGCCAGTGCGCGAATTAGTGCTGACTGGCAGCAGCCACCTACCCAGGCAAGATGGATGATGCCCTCTGTCTCAGGAGAAATAGTTAAATAGTGTTTCTCCCCTCCCAGTCTGCTAATTAAAAAAAATGTATAGAGGAACGGAATGATTTTTGGCTCTTCATGTTATTGTAAGATTTCGTGTGGTCATTGGAAATGACAGTTACTAGGAATGGACTATCAGAGCAAATCTGACGTAAATGGCCAGCACAGTTCCATAGTCTTAGACATCTAGATTTAAGAACTATGTGTTTTCCAAACTGGGTCTTTTTTTTTTTTTTTTTTTTTTTTTTATTATATACTTTTTTTTTTTTTTTTTTGATCAGTGATACATTTTAGCTTTTTCTTCAGGTACTTTATAAATTTGAGACCATCTTCCATTAGCGAAAGGACCTAACACAGTTTTCTAACCAGAGCTAATTGATGCTGAAAATATGCTTCCTTTGTTTTCTCCTAATTCAGCTATTTTTCTGTGTTCATCTTATTTATATTAGTATTGAATAAACAATCAGAAATACTTGGCTGTAAGGAGTAATAAAGTGATTTTCAATGTGATTTCCTGATCCTACTCAGTAAACAACTCAAAGTTGTCCCGAATTTTCTGCTGTATTTAATACATGGTTTGTATTTATCTTGACTTATCTTTGTCTTGCATCTTGCAAGTTCTGGATATGAATTGCATCTTGAAGAGATAAATGCACATGGGAATTTTTCACCTAAAAACTCTCCTTGAAACAAGGGGAAAAGCTTCCAAATAGTCTTTCTGATTTCAAGAGGTGCTCATAGGTTTTTCTTTTAAGGTAGTAGGAAGTAACACAATTCCTACAGATTGTTTTTTTTCAGTGTAACTTCCCTCATCTGTTCACCCTTCTGGAAAGTAAGTGCAGCATTTTACCATCAATCTGTTAGAAGTCATCAACAAACACCATTGCTTCCAGGTAGAGACACTATGACTCCTAATTTAGAATAAAGAAGGCAATTCCATCAGGATGATCCATTTTAATTTTTACATGGCAGTAAACTGTATAGAAATTTGTTGCCTGTTACTGAGAAAGCTTTATACATATGTAAATGTAGCCATTTTCCTTGAGGTCTGTGATGTGATCTGTCCCTTGCATATACAGCCCTGGATGTTACTTGGGGATCTTGAAGCATTCAGTAGAGACTTCTGAAGAAACAAATTAATTTTTGCAAAGTATTTGGAAGCCAGATGTCTGTAAATGAGTGCACCAGTTCTTTTAATTAGTAACATCACAGGAGTTGTCCTTTCTCTTTCATATGGAAGTTTTGAAGAAAGGTGCATATATTTTCAGTACTTTGTGAACGTCGTTCCTCAGCTGTTTCTTTGACATAGCCTAATTTAAACAGAAAAATGGACTATTTCATGTTTTTGAGATTAAATTTAAGCAACTGTGCTATGAATGCCAGCTGCAATAACTTAGGACTGGCCCACAGCTTTATGTTGCAGCACAAGATTGATGCTGAAGTGCCCTTACTTTTTATGTTTATTGTTGTTGTTGGGGTTTTTTTTTTGGTTTTTTTTTGGCAACTGTTTTGATCCTTTTGGAATTCTTCAATCCTATGTCATTTTCAGAATGACACTGAGTAGCTGTAGTACATGACAGGATCTGTTCTGGTCTTAAAAGTTGATGTTTGGGTAATCAAATCTAAAGCTACCTTTGTGGCATTATTTTTCTCAAAGAAAAAAAAAAATGTTTAGAGCAACACACAATTAAAGCATGTAAGAACAGATTTGCAGCTCAAAGAACATTCAGCTCAGTTAAACAGTTAACTTTTTTTTGTAGGTTTTTGTTTTTTTTTTTTTTTTTTTTTTTAAAAAAGGCCCCAAAAAAAAAAAAAAAGCTTGGNAAAAGAAAGCTGTGATACAACAAGCTTTCCAAACTAAATGTATGGAGAAAAAGAAAATCTTTTTAATCCCTGAACAAACTTAGAGGACCAAGGGAAGTGTGCTAAATATTTATGTTTCTTGAGATTTCAGCAGAATGTGTAATTAATCTAAATTTTGGACAGAACTTAAAGGAACTTAGTTAGAATCCCTCTGAGCACATCTTACTTAACCAGACAATTGTGAGGAATTTTTAGCCCAGTGTTGCTGATCATGCATGTTATGTCTCTCTTGTTGTGGTTTGTGATTAAGCAACAGTGTTGAAACCTTGTCAAGGAGCAATTTTATGTATTAAAATACTGTGTGCTGGTTCTTGTCCATTTTATAGTATCTGACACTATCAGGCAAAGTTAGTTTTGGGTGTAAATCATTACACAGTTGAGAAAACTACTGGATTCTGAATTGTACCTTCTGAATCATATGATTTCCTCTCTGAAATTTTGGCACTTCATTTAAAACCAATCAAGAGTTGACAAATATCTAAAGGTTATCATATTTTGCCCTCCTTGTCTAACACTTGTGATCACTTTTCAGAACAGATCGTTAGCTGATTTAAGCCCCCATTATTCCCGAGAGCCTGGTTATAAGGCATGGGGTTCTGGCCCAGTGTCCAAGGGCTCGCTTTTTGCTGGGGATATTGTCACACATCTGGTTCACTTGTGTGCAGCATCAGCTAGATGTGAATGTGATGCTCTCTGGAGGCTTTGTCAAAGTCAAACAAAGAAATGTACTAATACACCTTCCCATAGTACTGCACTAATGTAGCTATTTGGCTCCCAGGTGGGGATAGTTCTGCATCTCCTGTCTTTCAGCTGGTGTGGAACAATTCTGTGACCGTCTGCACCATTCTCTGCAGCACTGCTTTAGTCTTTTGCTGTGCTGTTGGGTTCTGTGCCAAGCAGTACTTCAGGTGCTCTATCTTTTTGGTCTCTAGATATATGCTCTAGGCTTGATCTTGTATCTCTCCTGCTCAGAGTTTTCTGGAGTCCATTTAACTCAAACCAGTGACAACTCTTTAAGCTTTGTCCAGTTCCTGGCGCTGAATTCCCCCTCTACTGAAAGAATGTGTATTTGACACTAACAGTACATTATAATTCTGTGAAGGAATTTTTACATGTGAATGTGTACATGAATTTTCTTGTTATCATGAAGAATACAGACAGGTGTGTGGAAAAGAGAGCGACTCAGGTTGGAAGGTCCAAAGTTATCTTCATCTGTTCAGCAAGAGATTTGGATCTCGTTGCTACGTTTGTGCTTCCTTTCTCCCCTCTTTGCTTCTATTTGTTTCCCATTTTTCTCTGCTCTCAGAATAAGATTACCCCACCTATCAAATGACACCCTTTCATTTGATTTTTGACTCTGTTTTTTCTGGAGACTCACATGATTGAGCTGACTTCTGTCTGGACAGTTTTTTTTTCCAGTTCAAGGGAGCTGGAAATACTCCACAACAACATAAGTTAGTAATCCTTGGTGGTTTCAGGCTGTTAGATAAAGTAATTTCTTTTGATATTTCCATAATGATTTCAGCACAAAGATGGAAAATATATTGAAGGCAAATGCCTTTGCCCTCTCTAGATGTCAGTGTTCATGTACATGTGCACATACATATGTATGTTTAAGTACTCATAATTCATCATATCTTCATTTTAGTCTTCAAAGTTGTTCCTGGGTGTCTTTTTAGTATTGTCTATATAAAATCCAGAATTCTACTTCTATGATAGTTGGTACTAGCAGGTCCAGCACCTAATATACTGCAGGAAAAATATAATAATCTAATTTTTCTCCTTATCTCTTTTCCATCTATTGATTAGGAAACCGGTCTCTTATTTTCTAATCTGTAACTTACTACACTGTTAGGTGTAATACAAAGTACGTTCATTACAGTTTTTTAAGTAAGTAAAATTTCCAATGTTTTGAAAGGCAAAGTACTGCTCCTTGCAGTATTATAACACTTGCAATGTGTGGAGCACTCGGATCGTTGGTGGTTTGTAGTCAGTGGCAAATAAAACTCGATATGTTCTGTTCACTAAAACACAGGGAATGTCATTAAAGGTCCATTAACTCTTTGTTCAAGCCCCTTAACTCTTTTCCTTGCTTATTAATCAGTTGATAAAAATCTCGAAAGTGATCGTTAGTGATTGAGTATTCTCTCTCGAGTGGCACTTCTGACACACATGGCCTCAGGAACTTGACATTTTGGGAATGATTCATTACTTGATTAGTAAGGACTTTTACCTCAAAGCAAAACCATTAGGGTTTATCATGCATGACTCAAAGGCTATATATCACACCCGCTCCTGTAATAGTCATTTTCCCCAGATAATGTCAGTGAGAACTACACCCATAGTATAAATTAGCTCTTTTTGGCTTGAATAAATATGCTGTTCCTTGGAGGAGTTATATTTAACTTCTCTTGTTTTATTGCTGTTTCTGCTAAATGTAGTTTTTTCATAGCCACTAAAAGCAGCTTGTTGGCTATTACATATAATTAAAATTCTCAATTTTACCGGTGTTCAAATAGTGTTATATTTCTATTTCCTTAAGACTTATTTAACTTTAACAGCGGAATACTTACAATATCATCAAAGCCCCTTTTTATTAGAAGATGTATTCCAAAAATGTCTGAAAGTAGTTAGCTGTGCTTGGGAAGCATATATTAGGATTACTGGCAAAACTCTTCTGTACTTTGGTCTGTGGTAGCAATTACTTGCTTCAGTGTGGGACAGTCTTCTGACAGGTTAGTCAGTTTGTGGGACAAATAGGTAAAATTGTTCACATTGTCAGTAAGGTGTGTGGTGGTGGTTTTTTTTTTTTTTTTTTTTTTTTTTTTTTTTTTTTTTTTTTTTTTTTTTTTTTTTTTGTGGAAGGAGTTAGACCCATGTAAAAGCAGGAAACAACACAGCCATCACAAGAGAAAGAGATTGGAAGTAAAATGTTCTTTTTTGTGTGGGTAGATATGGCAGAGAGTTCCTTGACTGGGGTCTGCTGGACTGCATTCAGTCTGGTCTGTCACATTTTCCACAGAGGATGGTTCCAGCTGTGCTGTGCCATGTCCTACAGCCCCATCTACTGAATTACTCCCCTTGAACCTCTGAATAGCCAGCTTTGAACACCCACTGCTCTGTTCAAATCAGTAAAGACCAGACGTGTGATTTTTATTAATTTCTTTCCCCCATTCCTCTTGGGGTGTGGTTCCCACTTCAGACCTGTGGCATCATTGTGACCTATTGAAGGATTACCCAGACTTTGGTTCAGTCCTCAGGGATATGGGCAGATTGTACCCTCTGGTGTATAAAGACAATGGTAGGAAGTGATTTATGTCACTTCTTGTGATGTAAACATTCTCTGGTACTTTTTGTGACATTTGTTTCATTGGCTAATGACTTTTTGAGGGGGGAAAAAGTAATATTCCTTTGTAGGGGTAGATCTTGTATCCTCAGCCTAATATGAGGTCACCAGACCATGTATGAAGGCTTTCTGTAGGGACTGAAAGAGCCTCTGTGCATTTGAATGAGTGAAAATGGAACCAGTTGGCTACAATTCCCCAAAGAAAGGAATACTGATAAGTTTTTTCTTTTAAAGAAATATCATATCTGATAACCTGAATTATTGGATACCCTTGTTGAAGTTTAAATCATTGACAGTCTCTTTCACTGGGATAAGCATACTCCAGAGGCAAGAGAGGAAGTGCTACACAGCAGTGTAATCAAAACTTGAATAAAAAAATTGATACCATCTTCATGGAAGGAGGGAAACACTCTTATTTCATGCTCCCTAGAAAGTTTTCTGTATTAGCCCTGTAATTATGTAGTCTGGAAGTATTTGAGGCATAAAAAAGATATAGCTAAGAACTAGTGAGCATATCTGGTAGAAGTCACAGTGTTTACTTCAGGAGTTTCTATACATGATCTTTGTGAAATTTCTCATTTTAATTGGATGATCCAGCTATGATGAATTAAATGACTATTATATGATTATCCATTTCGGTTGATTTCTGCATGCAGTACTATGAGCATTTTTGGTGGCTTGTGATGTAATTTTAATAGTTTGCTTTTGGGTGGCTACTATACTTTTTCCCAGTGTGTACATGGGTGCAGTGCCTTCAGATAGCTAAAATAACGTTGAACTAGATCAGTTTCTGGTGTAAGGTCATGATAAATGATACTGATTTCTTTGATATATAGTACATGACAGTTTTGCATTGTGGATGGATGGCAACTATACGTTGGTTTCAAATTCCTGCAAAGTAAATATTTCAGACTTGGATTCAGTGAAATGGGTTTGTGTTGACTTACACGTTCGTTATACCAACAATAAATACTAAGGGAGAGAGCTACATAATTAATGTGATTCAATAGCATTTAATGCCAAACCCTGATTTAAAACCAAACAAAAAGATCTCCCTCCCCCCAAAACAAAACTGAAAACCACACAGGAAATAAGTATTTGATGGCCAAATTAACTAAATTGTTTACTCATCTAATGCTTGCAGATGTTGGTATGAGTTGGGTATTGAAGTGGATTTGGTTACTGTTTTAACTGTGCTGTAAACCCAGTAATACTGAGCTATTTTGTCTGCAAACTTCGGCTAAAAATGTTTTACATCAGTCTGTACAACTACTTATTTCCATTACCATATAGAGAATGAGCATCTAAGTTACTGTTCTATTGTTCGTGGGTAGTCTTGCAGGTGTGGCATTTAATTTAGCCACTGATGATGGCAAAATGACTTGTATAGACCAATGTCAGAGGTGGAAATAAGACCTCACATTATCAGTCCCCTGCTCTGCACACTCCTGATCAGCTCAGTTAAGGTTCTGCTTGGTATTACTTACTAGAGGCAGTATAGTAGTAGACTGTGGATTCCTGAAGAAAAAAAAAAATTCAAAAATAGTACAGATGATTTATCAACAAAAAAATAAAAATCTGCTTCCTTGTGTGTGTGTCCCTTGCAGTCAGCTCAGAGCTGCTGCTTTAGCCACTACCTTTCTGCAGAAAAATATAACTTGTGTGGTCATTCTCCCAATTTAGATCTTTTTAATAAAAGGTACAGTTTATGTTGGAGCTAAACTGTTGGTTAAATCTGTAAACTGACAAAAACAAAAGGGAAAAGAACTTTCTTCTCCGTTTCTTCTTGCCAATTGGCATCTCAACAGGTCTATTTTATGTCTCAGTTGTACTTAACTACTAACTTCTATAGAGTAAGTATTTCTACATTATGAAGCCTTTAATTATTTTGTTGTGGATACTATAAACCAGTATGAAAATGAGAAAGTCGATTAATGCAGGAAAATTTGGCATAATGAACTGTGGGGTTCAGAAGTCAGGAATGAAGAAGACAGTAATGATGAGTATCATAACTACAGACATAATATTTTTAGTCTTTTATTAAATAGAATGTTCTGCCCATTCTGCTTCCCTTGAGTTCTTTGGCAAAGTTTTGTGGCTGCCAATTTCTTGGTTTAATATTGGCAATTTGTTTTGGATACAGACTTAGTGTTATTTAGATATCTTGAAATTAAGTGTTTGCTTGAAATTCAACAAGGATGGACAACAGGGATGCTGAAATGTTGAGGTGTCAGAGTTTGACCATAAGAACTGTAATCCTTCTTTTTCCAGAAAGCCTTTTGGTGAGCCTAGAAAACCATATGTGTGGCTGCTGAAGGCTATACTTGCCAGTTAAATTCCTGTAATATGGGAAGGAGAAATATGGAAAAAGACATTATATATCACAGGAACTGGATTTTTTAAAATCGTATTTTTAAGGGAATCATTCCATTTCCCTTTAGGAAATTTGAAAGTATTTGGAATGGATAACATAATTTTTATCTTGTTCATTGTTTATACTCTTAAGTCCAGTCTACTTAGAAAAAGCAACACCTATTAAAGGCCTTTGAATTCAGAGTCTTTCATGTTACAATGAGTCTATTTACTGCTGTCAGTAGGCTTGTAATATATTTAGCTTGAAGAGTTTAACAAGCATACCTTGGAGTGTTACTTTTATTTTCTGTTCTGTGACACTTAGCAAAATCCCATTATACAATTGAGTAGTATTATAATGTTAAAATGTTAATTTGTTCTGCATTCCGTTAAAATTGGATTTTTTTCTTGTGCACTGGCCCATGCTTTTTGTATAAAACCTATAATTTAAACACTACTCCATAGAAATGCTCTAAATTAGTAACCTTTTGCCTTTGCTACCTTAATTACATCTCATTATTTAGTACTTAAAGAGCAACCTTTAGCTACTGGTTAAATATTTGCTAGCTAAATAGATTTGTCATGTTAAAGGAAACAGTAGCCCTTGCCTCAGTTGTAATGTGTTTAGGATTTCAGAGTTTTGAGAAGTTACGTGCTTTGTGTGCTTTAACTTTTTTGCATTTTCCTTATTTTTTGATTTCTCCTTGTTGAGCATTTCATTAGCTATCTGTTTCATTTCAATAGGTAATTGAAAGTCTGTCTTAAAATAAGTATTTTGAAAAAGACTGTTATGTTTCAACATGGTCTATGTCTTTAGTTACATTTATTCCTTTTAGCTTTTATAAGAATCTGATACAGTAAATTACTGTTTTTATTGTGCAAACAAATATGAAGCAGATTACTTGTTGGCTACTAATAGCTATATTCCAGATTTTTACCTTCTTTTGGGAGGAAGGCTGTATTGTTTGATCAGAATCACAAGGAATATTATTCATTAAAACGTCTGCTGAGTTGTCATTTCTGACAAATTTAAAGATCACTTCTCTTTGGTCTTTTAATTGTATGTGGAAATTATACTGCAGAATTTATTAACAGCTTGCAGGACGACTTAATCTTCAGTATTTCATTCACATCTGTGTATTTTTGTTCTTTTTTTTTTCTTTGTCTTTTGCTATTTTTTCGTTTGTATAAAAACCATGTGAAGAGATTATAATTTATAATTGCAAATAGTTAGAATTCCATAATGTTAAACTCCCTGTCATATGCAAAGGTACCCTGTTTAATTTCCTATTTTACTTTTTTTTTCCTTTCTTTCTTCTTTTTTATTCCTCAAGGTCCACAGCAATGGAAGCTTGTTTACAACACATTTGTCTGTCTGGCTTGATTCCTACCCAGCACCTAACTACTGCTCTCCTTATTTAGTTATTAAATTGTTGTCCACACTGTCCATTTGCTTTTGGAAGCCAGTGTCTCCAAAAAGTTCCTTCACCCATTCTTCCCATATGTTTTGTTACATTACAGGTTAAAAATTGCAGGCTGGCAGGTTATAGTTTGAAGTATAACTCTCCGTTTATGTGTATGGTTCTAATTCCACTGACTTTATTTTTAACAAAGGCAACAGAGGCAAATGGAGAAAAACACATTGAAGCAAATCTTCATCTTGTTCATGTATTTTTGATTCTTTGGGAAACCCATCTATGGAACAGATAAACATTTGCCCTCTAGTGTATATTTTTGTTCCTGTGAAAATCAGTTTCAATTCCTGACATATATTAAACTTTTCTCAAAAAAAGTTAAATAGTAGGGGGAATACCAGCAATGTGTTTATAGGGAAACTGGTTGGCTTGTCCAATTTTATACTAAGTACTTCAACCTTTGGAGTAGATAGTTTCTCTGAAAACTTCTTGTTGTGTTTTGTTTTTATGTCACTGTTTGTATGTTCTGTATCCATAAGCTCTGAAACCATTACTTCACTATTCATGCAAAGGTTTGAGTGATTTATTGCTTATTGTCTGTATTTATTCCTGGGTTTGAATTCAGCAAGTCAATCTGTAAAGGCAATGACTCCTTAAGAGGCCCTGAGTTTTTTTGCAAAAGAAAAAAAAGCTCTGTGGAAACCCTTCCCTGAGAAGAGTTTTTGAGATTTATGTGGATTATAAAGCACTAAGAAGGGTCATTCCTTAATTTTCTTTACTAGCAAAAATGCCAAGATACAATTTTAGCAGGTATTAGTAAAAACTGAAAAGCATGCTTTGTGTTCTGGGACTGGTGCCAACATCTGTGTTTGCAACACCCAAGACAGGTCTAAGAGTGAAAGCTTTTCCTCATTGCCCTCGGAAGACTGCAAGAACACGCCTGTGATATTTCTGTTTAGTTGCATCTGTGATATTTACTTCCCCTTAAAAAAAAAAAATTTTTTTTTGGAAGTTAATGGCCACTGCAAAGGAGTTTTCTCTCTCCTGGGAGAGGGGAGGGGAGAGACGGGGGAAGGAAAGAAAAAAGTCAGAACACTTTGTCTTGATCACAGGTGCATTTTTCTAGTAGGAGGTCACATTTAATTTGTGTAGCATGTTTTGGTGGTTCTGGAGCAGATCCTCAGCCAGAATGAATTATCATGGGAGTTAATAGCTCTGACTGTTAGCACAAGCTGGGGTCTGTTCTCTAGCCCAGGTAAGTTTGTTCATTTTATTTGTAATGAAACAAATGCAACTGAATTGTAACATTTCATAAAAGAAATTGCAGTATGTTTTTAAAAGAGAGTCAAAGTCTTGTCTCATTTTCTGTGGACGTTGTAATAATCGATGTTGTCTCTTAATTTTTTTTTTTTTTTGTATTTTGGCCATGGATCAAATGGAGGGGGCTAGGTATCTGTGCATATGTTGCTTTTTCAAAATAGAGTGTATATCAGCTGAAGGATAGGTAAAATGATGCGTTTGCAAATCCAGACTCTTCCAATCTCTGTTTCAAGAAGCTTTCCTGTGCCTTATTGAGGCACTTAATTTATTGTAGTTTTGTTCTGAACAGTAGGGAGCCCTCTTTAATCCTGTTCTATCTAGGACTGTTTCAGATGCTCTAACACTGAAAATAGGCCACTTTATTAGGCCAACTAAATATGGGTTTAAATGTCTAAATTCTGGTTGGACAATATATGTGTTTCAAAAGAGTACACTTCTTACAAGAAATAAATTTCCCAGATTTTTGCCGCTCTCTTTTATTAACTTTTGCGTTGTGTATGGAACAGATTTGCTTTCAGTGGAAAAATGGATTGTTCCAGCAGAGTGCAGCAAAAGACAAATATTGTAAATATGTTTGGCCTTTCTGTCAAGAGTTGGTATGTTGTAAAAGAAGAACTTAGATAAGGAGCTCATCATACATAAAATACCAAATTATGGAGGAAATATATAAGAAAACTGCAGTCTAGTTAAATTCTTTCTGCTATTTTTTCCTTCTGAAACACTGATAGAGTTTACTAGGAAAATAATCATTAAAGAAGTGTTAATATATAATTAAGTAAAGTATAAGATCTCTCAAACGTGCCTGATAAGTAGAAGCAGAACTTTGAAGAGTAGGTAGCTAAATGCTACTGGTTAGTACTTTATCTGAGGCCCGACTGCAATCTGATGGAAGAGTTGAGACTACAATTCAGGATTCTTCCCTTCTTCCCCATATTTAAGGTATTAGCCTCCCCTGTCTTTTATAATTTTAGCTACTAATATTTTCTTTGGTGGTTTTCGGTGTTTGCCTTTTTTTCCCCTGCATAGTTGCTTAGAAGTTTGCACGACTAATGTTTTTGGCCTTTGTTTTGCCATAACATGCAAAAATTTTCCTTTAGCCTTTATTGACCCCATTAAGAAAAGATTATAAAGTTGCTATGACCCTCCAAAATGTAAATAAAAGTAGTATGCAAATACAACTATCTGGATAATACATACAATTTCAGTCAGTCTTCTAGAAGTCTTGAGGGAAATTCCCAGTGATGCCAAAGGATTCTTACATGCTCCTTGTGTCCGCATGTCTAAACTCACTTAGGGATGCTTTTTCTTCATATAGGCATAACTTTGCTGGATAGCAGCAATATAAAAGAAGTGAAGACACCATCTAGAAGTATAGATTTTTATAACATTGCCCCAGTGGTAGTTTTCAGAAACTGAAAAGAAGAAATTTAGCCTGGAAACATGTTGATGAGTCTAAGAGCTACATATATTCAGTATTTTCTTAGCTAAATATGGATAGTCAGAAATTGAAAATTAAAATGGATGTCTAAAATATTTCTTAAGAAATCTCAAAGGAATGTGGTTTTCCTTAACCCATCTGTTAAAATTCATATAATTTGAATCAAGCCATAGTTTTTTACTAGTAGTTTCTTGTGTTGTTCCCATGTCAGAATGTGGATTTAGAGCCCTAAGCAGGCTTATGTTTTCACTGTTTGGGTTGCAGCCTGATCCCCTGGTCCTCCTGATCCTGGGTTTCAAAGTGCCTTGCGCTGCCAAAGTTAAAGTGGGAGCTGTTCCCAGCGAGTTCATTCTCAGCTCATTAATCAACACGAGCAGGTCAAATGAGAGACTGAGGATGAGCTAGTCTGCTGGGATCTCTATCCAGTTGTTTGTGGGCACTGGTGACCCATCACCCCCACAGTCTGCTCTCCCATCTGTCAGCGGGTCCCTTCCCCTCTTGCCACCAGTGGCCCTTCCCTGACACTTTTGCCCAGTAGAAGTGCAGGGTGTTGCTTGTTGCACCAGTCCCTTCCCCGTTCTCCTCGCTGGTCAGATGAGGACAATTCCCCAGGGCGCAGTGGGAGAAGTAGCGTATGGAGAAACTAATGTTGCCATGCTGAAGGGGTAGGGATCTTTGTTTGGAGAGAAATCATATCAGGCTTTTAGGAGGCTATCCCTAGAAGCTATCAGTCTGCCGCAACCAACAGTTCCCTAATTTTCCCATGTCCTCTGGCTCTAGCAGCTGTTGGTAACAGCCTCTGAGATATGCTGAATGATTTTCTTCTACTGTGACTTTGGATCTCGCTGATGGCAGTAAAAAAAAAGGTTCTGTTAAATTTGAAAATTCCCATGTTTGTTTCTGATCAGGTTGTTCCATAAAGTGTGAAGTAACTAAATTTTTGGAGTACCTACAGACTTCAGTTAGTCTCAAGGCATCCAGTGTATTGCATGGTCTGCAAGCACAGAATAAAGTTTTTCTTTTTTTTTTTCCCTGAAGGTCTTGCCATTTCAGTTCACCTAATCCTAACTAAGTTTTGAATTTAACAGATATACTATCCTTGGGTAAGGATGAGAGCCAGAATGATAAGAACATGGGGGTATTTAGGAAAGCTGTTACACAATTAGATGAGTCTTGTTCATTTATTGGCTTTTAGTACTGTTTTTTGTTTAAATTTTTGGATCTGTCTCAGCCTGTAGTCTGAAGGGAATTAGTTACTGACCTTTCCCATACCAGAAAAACTTAACAGAGCAAGAATGGTGGAAAGCTCATCTGGTATTTTTCTGGCCTTAGCTTTGTAAAGATTTTATTTACAGGAAGACAAAGGGGAATATATTTAAGAATCACTCACTAAAGAGAAAATGTGATTGTTGGAATGGCCATTATTCCTGTGAAAGTAATACTGAATTTTACAAAGCACATTGTTAGTTTTGGTAAACGAAACAAAAAGTGGTCAACAAATACAGGCCGTAGGGATCACGAAGAAAAGTTTAAAATTCTCTCCAAATAGTGTGGGACATGTGGCAATGACTAATTTTAGGTCTGCCCTACAGTATTCTTTTACTCTTAACGTTTCTTTTGTGGTAGCGCACTGTGGCCACACTCAAGTTGGAACCTTTCTCTGCAGGCAGTCCAAACTTAAATTACCAATCATTGCCTCAAATACTGTACAGTCTAATGCAGTATTTCTCTTTCTTTTTGTAGCATAATGGGTACCTTCACACTGATGGATTTTTTTCTTATTTTTTACTTTGTGACTGTTTGGAATTTGGAAAGAAGGAAAGATATAAAATGAAGTGTTTGAACGCAGACAAAAAACATGTCGTTGTTTTACAGAAGCATTTCTTTAATACTATAAAAATGATTATTTTAAATTGGCATTGACTGCAGTCAGGAGCTGGCCTCTGACTTTGCCTTCTGGCAGGCTCATCTGTATATCTGCCAGCAGAATGGACTTTCTGTGTAGGTAGTTTTTATTTGTAGTTTTAGGTGCTGGTTGCTTCATGAATTCTGCTAGGAAAACCACATGTAGATATGAAGAGTTTACAGGTGGCTGATAGAGATGTATCACTGGAAATATATGATAACAACAGCAAGAATAATAATGAACCTGAAGATAGTAATAAAAGCCTTTTGTATTGAGGAGTCTTTGGGATAATAATTACCCCTTGATAATTATCATGATGGGATTTGGTAGATTGGTTCTGAAATTAATATATGATGAAGTCTTCAGTCTTTGAGAACCACTTTGTGTAAGTGAAATGAAGATTTCTAAAATTGAGCAAGTGGGAAGAATGTTCTAAGAAAGTGTCTACAAAGAGCATGCTTACTATTTGTGTTTTTTTGACATAGGAAAAGAGAAGGTGGAATGATAACTTGAAGAGAATATGATGTCCCTGTGTTTTTTTGATTCAATGATGATACAAACTGTATGCCCCTGGACTGACTATAGCATATGAACTGCCTGCAGGGAAAGAGGAGGGTTTCGAGGCCCTGGAATACAGAGATGTCTTTGTTATCATTATATGAGAACCTTTGCAGCCTTCTTTTTACTTTTCCAGGCAGTGCAACTAGTAGGGGGTATTTATGATCTGCACAGAGTCTGACTGTTCTTGCAGGTTGTGGGGCAATAGAGAAGGAGAACTGAACCTTGGATAGATTTGTGAAGCGCCAGGAGAGGTGGGTGCAGACAATTTTGAAGTAAGGTATTGTGTAGGAAAGCATTTTTTACCTGTAGTTCTCAGTGCTACTGAGACTAACAAAGATCGATCTTAGCTCAAGGGAGATACATATGTGTGAAAGGTTGTTACTTTTGGGTAAAAAAATAAGAGTTTAGGAAGACTGAAGGCCAGAGAAATGTAGTAGAGATTGTACTTGAGAGAAAAGATGGGTAAGGTGACACTGAAGAGAGGAAGAGAATTTGGAACTTTCAGACAAAATGAGGCAAATTATTTTTACACATACAACTTTATCTTAGTTTTTAAATCCAAATCATTTATAGAAGCCTAGAAATTATTTAAAGCAGGATTGGGCATTTAGGTTTTGTGTGTCATGATTGGAAAGGAAAGCAGGGGGAGGGGAAGAATTCCCAGCAAGTACAGAAGCTAGTCATGCTTCAAAGAAATAATAAATATTTGGTAAAGAGAGAACAACATTTATGCTGCTTTTACACTTTTGTCACTCAGTTGATTTTTTTCATCTAGTAAAGATAATAAATGAATAATGATAAAATATTTCTGTTTGGAAGTTTTTCCTTGGTGTTCATGAAGAGTATTTATTTTCCATCAGCCCTTTACAGTGTAACATTGATCGGTATGTGTAATGTATTATTCATACTGTTCTAGTTTCATCCCATTAGCAATGCCAACATCATGCTGAATTCTGCAGGGGTAATCTTGTATGAAGTCTTTGTACAGCAAATTCTGCTGTGGTTGAGATCCTGTTTCACATTTAGTGACAAGACAGAGTGAACTGTAGCACCTTATTGATACTACTCAGACTTTGTTCCCATTCCTCCCTCCAAAGAAATGAGAATTAAAAGTATACTGTAGACCTATAAAACCAAATTGTGAAAGGCAGAAAGTATATCAGAACTAGGTTTTTGGTGTTGGGTTTTTTTTTTTTTAATTTTTTTTTTCTTGTATTATTGTATATCTTTGTGTTCTTGGTAGTTAATGCCTTTAGAAGAGCCAAATGACTAAACCCATCACACTGAAAAAATAGCAAGAGCAGAATTAAAAACAGCCTTCAAATAAAAAAGTCTGGCGTTTTGGTCCACATGTGTGATCCTATGGGTACAATTTTGATTGTGTAAATTGTTCTGTGTAGAGCTGATTTAAATATGTGCCAATTCAACTGCTCATCATGGTTAAGATTACTGAAGGTCTGCCTAATGCTAGTACAAAAAAGAAGTTTTTCATTTGTATCTTTAAAATTTGCTTCTTTATCATTTAGTACAGGAACTTTTTTTCATGTGCAATAGGCTCAGCCCAACATGCATCAGATTCAATGATAATCTGCTCGTTGACTGACTGATTTGGGCCTGGTGTGCTTAGGTGAATACTTAAGGTTTGGGGTTTTTTGTTCTGAAAAAAATTGACTTCTCCATAGACTTTTCTGAGAATCTAGGTCATAATAAATTGAAAGCTTTAGACAGGTGAATGAAGATTGATTAAAAAAAATATTGTAGTTCCTAAATACTTAGGATGTGGAATAAGAAGGAAATAAAATGAAAAGTTTGAAGAATTTTTTTTCTCGAATGTTTTCATTTTTTAAAACAGCTACATAAACAAGGAAACAGACTCTTCTTGGCATGATTACTTAAAAAAAAACACTTAAATGCTTTAAGGTAGATATGTCATGAAGGAGAAATGGTTTGGCATCTGTGAAACTGTATTTCTTTGGATTTTTTATCTTTGGACACAGGGAGAGCCTGAACAAAGGTGGGAGATCTGTTGGGGAAGTTGGAAGCTCACAAGTCGACCAGACCCACAGTTCTGAAAAAGATGGGATGAGGAGTCTCTAGATTTTAATATGTAAATAAGATGAAACAAAAAAGACAGCTTGAGGCACAAAAGGAATAGATTCAATATCCAAGGAAGAGTACACCAAAGGAATAGAAACCAAAAGTTTTGCTTTTAAACGGTGATGATAGGGGAGGGTGATTATTTTTGGTTTAAAATGTGTGCTTATTGAGGCAGGATTGTACTATGGTCTTTATTGAAGCTGGGGAAAGGACTTGCTCAGCCTTTTGGAGAATAACTAGGCAAGCATTCTTTAACAGGCTCTAGATGTTCTGAAAGATACTTGTCATATATATGCAGATCTTTTTCTGTTTCTCTGAGAAGGGAATGTGCATGCTGGAACTCATGTCAATAAAACACTGACCTTTCAGAGCTTAAATGAGCATGATGTAGAGAAAGCTCAGTTATTTACAGCAGTGTTGTCATGTCTTAGTTATAGTAAAATTGTGTGAGATGTTGAGTAGGTTTAATATAGAAAATCTGGATAAGTTAATATTTCAGTAAAAGCTTATATATTCAGGTTTTCTTTGATTTTACCATAGTTTTTACAGGAGAGACTTTGATTCATTGCTTGACATGTTTATAGTCAATTTTTCAGAAACATGATTGAGTAGACTGAGTGCTTAAAATAATTCATTAATTGCAGTATGCTCATATATGACGTCAGACAATTATAACAACTTATTTTTTAAGAATTAATCAAAATCCTAATTAAAACAGTATAGGATGAATCTATTTGCATGCAAAAACCAGAGAAAAGACTCAATAATCTGTCTGGTTCAATAATCAGTGAAACCCACTCCCCAGGTTATTTCCTTCCCCCTATACCTGATATTATCCAGCATATGAAGAAAAGAGATTTTTACAATACCTTGTGTGGTATTTGACCTTCATAATAGTAGTTACATCAGAATGCATTCCATTGAATAGCACAGTTATGGGGAAAGAATTTAGTCTGGCCAGAGTAGGATATGCCATAGCCAAAGAGCTCAGTGGATTATAAGATATTTCTTCTCACTGGCTTGCAGTTTGTCTTAATTTATTTTCTGGCATTATAAATTTTGCATTCCCTACTTCATTTGGGTCCAACTTTGGGGGTGCCATTCCAGAGTCTTTTCATCCTGATGACTAGGGAGCTTAATAGGAATTAAGGAGGGTTAATTAAGGGGACCTGGAATCACACTTCCTAGGGCAGTGCCTTAACCCCACTGTAAAGGGTCTAGCATAAAGATACAGAGCATCAATTAGATGATTTCCTGGATTTGGCTTTCTGAGTCTTTAGTGGGTAGCAGGAGCTACTGTAAAGCTCCAAACTCCCATGGTCTTGCCAGCTGCAGTGTGCTGAGCCAGCAGTAGAGATACAGAGACAATATAGACACAAGGTGGTGTTTTGTGCTAGAAGCTGCAGTAAAAAAGGCACTTGGACTCTGTAAGGTGTCATTCACAATGCTGTTCATACTCTGTAAGAAGCATCCCTTTAGAGGCTGGGAACCCCAGCACCACCTCCAAGCTCTGTAGAGTGTGCTGGGCAGACACCACCTGTGGAAAAAATTCTTTGTTTTGGTCATTCCAGCTGTTAAAGGATTTTCTAGGAAAAAAAAAAACTCTTTTTCATTTCTACAATAAAAATTGAATTATATTCTTGGGAGCCCTTGCTTCATGTTCAGGTAAAGACAAGGCCATGCAATTGATGCAATTGCTGGTGTAGAGGTGGAGCTGCCAACAGGCTCCTCTGCACAATGCATTGGTTGCCTGTGTCCAGTGGCCAAGGCATTTGTGCCACACAACACAGGCCTGAAGACCATCACTGGCCTGGGCTTCTGCAAATGAAATGTTCATAGACTCTTTGTGTGCCATGGTCTTCAGTCAGGATTGATGCAGATGTAAAATTCAAATGAAGCCCAGTACATGAGGTTTTTTTTCAGTCCTGCTCAATGAAAATTGGTGTTTAGCTTTTAAAGTAATTTTATATATTAGTATATACCACAGCATTAGGCTAGATATAAATTACTTAGAAATATGGCAGGTGGTAAATATAAATTATTCCTATCTCCAGGAAGGTAAAACTTTATTAGTAACACAAACTGATTGCATACAAACCTTACCAATTGTTTTTAGCAGATACCAAATAACAGTAAGGGAATTTAACAGCTGACATATAGTTCTGTAAACAGTTTTCCCTTTCTTTCAAGTTTAGTACACTTAGGGCCAGATTTTCCTTGCTTACTTCAAATTGATAACACAGCAGTTGAAAAAACCAAATAATTAGGTCCAGCAGGCAGTCTCTGTCACTTAGATGTTTACGATTTATGTATCTCATGTAATTAGTTGCCTTGTGGGCAATGTGACCCAGTGAATATACTATGAGATCTGGTACTGGGAGATTGAATGTTTTTGCAGCTTTACTGTGACAGCTCTTACAGTCTTAAGTTGCTGCAGTTTAGTGTGTAACTGGTACTACCACGCATGCAATAAAAGTGCAATAAAGGTGGTAAGTGCTATTTCCAAGTGATGGTGTAGTAAGAGGACATTGAGTCTCAATCTTTCTTTAACCATCTTGAGTAAAATGAAGAATTTCTAGCATCTTAGGAAATTATATCTCCATTTACTTTTCTTTCACTTTTCAGTTTTTCAAATATGTACTCTTATTTAAACTATTTTTGTGTCATTTTCATGAACTGTGCTCCATAATGGTGTTTGAAATACTCTATCTGCATTTTTAATGCTTTTATGAATTTGTTGGAGTTGATAATCTTGTGAGACCTTTGTCCAGATATTTGATTTTTCAATTGAACAAAAACCAACCATCTCACCAATAATTAAAAAAAGTGTAAAAAGTCCAGCAACAGGAACAAATATTGTTTTGGCATCAACATTTCATTGTGTATTTAAATATCTTTCAAAAGTAGTGTTTCTACCAGGTTGGTCTGCTAAATTTTGATCCTTAAACTTTTCTGGTCGAAGCTACTAAAGTCAGAGGTTTAGAGATGTGTATAACATTAGGAAAAATAACAGATTAGCAGATTAACCTGTGACATTCAACCTCTAGATGTAAAAAAGGCTTGATGGACAGTATTAGATCATTTTGCTCATGGGATGCTCTCTTTTAGCAGTGTTGAGTATTCCTTCAAATGTAGCTTAGGATCCACATGTGATGCCTGTTTTATCATCCATTTACACTGCTGATTGATTTTAGCAGTGAAGTTGTAAACCTGGAACCATAAGAAAATGGAATTTTCTGTATCTTCACAAATTTCACATTACAAGCTTATGGGGTG
Organism: Pachycephala philippinensis; assembly: GCA_013397055.1. NCBI lineage: Eukaryota > Metazoa > Chordata > Aves > Passeriformes > Pachycephala > Pachycephala philippinensis. The sequence continues at coordinate 1,066,162 of VWZT01001059.1, forward strand.
TGTAAGAAGTAGTAAGAAGACTGATGAAGAATGATGTTCAGTTTAACACGAACATCAGTTTTCTGATGTGCAAGAGGTGCAAAAAAAGTCTTTGTGAGGATTGTTAGTAAATTATGAGGAAGCAGTAGAGCACTGCTTGAAGAATTGAACTAAGGTGGACCATGAAGAAATTTGGGAGCACTTGAGCCTTGCTGAGGGTTTGTTATGGTTTATATTTGTTTTTTTTCTTTAAGTGAAAGGTGCACTGAAGTGTACTGAGGCTGTACAGATATGTACTGACTGTAGAGAGCCTTGTGGGTGAAATAGGAGAAGCTGCACTCCAGGCTGATGCTACTGCCATAACGGATGTTTTGTTCCACCTCAGGGTTATTGTAATATTGAAAGCATACTTATTGCAGTGATTTCATAGCACAGGTTGTCATCTGAAAAGAATAATTACTAAAATATTTTGAGCTTAAGCTGGAAGTAATGTTATTACTGTAATTGTATTTTCTTCTACAGTTTTAAGATTTTGAGTGTAAATTGGAAGTAATGTTATTACTTTCATTGTATTTTCTTCCACATTTTTATTTCATTTGATGTCTTTTAACACCTATAAATCTAAATGTCCAGGAGCCACTTCTTTTTGGCATCCTGAATGTCTACTGCAGATATGTCTCTTTCTTGCCCCAATTTTTTTCTACTTTCCTTTTTCTGTCACCTCAAACTTGTCTTTTTTATGCTTTTCCTACACAGACAGCATTATTCGTTATTCTGGAGAACACTGTCTCTAATCTGGAGCTCTTTAGCTTTTTTGACAGAGTATTTTTTCATCAGAAAATGCCAAATCACTAAAATCGGCCTGTTCGTTAGTACTAGCCAGTTTCTAGGCTTTCAGAATTATTCATAGTTGTCAGAATAGTCTATTCAAACATTTTCTGTATGGAGCATATATGAATATTTCTTGTTCATCTAGAAATCTAAAATGATTTGTATTTCCTAAGACTAAAGGAGGCAATTGGAAAGGTAGCATTTTGAAATGAAGAACTTGAAATGTTATTTTCTGGTCTTGATATTTTTGGGTTTAAAATGGTTTTGTATTGTTCATATTGATAGCATGACTATCTGAAAGCTCAAACCCTGCAAAATGGAATGGTTTCATAAATTCAACTGTAAAGTTCTGATACTATGGGGTTGCATTGAGATTTTAAATTGCCAAATATTCTTCAAAATGAAAATGTTAAAACTTGCACTTCTTGTTAATGATATTTTTCAAGCTGTTATTTAGGTATGTTTTTGTATTCATTAGAGGTAGAGGAACCATGTAACAATTTCTTGCATCAGAAGGATGTCTGAATCCTTGTTCTCAATTCACTATTCTCAGTATAGCATTCCCTTTCCAGCTAAATTCTAAAGGGAATCCAGATGTTTATTTAAATATTCATAACACAACTGCTGTTAGAGCTGGGAGGATCATAGATACCTGTGTTCATTTCACACTACATTCATCTTGTAGTTAAAAATATAGTATTCATTACAGTGCTAGCAGATGAGCCCTTTGACAGGAAAAGGCATTTTTCCCTCCACTACAAGTAAGGCTTTATGAAAAGGAGGCAGTAGAGCTGTCTCAGAAAACATAATGTATTGAGTATTGACCCCAGCCTCACAGAAGAAGCTTTGTGTACTGTATTTAAATATTGTATTCTCAAAGAATTCTGAATTTATTTACACTTTCCTTAGCACTGGACATATCTAGAAAGGCCATAAAACATTTTAAGGAGCCATTAAGATGGAGCTGAATTACACATTTAAGATGGGGATTTTATTGCATTGTTTGTGGAAAAAGACAGTTTACTATCTTGCCTGACAATCAGTGAAGCGAGGATGAAAAAAATTGAGACCTGCCAAATTTGTAAAGCATCTGAAAAAGACTATTATTTGATGCTTGCGGACAAACTTTCCTAAGAATTACAATGAAAATCTTAAATTTTAAACATATGTTAACTGATAAAAGTGATGAAATCCTGATTTGTGTTAAATATTTGTATCAGGCCTGTTTTTTCCCTTCAGATATTTTTCCACGAGTGTAAATGGTTATGGAGATAGAATGTGGTATGTTGGATATATATTAATTCTGGAGTAGAAGGGAATGTGTACAGTGAAAGGAAATTTATGCAGAGGAGCGTGAAAGCCGCCAAACAGGGAATGTGGGGTATGTGTATAGAAAGTCATGGGAAGATGCAAGCAGCAGTGGGAATCTGTAAGGTGAAAGGGAGAAGAGGAATGTGCTTTTCAGCTATTCTGAGGAAATAAAGCATCTGTACAGCTTTCCAAACTGGTACTGCATGCTTCTGCTTTTCTTCTTATTACTGAAAAAGGCTCCAAGTCACGGTGTCTTCTTAAAAGCTTTAAGGGAAAAGCAAGAGTAGGGAGGTATGATTGATAATGCTGAAATATATAGTAACTTATAGTCAGCAAAGATTATGTAGATTACTCTGTCAAATTACTAAGGCCCTGACACCACTCCATTCTTCACTTGTTTAAGGATGTACTCCTACACCTTTCACTGTGGATTTTAATAATGTATTTAAGAATCTAAAATGGAAATTGTTAGCAAATGAGAGCAGGAGCATTACAGGAAAGCAACAAGACAAGTGAGCACAGTTTTTATAGGACTGTTGGAACATCTTCCATGGAAGATTAGGTACAAATGGTGCTTTTTTCAGATGTTTTGTTTCATCCTTACTCATGCATTCTTTTTCCAATGTGGTATCTATCTAGGTGTCACTGTTAGCAGTTGTGACTTTTCCATCCAGATTCAGATGATGATGAATGATGATAAAACATATTTGCACTCTAAGCTCATAGCAGTGGCTTTTTATAAACATTGTAATAATGCATTTAAAAGTTGTTTGTGGTGTGTCCAGCTTTATTTGGAAGACAAGTAATTCCTGTGTAGGCATGCAGTATGTACCATTACTGTCTGAAAGAGCTAGACAGGTATTTGAAACTACTGGGTTTTTTCATTCCTTTCAAGCCACTGGGAAAATAGTTGAATGTATGTTGAATTTGCCAGAGTGAACGATATATGTAGGAAGACTAACAGTAAGGGGGCAGAAATGAAGGCTTTAAATGCCATGCCAGGAATAGGGTGTATATAGGACATGAAAGAAGTTTGGTTCCACCAGGTTACCCCATCAGAGAACTGGCTCTTGGGACAGAGCACACCTGGAAAGCTGTGCAGCTCAGCAGCTGCAGTGCTACATATTGTGTGATTCGAAGCTTACTTTCTTGTTTCCTGCAGTGAACAATGGTAGTGGGAAGTACGGGTCAGTAGGGATAAATTTTAAATCAGTCATTGGGCTTCCTGCCATGTTTCCTGGTGCTTGGGCCACCTTATTTATAAGCCCAGGAGAGTTTAGTAATTATTAGAAGAAAGTGTAATTAATTTATAGAGTTCTAGTTATTTTGCTGAGTACTGTCATTGGAAGTACAATGAAGCCTTTAAGTAACGTCCAGTCACTGTATAAAGCTGTCTTGTGGCTGCTAAACTTTCACATTATGCTGAAGTTGGATATAAACACTCCTTTTATAACTTGCATGTCACTGAAGTACGCAGATGTCTTGGCTCTGAAAGCACTTTTATGAAACGAGTGCAGTACTGGAGTTATGCCAGGATTGAAACTCGGTAGTTTGAGGAGGAGTTCTAATACATCTCAGGATGGGAGGTCAGCTGAATAAGTGGGCCTCCCTTGTTCTGGAAGCAGAATACTAGTCCTGGGAGAGTGTGCTCTATGCATATTAGTTGTATTATGCTGCAGTTAATTTCTGAAAAATCTGTGCTGTAACACTGCTTTGGTTCTCATTGAAAAAAGCCAATTCTGTTTAGTGTAGGCATTTCATGTTAAACATGAAAATTAGAAGATAAAAAAAAGACAAACCAGGAAAATTGTATTAATTCTTGACCTAAATTCGCAACAGTTTTGTGAAAAGTGAATAGGAAATGTATGGATTCCTCATGCTAATTTTATATAGCTGATATATGGATGTACATTTATATAGTGTATAGTATGTTATATATAGTGTGTGCAAATATGTATTTGTGTGTATAGATTCAGATGAATATGAAAAGTGGAGTTTATAAAGGTAACTGTGGAGTACCTCTAGCAGCATAAATTCTGTTCTGTTTCTAGAATGTTTCAGTTCTTTACATGTGAAGTGCTTATAATAAAACAGGTGGGACAGCCTTGTCTCCATGGCTGGATTGAGACATGGCTGTACATCATCCAAGTTGGACATTACACTTTCTCTTGTTTAGACCTAATATATTATATAATCTGACAGAAATTTGGTGGAACAGAGTTCTTTTTTGGATAATTTACATTGTACTTTTAATCTGTCATTTGAGACTGAGGTGTGAGATTTTATTCTAGTTAGTTAGCATATGAGGAATTGATGGCAGAAAGTTGAGCCAGGAGTTGAAGCACTTGTTTTTTCAACACTCAGCCTCTTTCTTCCTCTAGTGATAATGATGAAATGTGAACTAAAATTAAAAATGAAATCACATATATTTTACATTTTGACATTACCTCTATTTGGCAAGATCCGTGGCTCTGTGGCAGTGTCGAAAAGGAATCCATGAGAGTTCTGCTTTTGGTAGGGTTTGTCTACACATCTATAATAGGCAGATATGAGTAAATTCTGTCAGCGCTGCAATTCTGAACTTGTAGTGTGAAGTGCTGTGCCTAAGATTACTGGGTTAAAACAGTGCTAACAGCACCTCAGTAAAATTTCTGGGCGGGAGCTGTTTTGCACCTGACTCACTTGTTCGTGTAGTGGCTGAAGAATCCTGTGCCATCTGTACTTACCTTCTTAGATTTGGATTTTTGTAGATCCTTCTAGGAGGATATAGAAATACCTGTTACTCATGAGACCTCTTATAAAGGGTCATGCTCGAGAACCCCTGAGGTTAGATAAATTGGGAATAGCTGCATATTTCCTGTGGCTGGAGTTAACAAAATGGAAGTGGCTCAGTTCACTTCTGCCGAAAGACAGCACAATGCACCAATTGCACAGAGCTCAGCCACATTGGAGAACACGACCCCTTATTTCTTTTGCATTATTCCAAGGTATTAGAGCTACCTTTGAAATTTATAATGTAGTAAGACACCTACAAAATTGTTATGCTTAAATGTACAGATCTTGTATAGTTAGATACTCAACCTTATAGATTGTGTGTGCAATTGCTTTTAAATAAATACCGGGTACTGGTGGAAAAAGTTATTGTGTTTTTTTTATTTTCTGTGTTTTTTGAAAAAAATGGTTAAGGTATTAGTGCTAGTTGCTAGCAAAGAGTGAGATAAAATATTTTGGTTTAGATATTTTTGTGCAATGTCCCTTTCAGGAATACCTAGTGTAATCCTTGGGAACAGATAGAAAAATTGTAATCTCCTGGCTACTGTAATACACTGCAGTTAAGGTGTAGAAGTAAAAAATCTAGTTGTGTCTTCCCAGCTCATTAATCTGTGTTCTACCTTTTTGCAAGTAACTTTTGCTTAATAACATAACAAATTAGCCATAGATATCAGAAAAAAAAATTGAGAGGGAAATGCTACATACGGGGTGACCTGGAAGTGACTAATGTTAGTCAACAGAGTCCTTCATTTTAATATTTAGTCCTTTCATAAAATCATAGAATGGCTTGGGTTGGAAGGGACTTTAAAGATCACCCAGTTCCAGCCCCCACTGCTTTGGGCAGGGGCACCTTCCTCTAGACCTATGCTGGCATGAGAAGTTGCCACTCTTAGGCTGCCCTTTATGTGCATTACTTCTGATTTTGTATCTTATCAGTACTAATCTACTACGTCAAAAATGTGTTTAGTGGACACAAAATTTTGGACTAAAGAATCATACCTTGCTTTGAGATATTTCAGAAGTTCTTGCATGATCAGATACACTGTCTCATTTGCAGGTGTTAACTTTCTGCTGAAGGGCTATAACTAGGAGAATTGAATCACTTTAGGTAGACCAGCCATCTCTACCCAGAATGAAGGAAACTTTCCCTACAGTTCCTTGCACAGACATCATAATACCGTCTCAAAAAACTCCCTGGGCTTCAAAATATTTTAGCTGAGTTTTAAAAGCTCAGACTTAGGTGGATCAGCTGTCAAATAAATGAATAATTTGATTCAGCTAGACATTGTATCTTTTGAAATTTACCCATTTTATGTAATGAAATTTGAGATTATCTGACTTTTAGTAAGCTGTGTCAGCAATTGAACTTTTGTATCGAGGTTTCTAGAGCGATGGGATAATCCCAGCTGCCTGTGTAACTCTAGTGCATTGATTACATCGATTTTCCAGGTAAACTGGTAATTGGAAATTCTTATGAAATAAAATGACTCTCTGAAATAATAACCTGGAAGAGTCCCAGTTACTGTAATACTTTGATATAGTTTTCATAAATGTGTTCTTCTCCTTACCTTTTCAAAAAGACTGTGGAGGCAGTAGAACCTTCCAGACAACACTTACTTTATTTGGAAGAATAAATTTTCTGTTTGTCCAAGGCAGAGAAGGGGATGTGAAGAATGGAGATCATTTGAAACTTCTCATAATTACAGAAAAGTAAGTTTGTAAATAGAAATTTCCTTTGGTTGTCTCACAACTCAAGCAATAGTTTTTGCATTACAAGTTTTATATATAAGATATATATTTTCTGAATTTTGCTATTATTATGTAATATTTTTGATACATACAGGAAACTGTCATGTAAGTACTAGTGGAAACAGTGTAATATGAATTAATCTTAAGTCTTTTGATGATTTATTTAACAAGTGCTTGGCAATAGTTTTCTCATTTCAGAAATATGTTATTTTTAAATTAATATTTTCTTTAATAAACAAAAAAGCTAAATGTAAATGTTTGGGTTTAACTATTAGATCACTATAGTGTCTTTAGAGTCAATAATACTGCATGTGCAATCCTTAGATGTGTCTGACATAAAACTTGAGAAAAGCATTAGCTGTCATGTTTATATCTTGCCTCTTAATAATTTGCACCAGAAAGAGGACCTGTCTAGTCTGGTAGTGGAATTTTGGGAAGTCTGTACCTTCTGTTTGGCTGTCATGGGCTTCGAATGAATTTTGTTTCAGCCAAAATTACTCAGAGTCAGCTGTTCTTGGGATGGAGTATGGGGGCATGTTATAGACTCCGTGACCATATTGCTTTTAGAGAGAGGCTCCAGCGTTCCCTTAAAAATAGCACATGGGGATGACATGCTGTCATGTCCCAGATGTCCTCAAGAGCACATTGAGATCTTGGCATCTGGGACTACTTGTGGGCTCTGTGTGCTGTGGAGCAGCTCCCAGGCTCTCTGTGGGGCAGTGAGTAGAAGGCAGAACCTGCTGTGCTCCTTGGGATGGTAGAGACAGTTTGGGCAGACTGGCAGGGAATCTTGCAGGCACAGAGTTGGCTTTGCTGCTTTGAAGTTTCTGATACTGGAGGAAGCAATGTAGGAAGTGACCCCCATTTTGGCTTAGATGGTATGCATTTACTGTGTGTTAGCAGAAAGCAAGCATCTGCCTGGTAACCAGGATGTGGTCCACTACAACTAAAACAGTGTGTATTTATAATGTTACATCTATCTTTCTCGTGTTATTTCTAACCACTGTTATCTACAGTTCTACAGTGCAGTCAAAAGAGGAGATGACTGATGGCAATAATAAAAATGAGAGTGTACAGTAATAAATGGCAGATGGGTGAATTTTTTTTTGTATTGAAGATATCAGTCTTTACACTTTTGAATTTTACATAATCCACCGTAGGTTCCTATGCCTATTCCTATTCCTATGTTATTTAGGTACCTCAAATAACAATGGACTTTAAGCTGCTAAGAGTACTTGTATTCTCCGAAATTACTGGAAGAGATTTGGTGCATTTCAACATCAACCTATGGTACTTAAGTAGCCAACATATTACTGATCTAGGTTTCTGATTTTGCACATGTGACTCTTATTGATGTTGTTCAAAGGAAATAGACACATCGTCATTTAACTTTATTTTATTTTTTTTTTATTTTTGGCAAAACCTACAAAATATAATTATCTCCAGACTGGAATTTTTCAAAAATGCTGTGGATGACAAAAGGCTTTTTTTTAGTCCTTTCAGTAATTTGCAGAGTAGAATGTTTCTCCACTGTGTGTTGACATATTTGTTTTTGTATTTAAGAAAGGTTGCTCTATAAATTTGTATGACTTCATCAATGAATGAGAAGTGTTACGCACTTCGTGGGTTAATAATTTGCCTCATTCATTCATAGTTTTCTAGGGTGTATTTGTGTTAACTAGACTAGTGGCACCATTTCTTTAGGTGGAAAATCTGAAAGTTGTTTCTGTTTCTTTCCCTGTTTTCAGGCAGTGTTTTAAACACCTTAGATAAGTAGTCAAACTGAAGGTTGCAATTAATTGTCCAGAACATGGGAATGGAATGCTGGTCTGGCATAGCCCAAATGAGTTGTACTGAATTTGGCATGGAGCATAAAAGAAGGTGAAGTCATTTTTAATGATATGTCCCAATTCGTAAACAGGTGTTTGCCCAAGGGGAACACACCAGTCTTACTTTGCAAGCATTATGGCAGAGTGATTCACTGGAATATGTGAACATTTCTAACCCTTCCCTCCCCCAAAATATATTATGTCAATCCTTTTAGCAATTCATGTTCAGTGAGGTATTGCTTGCAGCAGTGAAAGAGATTGGATTCCAGAAATTGTGGCACTTTCTATCTATTAACCCATCTAATGAATGGTGTTTTAAAATTTGATTGGCAGCTTCTTTTCCCATCTTAATTAAATTGCTCCTTCACCCCAGTGTCTTTGAAGGACAGAGCCTTTGTTAAAGATGTCAAGTTAGTCTTTTATTGTTTGTTTCCATGGGGAGCAGAGCTTGCTGACAAGTTGAGATAAAGGTATGGAATCAAGACTATACTTGTTAAAATGCTCATTTAAAAGGTCTTAATAGTACTAACTAGGATAAAGAGGGAAATGTGCCCAGTCACATTATTCTTCTCCACCTGAGATGCAAAGAGCTTGTAACATTTCTACTACATAAAATTCTTTAGTGAAGATAAAGATTAAAATGAAGGTAATAAGGCTTGTTCTGAAAGCATGAAAGCAGCTAAATATGTAGAAAAAGTAGAGTCAAAAAGTATTCTGTTTCTTTGGCAGAATCCTTGCTTAATTTCCATTGCAGGGAAAATATCAAATCAGCACTGCAGAAAAATAATATAGCTGTTAGGGGAGGAAATATTGATGGAGAAACCAGTTGATAAATAGTCTGCTTATTAAAATATTTGGTTTTATATTAAGTGGGGATTAGAAGCAGATTATTTTAAGGTCAGCAATTGTGAGTTATTAAGCTAATCTCCTACAATTTGTATTTTAATATGCACCGGTAGAAATTGCTTTCTTGAAGCCTTTCAGGGCTTTATTTGCATGTACATTTGACTTCAGGGGTCAAAGTGCAAAATTTACTATTTGAAGTTCACTGACATTTCTCACGTGAGTGTATTCCTGTTCATCAGAACCAGGTGGCTGTAAAAAGTTTGTCAGTTTAATGAGACAGAATTTTCCCTGGCTTGAAGAAGACACAGAAACCCAATTAGAAACAATAAAGGTCATCTTATGCTGTGAGGAATGTGTCTGCCGTTCACATTAACCTCGTGGGCGTGGAGGACTGTTGCTTGTAAAATTGTCCTTTATGGTCACTGCTTTTTCCAAGGACTTGTACAGATTCTGACCTATTTGCAAAACACTTTGCTGGACACTTAAATAATCTGATGAGGAGTTGTACTTTGGTATATAGCCTATAGTGATGTACCGTTGTGCTTTATACCTAGGGTATGTTTTATATTCACATTTTAAATTAACTTATCCTTTGTTTGCCATCATGTCTTAATTAAGCTTGCAAGCAAAATTTCTGATAAGAAGCTCATACCACTTATGGAAATCAAGTCATAAAACTGCCCTTAAGTCTTGGCACTGTACTATATGATGATTAAGTGATCTTTGGCAAAACCAAAGCATATCTTTATTAAAAGAAGACTGAGTTAAGACTTGGAAAGTATAGCAAACCAATGTAAAAATTATCCAGATTAATTATTCAGATTAACGACCATGCAACTAATGCTTTCTAAAGCAATTACAAATTGTATTGGGTTTAGAAAAAAATCAGGCTACCGTGGTCTAGCAGTGATATGAAAAATGTGGTGAGACTTTGCTAACTTGCTTTTCTGTTAGTTCTGGAATGAAAACACTATATTATAGAAAAAGATTAGGGAGACCAGTTTCTTTGTAAAACTGGGCATTTTTACATTAAAATATTTTTATGGGCTGCCAAGCAGTCAGAGTAAGGTTGGAAACAAAGTGCTGAATATGTAATGAAAACATATACTTTTCTTGCTGCCCACATAGTATGTGGCACCGTGGGTTAATGTATTAGCCTTTCAATTACAGGGATCTTGTTCAGATAACACGTGGAATATATTTGTTTTGACAAGTATACTGGTACCTACTGTCACATCATCAATTATTTGAAGATCAATAAAAGTAGTTGTAATGGGATATAGGGAAAAGCTCTTTACTTGTTCCACTCCTAAAAATTACTAGGAATAAGTCCAGACACAGAAGTCTCATGTTTTGCCTGAGAATTACTCAAATTAAATGCTAACTGCTTTCTTGAGAGAATAGTTTGCAGCAGTGAAGATGTGTCCCTAAAAATATCCTTTCTATATTATATATAGAATAAATGTGTTGTCCATATATGGAGAAAATTGCAAATTCTCCTCCTCTCAAAATATCCCATTCTATAAATATTCTATCCTGTATTCTCCCTAGCTGTGGCAAATAAAACCCGGGAATCTTCAGTAGTTGCATCCTGAAAGTCTTAACTCCCATGATGAATCCTGAATACAACTGGTGTCCCAGCCAGTTTAGAGGGCTGTGCTTTATAAACAAAATCTGACCCTTATTGGGAAGCAGACACCTTTTGAGTGATGCTGTATTACCATGGAGCATAAGTGCTTCCGTGCTTCCACTTTGTATGGAGCTTTCGTAGTACAATCACAAGTTTAAAATATAGTGGAAAGTTTAATTACAGCCACCCAAGACCTTATTTAGTAGTATAATTATCTTGTAGCAAATTGACAAGCATCAGTTTTGTAATCATAAACGCCACTGATGCTTTCAAACATATTTCACTATGCATTTACATACTAAAAAATCTGCATACATACTGAGATACTTTTGTCATCCTATGAAACCTAAGAACACACTGCTAATGAAATCTGGAGTTGATGTGTATATAAACTGAACTCTTAAAACAATGAGTTGTAAATTACTTCATTGGGTTAATTTAAACCAAGTGAGCTGATATTTTGTTTACTGAACTTGTGGCATCAGATATTTTTGAAGCAGAGAGGAGTGGAAGGAAATAGAAATTCAGTTGTTGTAGTTAAATTTGTGACAAAGATTAAGGGAAAAACTCTAAGAATACATTTGGTGCAGGTGTGAGTTTTCTTTCCTGCAGAGGTATTTGTGTGTCTCGAAGCAGTATCGGTCGAGTTGAGAACAGAAGATAGGGATAAAAGACTTCAGCACAATAGGGAAGAAACCTGCTTGATCCCCAGCCTATTTAAGTTAATTAGTTAATTGCATATTTTTCCTCAAGCTTTCTTCTGATTGATTTTGAAATGCAGTATAAGGGTCAGTATGAGGGAGCCATTCAGCAAACAAGAATGTTAGAATGTTACATTGCCTTTAAATCTTTTGGAATCTGTAGAGTTTCAATTACCTGAGACTGGTACATTCATACTTTTTGCCATTAGAACTGTTACTTTATTGTGTGTTTGGGTTTTTTTTCAGCCATGATGTGACATAGTGACTTCAAGAAGAGAAACGTTCAATATATATTCTTCACTGATCTAAAGGGAGAGGTTTTTGTTCTTATCAAATGATGTAATAGTTTCCAGAAGTTACTAAAGAGAATATTAAACATTAATGTAAACCTTTTAAAATCCTCAGTGAGAGTTTAGCTCCTATTTAAGAACAGTAAAACCAAACAATTTTGTGTACAAGGAAGGTCAATAAGAAGCGACAGAGGACGGCAGTTCCAGAGAACTGGGTAAAGCTTACATTCAAATAAATTAGATGAAGACTGATATAAATGTAAGGATGTTGGCCTGACATTAATCATGAGTAAAATACTGGAATGGCTGAAATGGAATTGTGTTAGAAAGTTATTTAGGAATATAATATAACCAGTAATTGTTGATATAACTGTATGGAAAGATACAAGATTTTTATTTATCTTCTTTTATTATATGTTTAGTTAAAACTATTAAAAAAATGTACTCGTTATTGAATTTTGTTGTGCAGTGGTTAAGGAAAAAACTGTATGTTCAGGATTTTTTAAATTCAGTATAGTTTGCCTCCCATTTCTACTGTTTGTTATGGATATTGCTTTGCAAAATCACCACAAAAGGACAGGGAGAATTGCAAGTGCCTGAAAATAAAGGAGAGAGGACAAAAACCATACTGCTTTTCAAAGACCTGTAAATGGATTACAGATTGAGATAATATATTTTTTGTAAAATCTGTTTGTGTGTCAGCTGTGAAACATCATCATCAAAGCTGAAAGAATAGAATATCTTGATGTCCTGTCGTAAGATATGCTCCTAACTCATCCACCAGTTATATCAAGTGACCGAAAAAAACCTTTGCAATATTGATAATAAATAAATAAATTGAGAAATACCCAGTTGAATCTTATTGTAAAATGGAAGATATTTGAAAAGAGAACAAGTAACTATGGAGGGGTAAGACTATTTAATGGAGCAGCAGGTGAATTGAGAGAGGCACTGGCTGATATCACGTGGAGAAAAACAGATAAGAGGAGACCTCACTAGAAAAGACTAAATGAAAGAGGGCAGTTTTCAATTAGCAGGGATAATTACTGACAGAAGTACCCCTTGCCATTTTGAAAGGGATTTTGTCCATCAGTATTCTGATAGTAACTCCTGATAATGGTAGTGATCTTCGAATGTTGAAAATGCTGAATATTAACTTTGAGAGAAAGATTTATTTTATTTAATAGAGAACTACTTTTTATGAAGGTTTTTATTGCATCAAGGTTACTCTTTGTTTCAGTTTTTCTGTTTCTATGAATATTGTTAATACTGATAGCAGCTGAACATGTTTTCTCCACACACAGGAAACTGCTTTTTAAGGATAGAATTATATACTAAGAATTATGCATATTTAATGTATTTGTATCTAAGTACATATTAAGAATTAGGGTTATCTATTGGAAGAAATGTATTTTTCTAACTTGCTCGCATTCTGCATTTGATTTTTTTCCTCACAGAAAATCTCAGTTATGCTGAAGTCCATGACAACTTTCTTTTCTGGTTTCATTAAAGTACAGTCAATTTTATCTTTTATAGTTGGTCAATATTTAATTTTTTTAAAACAGGATTACTATAAACAACCGTGTAGCAAAAATCTATGTTTTTAGACACGTTGACAAAAAAAAAAAAGAGACTAAGAAGTTTGACCTGCATATACTGTATTTAATAAATTTATTTCAGTTAATTTTAAAGTGCTCAGATCGTACTAGAAAAGATGACTGGAGGATACAATGATGTTTTTTCCCCAAGTAAAGCTAACCACATCAGTGAGATTTTCTGAAGCAGTAACTTTCTAACAAATATTTAGGCCGCCTTCTGTATAACTTGGCTTGTAAGCACTGTGACATCCTAAGTTACCAGAGTTGTGTGAGGTGTATTCTAAACTGTAGTTTTTGAGTCTGCCTTGTTAATACTAATGCGTTTTATAGGATGTGTAGTTAGATCTACAATATTTGATATTGTGTTTCAAAACCTGCTTGCTATGTGAATTTGGTGTTCAGTTGTCTGTGATAAAGCTTCAGGTTCAGACAAAGAATAACTATTTTACAGTGATCTAAAAATCACTTTCCACCATCACAAAATACTGTCTACCTGTAGCTTCTTGTAATAGCAGGACTATGTCTTATCTGTAGCACAGAGCAAGGAAAATAATGGAACCCCAAATAAAGGATACTTGGTTGCTTTGGGTTTATGTTTATTGTTTTTAAGCTGCACTTTGACTTTTAAATAGAAGGATAGACTTACGTTGGAATGGTTTGTTTCAATGGGAAAAAAAATACTGTTAACAGTTTTCAGGTAAAACTTTAGATGCTTATAGCTAGAATTAATTTGATTTTTGGCTGTATAGATCATGAATCAAAACCCAAATATACTAAAATTTTTTTCTTAAGGGAACTAAAATGTTTGTGGTTAATTTCTTGGTGGACCACTTTTCTGGCTGCTTTTGCAGATTTGAAATGTTACTATTCACAATAAAGGAAAGTGTTGGTAATTTTGTGTCTTTAATACTGTGCTGCTATATGGAAGAAAAAGTTCTGGTAAATACCAGTATGTAACATGCTTTGAACTTATTCCTATTCTCCTTTTTTAGTTTTGCTGTCATGTGAAGACCTGACTCTGAGAATTCATGCCTTGATGTGTGTATCCACCTCAAGACACCTGTTGTCCTTCAAGGGTATATTGAAGAGAAGTGGATAAAAAGAGGAAGGGTAGACTTTTGTAGTCATTTACAGGAGACTGGTTCTCCCAGTCAAGCAGGAGTTGTGGAAAATGGAACCTAACAATATTGTGGATAGTTTTGTGCTTGATCCTAAGGAATTATTGGGGTGTGTCTCCAGTGTGAAGAACAGGAGGACTGATAAGTGGTGTGATATAGTTATTGCTCTATTCCCTTGTTTTAAGAAGGCTTAGAGTAGTGCCAAGTAACCTGATGGTCTTGGAGATAGCTCTGTTTTTTACTGCAGAAAAAAGCAATGAAAGCTGCTTGCAGGATACATACCTTTCGTAGAATATCCTGAATTGGAAGTGACCCATAAAGATCATAAAAATCCAACTCTTTTGAAGAACAGTAATATTTTCAAAAACAAGTAACTCAGGGATGCAGGTTTTTAATGTATTTCTAAAACTATTTTCCCTACCATGGCTCTCTATGTTGTAATTCAGTCATTCTGCTGGGATATGGGATGCTAATCAGGCAAGTGACATACACACAGTAATGTACAGAAGTTCTGTAAAGTGGTAGTTAAAGCTGAGCACACTCAGCTGAGTGTGTAGAGTCAAACTGATAGTTGAGGAAACTTCAGTGCGTGTACAATTACCCGTGTGTGTGCTGTGAGAAAGAACCTGTGCCTTTAACTGAAAGACCACCCTGTAGGAAGTAGTGGAAGTAACTCCTAATGGTAGTGAAATGCTGGAAATGCTTCTCAGGTAGAATTAACAAACTGTGTCTGTGTAGGAAATTAGGAATATCTAACCTACAAAATTGGTTTCTATGCTTTTTAAATTGGTAGATAAAAAAAATCAAACAAGATCCTTCAATGCTCAGTGCAGGGTTAAGTTCCAAACGTTCCCTTGAATTCCATATGTCAGTTTTAATGAAATCTAAAAAAATCATTCTCATCATGTGGAATTGACTGTTTTCTATATTTTGTTTTTGTTTTGGAGTATTGTGAACACTGGGGGAAAATGCCATTCATAAGCGTATGTGTTGCAAAAACATTCATCTTGGTTTATATCATTATCACTTAAGGGATGATCACTGACTTAAGGGATGATGCTGTGTTAAAGGTAGCTGGTATTGTAAAAATTAAATTTTTTATCTTCTCCAACCTTTATAGCTGTTTTTAGGGAAGAAGAAAGCTGAGATTTCTACCTCCTCTATGCAGTTTAAGGGGTCTTGATGCAGTGTTGTGAGGCACGAGAATACATCTGTACTGAAATACTCAAACACAGCAACATCTTGCTTACAATCTGTTGGTTATTTGAATAAAGTTAAGGGAAAGACATTTATTGATGATGAATTGATTTGCTCTGATGAGATGAAATTTTCCTTTGATTCTATTTCTCATACAGACTTCATGGCTAAGGGCCATCTATGGATATTCCTTGAACAGGTGGGATTGCTTTGCTATGGTATGGGTGCGTGAGATTCACAAAAGCAGATTTCATCTAGGGAAGTTTGATTTTCTCTGTAGTCAATGGAGACAAAGAAGGGTCTTCTGGAGTCAAAGACACTGAAAGTTAGATAGCTTCTATGGTTAAAAAACAAGGTAACAGTCTCTCAGCTGTTTTACAAAGGAAGTTAAGGGAAACTAGCCACCTCATCTTAGAATTTGTCTTTGTGGATCTCACTCTGTTTTAAACAGCTGTGTTCTTGTATTTGCTCCAAAAGAAAGCAGGAGTGCATTGCCTTCCTGGTCCTCATAGTTTCTTTGCACTGTGAGGGCAGCAGGCACTTCTTCCTCCAGTTCCTTTAACCATAAGATCTGCAGTGGAGTAATTTCTTTTGGGAAATTATTTTTGTTTTATCTATTCCCCTAGGAATTTTCCATTTAGTAAAGAACATCATATTTGGTTCATATTCTCATTGCACAGCAGGTTCTCTTTAGTCGTTATCCCACAGGAATGGTGCTCAGTAATTCTCTCCAGTCCCATCATTTAACAACATGCCAGCCGTGTGCTTCCTTACATGATCGATGGAGCTCAGGAAGTTTCTTTTACATCTGATGTGAGGTTTTATCTATTTTTATATATTTTCACTACTAACTTTTGACAAGTGGCTCAGCATCACTCTAGAGGGAATTGCTTACATGGAATGTGTCAATGCAGTCTGATTTCACCTGTGTGCACCTGCAGTGTGAGTCTTACATGCCATCTTTCTTTATGGACTGCTAATCAGACTCCAAGGCATGTGTTGGTAACAGTGGAAGCAAGCACTGGAGGTGGTCCTGTAAAGATAGGAACTGTTCATGAATATGAGTGAAAGTAGACAAATGTTTTTCCTTAAGTTCCTATCATTTTATCTATGTTGAATTTTGCCCTCATCCATAACAAATCCTTCTTTCCCTCCACCTCTCCTACCCTGACAGATGCTAGAGGAAGAGAGGGTTGCTACTCTTTCAGGGGATGTAACTGTATAACTTAGGTCATGTTTCTGAGCTCCACCAACTCAAAACATCAAAGCGAATTTGTTCTGATATCTGGCCAACTTATTTAGTCATCCCTCTAGACAAAACGTTTATCTGGATTTTTGGTCTGCAGTGTGGCTAGAATGTACGCTACCCAGATGTGTTTTCCTAACTTTGATGCAATAGAATAAAGGAAACATAAATACCCTTTTGAATACATCTTGTTATGGCCAGTAATAGTTGAAACTAAGTTAAAACTATTAGATTTGACTGAACCAGGGCATGAACTTCAGCTGTATTACATCAGGGGAACAAGAAAAGTGTTTAAATTAAGCTTCTTTTTTTTTTTTTTTTTTTTTCCAAGGAAAATCTTTTCTTATCAGAAAGCCTATCTCAGCCAAAATCAGTAAGAGCATTTGTTACTAATTTAGTGGGGTGTGTTTGCATGTGGTTATATATTAGTGTTGAAAAGTGAGCTCTTTCCTGTTCTACATAATTGAGGGTATATGCAGTAGAATTATCCTTAAACTTCTGCTCAGACAATGAGGAGATTTTTCTAGATTTAAACCAGAGAAAGTTACAAGGTTAACTATCACATTTCAGACACTGAATTGTACCTGACACTTGCTATCTCTACCCTATGCTCCCCTACCTCTAGCAGGCCCACTGGGAATCTTAGTCTTAGCAGGACTTCAAAAAGACTGTACATCTTGTCCCATCTCCTCCATAAACTCAGCTGCTTGTTAGAATAAAGGAGAAGTTGATGAATCAGATGTTTGCATGGAAGGTTGTTATCTAAATGCATTAAGCCTTGTGCATTTGATGGTAGGTTGTTTGTGTCTTTTTTCCTTCATGGATAAAATGGCTTTCTTCCAGGAAGTAGTGTTGAACTGTGAATCTTTTTGAGTGTGCCTCCAAAGACTTTTTAAAGGTGAGAGATTCTTCCCCTTAACTCCAGGTGACCTGAACTGTCTAGCTTTTTTATCAGCATGCTAGGGTAATAGATAGTGAGGCTAGGTCAAAAATGAGTGTATCTCAAAACTGGCAAGTTTGCCACACAGCTTTTTTTTCAATATAGAATTGGTGCTAAACATATTGGGAGGTGTTTTATTATGCTGTTTACTAGTTCTTCCATCTTTTCATTAATTTTAAGGAAAAAACAGTAATGAGGGACATGAGTGGAGCTAGTAGCTGCCCTACTGAAAGTAGGTAAAAAGTCCTGTTTCCACAGACATGGTTGAAGGACTTTTGCCTGTAGTGCCAATTGTGAATTGTTTTTTGTGACATTTCTCTTTGAAAGAAAGACTAAGAGACTATAAGTGCATCATTAAATACTGTATTTTGAAAAGAAAGTCAGAAAGCCATATAGCTTCAGCCATGTTTAGAAGTGCAGCAGGAGAACAATGTAGAACATTATGATTAATATTAAAGGCTCACTCCTGTAAGTATCTATGTGCATATATAATGGCACACTTACTCTTTTGGAAACTAACCCATAGCCTATGGTGAGACATGATTACTTCATTAGAATAACCCTCGGATAAAATGATTTTTACACTCTGAAATAATTACTTGTTTTGTGGCTCATCTTACTTTGAACATAAAATTAACCAGTTTTTGGGATGAATCTTTTCTTATTTTGGTTTTATTTTTCTTCGTATTTCTGCCTAAGTTCTAAATCTTATGTTTAACTGGCAGAATGCACTACCTGAGTTTGTTGAGTGGCTAAGGCAGGTGTGCCTGTAAAGAAAACTGCACCTGGTCGTGTACCTGTAGGCTTTGTGTTTGTGAATTAGAAGGGTATTTTAGGTGGGAATTTTCTTAATTCTTCATTTAGAGAGAAGAGAGTTAGAAGGTGCAGTTCCAGGTGTGCAGAAGAATGAGTATCATTGGCCATTATCTGAAGCACAACTAATTTGGTGACCTAAAAAGATATGTTCTTTTCATCAACACCTGAAGAGTTGCTGTTGAACACACTGTAATGTTACTTCAGGTGGTTCCTTTTTTTTGTTTTCTTTTGTAGATGGAGAGTTTTAGGCAGGCATATGATAAGCTCTTTACTACATCATTGTTAGGTTTAGACTGCCTGCTGTGTGACTTGGCAGTAGGATATTTTTGGTCTTTCAGTACGTGTCTTGCACCCAGAAAATAAAACTACATCACTAAAAATAATCATATCTGTATGGCATACCTGTTGACTTAGAAGTTTAATATCACATGAAGTAGGATGCAGTTTGTACAGGTTTTTTGCTGGGTATTGTGAAGCAAGCATGAATGTGGTCTGTGCTGTACTTCATCTGTGGAGAAACACAAGAGTCTGCCTTGTCTGAAATTTGTTGTTGTGGCACCTCAAATGAACAATGAATGTTTACTTTCCTAAATGGTACTTTTGAACCATCTTCTTTTTTTTTTTTTTTTTTTTTTTTTTTTTTTGGCTAGCAAATCCAGTAAGACTGGAACTTCAGTCTCTTTGCTTAATTTTCTTCAAGGTTTATGAACTGTTTTTTGACTGAGTTTTACAAAGCCTGCATTTCATCATGATGTTCTTATGTTTTGAAATGGTTGTCTCTCGGTAAAAAAAAAGAGTAGAAGCCATTATGGAAAACTTCTAATTCAAAGACAAAGTATTCAAGCAAGCAATTAATGTTTTGTGACCTTTGCACTTTGACTTGGGAAGCTTGTTTTATTTCCAAATGTACTGGCACATGTTCTCAAGATTTTACTAATAACAGAGAGATTCTATAAAGTCTCTCAAAATAGAAAAGTAATTTTAATGAGAGAGGTCCTGAAATTAGTGTTATAGTTAAGTCTGAGCTTCTAATTAGCCTGCCATCCATTTTCTTTGATTGCTATGTTCAGAATTTGTTTCCAGAATGTGTAATTTTGATTTAATCATTCTTAGTCTTACTTTTATTCCTAGACACTATATTAGCAACCACAACATTTTTTAATCACTTAAAATTACATACTAGCTCAGCCTGAATGGGGAGTTCTGGAAATTTCTTCAAGTGATTCAGTATAAAGCAGAAGTGCCAAAATTGCAAGTGGGATTGGCAATGGCTTGGAATTCAGGTTAGAACTTCACTATTGTCAACTGGCTTGCTGATTTGCTTGATGTTGATAGTTTTATTGTTAAAGGTCTTGGAATAGAATTTGCTGAAATGGCTTTGTGTTCATTTATACAGGCGGAAAAATATCTATATTATGTGTTACTTGGATTTGTTTTTATTACTCTTTTCAAGATTTGTTTGTCAACATGTTTTTGTTTTTCATTATTACAATAAAATATAAATATGACATGAAGCTGTTCTAGGATGTGTTTTATGGTGTACTTTCTGGGAAGCAATAATTTGTGGATTTATTCTAGATTTCTAAAACTACTCTCATCACCTGATATCTAACGTGCTTCAAATGTCTTTTTTCTGCATGAGGTGTGTATGACTGATGACAGAGAGAGTAGTGGTCTTTGATAGGATGAAATCCTGCCTTTACTGAATCAATGCAGTGCTCCCACTGGAGTTAATGAATCCTTTGTTTAACCCATAGAGCTTCACTGTACATAAATGTTTGCAGAAGTGCAATCTAATCTGTTTGTCTTGATTTCTTGGCCATCCATAATTTCATTGCAATGATAGACAATTAAAAATTTTCAGATTGCGTCTCCTGTTTTTTAAACTGTTTGTTTAAGTCCAAAGCTTATTTAAACATATGAAGCATGCAACTTCAACTATTTAAAATTTTTTCCTTTATTGTAAATTTTTTTTTGGTTGTCATTACATAATGGCGTGTATTTGGTGATACAGACCAAGCTCTCCACCTCTCTGTCTCCATTTAGCTCATGTTTGGCTGTATTTTATATGCATTGCTGCCAATTCGACCACAGCTTCACAGTGAAACTCTGTCTTCAGCATTCATTGACTATCACAGATTCTGTGACATATCTGTGTGCTGTTTAGCACATCCCTTTGCCTCAATAGAACTTTTGTTTTGAAGGGTTAAGTAAAGGATTCATTGTAACTCACTGTGTTCTTGGATTTTATGTAATTTGTAACAGATGTTACTTCACTTGGATAAGCCACTAATTTTATAACTCCACATTTAAATTTGGATTTTATAATGGAGAACTTACTTCTAAATGTATTGCAAAGTGTCATATATATTTTGGAACATGTTTGTAGCCTTCTTTCAAGAGTTTTTTTTTCCCCCATCTTGGTATTTAATGGTTGTAACAAATAGGAATTGGTTACTTTTACTCCCTGTTGCAGTTTCTCACATGCAAAACTACTTGCAGTATTTATTTGTGTATAGGCCATTGAGAGGAGGTGTTAAGTATTTAAATAATCATCTATGTATTGTTACTATTGACCATATTAATTTATCTGGTATCTCAAAAACGGTAAACCCTTAAAAAAACCCCCAACCAAAGGCAAAAAGCCAGTAACACATGAAGAAAGAGACAAATAGAGGTAAGTATATTAATCAAGTTAAAATAATCTTAACTGTAATCCTTACTGCAGATGGGACACCAGAGACAAAAGGAATTCCTCATTTCTGTTCCCGTGGCTTTACACAAGGAAGCTCAGATAAGGATGGGCAGCAGTATAAAGCACTAAGATGTGTTTAAATAAGCAGTAAACTGGCAACAGCAATGCAAACAAGCAGGTTTTTGCCTCTATATTAGTGCTGCTAGGAAAAGGTTTTGAAATTGATTTATGCACATGAAGAGACCCCCAAAAAGAATCAAAGGAATATGAATTTGTTTACTTCAATAAGAATGTACTAATTTAAAGTAGAGCTAACCAGGTGGTCTTCATGCTTGGATTTTACTGGCATAGGTTGTTTATATACTTAGTACAGACAAAATAGAAAATTCCTGTGGAACAGGGTGGCATTGATCTATCAGGGTTTTAATTTGGGTATAATGTATTTGTAATCAAATACTTTTGGATAATGCACTCAGCTGCCTGGGGTTCTAAACCCACTAAATATTTTGCAGTAATTTTTCAAAAAATTTCTATTTAGACTATAATGGTGTAGATAAAAGCTGGGGAGAGAGAATTCTGAAGAAAAACCCTATTTTCTTATCGAGTATTCTAAAGAGGAAAAATTGAAAACGTGGAAATTTTTTTCCTTTTGAACTGACCATACTACTATGCTTCTGTGTAGCTGAAATGATATTTACTTTATCCCCAAAGTTATTCTTACTGGCATCATTGTCACTAGTTCTTAAAATGAAAGAATTAAAATAAATGATGCAGTGTGTTTCTCTGTGGCAATAATCCACTATCACTTTGGTTTTGTGGAGGTAGGACACAGCTTTGATATTTGTGAAGTTTCAAAAGAGGGTTCTGAATTTGAACAGTCCATACATTTGGCTCTTATAAAGTGTTTGAGTTGACTGTCATCATAACGTGCAACCTTTGCTATGCTTGTAGACGGTATTGCTTTGTGGCAAAATCCAGTTTGGAAAGGTGCAGTAGAGCTGTTAGTGATAGTTCTGTCATGGAAGTAACAGAAGGAAACAAAACCACAGAGCTTCCCTGAGAGCCTGGAGTATTTTCTTAATCTAAGTCTTGTTTCCAGAGGCACAGATTGCTATAGTAATTACTCGTGATAATTTCCTGTTCATCAAGTGAGGCAGTAGATCTTCAGGAGGTAGCTGTGTAGATCCAGATAAAGCATGGATCATCATGCTGCAATGTCTTTTGCCTCTGCTGTCTTCTCTCATCAAGGCCATGTTGAGCTTCACTTGAAAGTTGAGTATTTGGTGTCTAGTGAATTGATGCTTTGTTGTCATCATGGTGGTCCTGTGCCACGATTAAAAAAACTGCGGTCATGGTTAGCACAAGCTGAGACATTCTCATAAGGGTCGGCTAGTTGTGGCCTGGGGTGCTTAATCCCAACGTGCGCTCTCACATCGCCACTGCCGCGCTGTGGGAACGCCGCGGTGTTTAGAAGTGCTCCCTTGTGAGAGGGACATGGTTATTCTTCCTGGTGACGGAGTGTTTGATAAAGATCGCTCTCTGACATGGATATCTCTGCCCGCATTCCATAAAGCTTTAGTCACCTGTCAAAAGCTCTCTGCACAATGGCTGTTGAGTGAGATGGTCTGCACAGGGAATCAGGCTGCTAATCACTATTTCTTTATCTTGGAATCTACTTTGAGACTTGCCTGTTTTAAAAACCAAAAAGTTTACTCCTAGAGTAAGGGATATTAAGAATTTTATATATTAAAGTAAACAATATGCTTTGTAAGAAAAAGCATATTGGACTTTGAATGCTTGCAAATCCTATGTGAATTAAGATATGTGAAGGAGACTTCTTAAAACCACCAAAAAAAAAAAAACCCCCAAAAAAAACCTGTTACATCTTGTGTAGGTTTGGCAACTGAGTTGTATTTCCTTCTCTAAAATGGGGGAAATGGTGAGACTAGTTGTAAATGTTCTGTGGCAATAGCCATGAAGAAGCCGTAATTAGCATTTCTCAGGTCTCCATTTTTTCCTGCTTTTTATTCGTTAACATCCTGCTTTATGAAGATCTTTCTGCTTAAAAATAGTTGTAAGAAGTTGGATCAATTAACTTCCTTGCAATGAATTATTCCATAAAAATGATTGCTAGAAGAGACCTGTGAGCTTCATTGTCCCTGTGTTAATTTCAGAATAATTAAATTTCCAATGCTATCTTTCATATTTTAAAAAAAATTTCACGTAAGAGTTGCTCATAAGTGCTATGGATGACATGCAAAGAGATTCTCTACTCCTTAAATGCCAAAATTCTGTTTTCTTCCAAATTCATTTCCGCTAAAAGTAAAGTTACTTCAAAATTACCAGAAGCTGAACCCAATGTATTAGGACTAGATGACAGTAAGACGAGTTGCCTAATTTTTTGCCAGTGGTGAATAGCTGGTTTTTTAATTTTTTTTTTTTTTTTTTTTTTTTTTCCTTCTGTTTAAACAAAAAAAGAAAACCAAATTATCTGTCACTTTTCCTGTTCTCCGTTTTAGGATATGGCATAGAATCTGGCAGAGTTTTCAGTCCCAAAGGTGTTAGGGACTCCAAGAAAATATACTACCAACTCAAAGGAAGCTCCCTGGAACTTAACGCTCATTTCTTGCCCTGTACTTTTTCGAAGTTTTCTTCAACTTCTTATCCAGCGAAGAAGAAAGTGTTTTGTGTCTTTGGAATTGTATTTGGATTTGTATTTTTTTGTTTATTATTAGAATAAGCCTGGGGGAGTCATTATTATGATCATTATAAAGAAATTTGGCCTCAAGAAATTTGTCTGCACGTACAAGAGTGGGTTGTGTTGCAAGCCTTTTTCAAGAGGCATTACTAATTTTGAAGTTATTGCTGGATATTAAACAGTGCCCTAAAAATATCTTACATTAGCACTAATGATGGAGAACTCTAACTGGTTTTAGAACTTGCATCACCATTAGTTTACAGTTTTCAAATGCTTGACATCTTACAAGGCTTATTTAGCAACGAAATAAGCATGGAGAGAAACCTTTCTGCTTAAACACTTAAGGCTGAAAACATGAGAAATGCTCTATGCTTGGAAATTATTAAAGTCAAATCCTTGTAATAGTGTTGAGGTATGAAGTTCTCAAGATTATAAAAAGAGATCTGGGTTCCAGCTCTACCATTGCAACTGTGAAAATGAAATTTAGTAAAAATCTTAAACATGATCTTTTTTAGAGAGTAATTCCTTATTTTTTTACAGTATGCTTTCATAATAACTTAACTGGCCTTTACTTTTCTGTAGTTATGTGTATTGGAACAGAGTAGGAGTCTGTTCAGAAAAATTTTTAAAATAATATAAATTGAAAGCAAGTTTTGATCAGGTATAAAAAATATATGTTCAATATTGTACTTCCAAACTATTTCAGTATCTCTTAAATCTTTCCTGAATCAGGTACTTTCCTTTCTTTCATGACTTTTAGAAAGAAAGTTTGAAAAACTTATTTTTAGTTTTCTTTGTTTGAAAGCTTTGTGATATTAAAGAAGGAGAAAGAAAAATGTTAAGCAGACAATGATAGGTCTTATGCAATATAGATGGACTTCTTACTTAATAGTTTCCAGTTGGTCTAAAATCTTCCTGTGTAAGCTATATTTGAGACTGTCAGTTGCAAGGTGTTTTCCTACCTATCCTGTGAAAAAGTGAGACAGGGAGAGGTTTTCTTTTTCTATAAGATTTTATATCTATTTAGAAAGATGATAAAAATTGATATTAAAGAGATTGAACAGCTACTATAAGAACTGAAAACAAAATTGGGAAATTATGGAGAAATCATGACTGAGTCTGAAGAGACTAGGATCGCGGGATTCCTCAGCTATTACAAAATATAAATAGAGAAATTCAGGTGAAAATAAAATTACTAAAAATATGAATGTCATGTTGTTAGAACTTACTTGTCCCTAAATTCTGCAAGTGCTTGAATGAAGAGCCCCAGGACACTTCTAAAATTTGTAGCTGATGTCCTGGGAGATTTTTAGAGTAATTTTACTCCATGAGAAAAGACTTCCTTTTTTCCCCCGCTCCTATCAAGTATTTACTGTGTAACCATGTATTGTCAAGGAACCTTTAGTCTTGAGGCTTTTTAAAAGTTGTTATGTCTGTGCGTGCCTACAGTATAGTGTGGTAATTCATATTGTATTGTCCTGTGTCCTGGATATTCCAGATCTTGGAAAGCTATATTGGGTCACTTCATCTGTTAACAGAATAATTAGTACTTAGAAATGTTGTTTTCCCCTCCTTGGTTTTTTTGCAAGGGTGAAGTAGAACTTGTATATATGCAGTTATCTAAAGATTTAATTGTTATATGTTTCTGTGACCTGCAATGCTTAAAGACTGCACTTCTTTAGAAACTTAGGTCTACCACTTTTCTATTTGCCTTATACTAATGTGCATGAGAACTGTAGAATTTTGTGCTAAAGAAAAACTTTTTAGTAGTTGTTCTTCTTAGGGGTTTTTATGAAATTGCTTTCAAAATTGGTTATGGGCTTGGTACATCATGCATTGTTTGGGAGTACTGGGATATTTGTTTTACACCTAGAGCCTGTGAAAAGGTGAGCATCTCATTTGTTCATGGTTATAAAGTGGGAAGAAAACCTATCCTAAAATTAAGGTTTCATAAAGTAAAAGGCCATGTCAGTTTTTGCTCTTTACGCTGTTTGCGTTTCTGAAGTATGTAGGAGAGTGTCAGCTGAAATGTAGCGCAGAGTGAGAGATCACCTGGGACTTTATGGATGACTCTAGAAAGTAGCCTTTGCCTTTGCTGTGTAAGTGGGGTTCAGGTAGTTGTCACACAAGGGTAACTCTATTTGCCTGCATCTTCAGCAAAATTAATATCGTCAATTATCTCGTTAATATCAAACATTATTCATAATAGGGTACAGGTAGCTTGCCAGGAATTCTGAATTGTGCTATCCCAATCAGTGATGACATCATAGGAAGCATACCAGTGAATGAGCACACCTCATCAGCATGTTAAATTAATCTTCATTCATTGTTCTTCCCAAATTTTCAGTTGTATATTGGACAGGAAAATAGATTAGGTATTTAAAGGCCTCTGCTAGATTGAGGAAGATTTTACTGTTGTTGCTTGTCTCCTCAGAAAGATGAATCTGTATGGTGCATACAATGGGTCAGAGAGGTTTCTACGTAGTGTGGTGCTTGTCAGGTGGCTTTATCACCTGTAACTCTTGGAAAGTGATTGTGAAATGGAACTTCACCTTGTGTAGAAGATGAGGTGTGGAAAGCATCAAGGCTTTGGTCAGAGCAAGTCGAATGCCAACACAAATACATCAGGTGACATGTCAGTGATATCGTTACTCTTCTCTGACCAAAGTATGTCATGTTGGTATTCACGGCTTGGGATTAATTTCTTGGTTCTCCTTGCTGTGGTTAGCTGGGCTTTTTTGTTTGTTTATTTTGTTACCTGGCTCTGATTCATATAGTGTTTGGACTCATGGGTGTCCTGTGGGTTCTCTGCTTTATTTGGAAAGATTACATTTTAAAATCTGAAACAAAAGCTATCAACACATTTTGTTTGAAATGTTTCATATTTATAGTTCCCTAAAATTCTGTTTTCTTTATCTTCCCAGTCACATGGGAGCTTGGAGGGAACACACACACATCTCTAATGCCAGCATTGCAGATTAAAAATAGTTTTCCTCCACCAAATACTAACAGCTGGTTGGCTCTCTTTCCCTGCTGAAGATGCATCATATAGTATTTTTGTTTTCCTGCTGTTGCCAAAATGTTAATGATCAGGCTCTTCAAGTTTTACTTTGTAAATTCTGTTGTAATACTAATTACACTTTAACTGCATTTCTGTGAGGCTTTTCACAACTCCAGTCAAGCGCCTGTTACCCCGTCTTGCAGATAAATAAACAGAAAGTGGTTGAGAGAGAGGTGCTTTGTGTTGATTTAAATAACAATCAGATAATCAATGCTTCTGTAAACCCAGCGTTACTTGGGCAGCATGGAGATGTAGTGGCACACCTGAGAACAGGTCTTATAAGTTGTGCTTCCCCAGGATGAACCCCGAACCTTTATACCTTTCCTTTACTTGAAGTACTCCGGTGCAAATACTGTGAAAAATCTCTTGTCATATTGATATTATAGCAATTGCCTATTGAAATCACCATCATCTTCTCTTTTCACCAGTGATGGAAAATGTCTAAACACTCTGTTTCAAGAAAAGAGATGTTATAGCAATATTTTTCAAAATATCTTTTTTTTTTTTTTTAATGCTGTGAGTGGACAATATTATATACAATGACAAGTTATTTCTGAACTGAGCAGAGTATCCTATAATAGCTTTTCTGTTTTTCCCCATCTTGAAGTACTCAGCAAAACTCTTACCATATTAGAAGAAGTGAATCTGTTACTTTAATTTTATTTTGAAAATTCTTTCATAATGTCTGGAACTTAAAGTGATATTGCCTTCATATACATGATCCATAATGTTTATGTTTTGGCATAAAAGCTGAAGAAACCAGTGCAAAACATGAAGAGACACGAGAGTTAATAAAATAACAGATGGCAGCTATATTCCAATGGAAATAATTATATACTGCCTTTTTAATAGCATAAAATCAATGTGTTGTTTTTGATTAATACAGTAGGCTTGCTGGTCATGTGGAGATTAGTGTGTGATATAAACCTGAAAATTAGTTTGTTGTCACGTATTATGTGATATGATTGGGATTAATTTCAGGAATGCCTTAAAAATGTACTTTAAACAAAATCCTTTCTACACTGATTGTACTAGATAGATTAATCCTGTTACCATATGGACTTGAAATTGCCTTGGGTATGCAAAAGAAAAATCTAGATAAATGATAACTCATTTAATACTCTGTGGTTTGTGTTTATGGAAAACAGAATTCCTCAGGATCTTCTAAAGGAAAACAGGAGTGTGCCAAAGGTAATTTCAGTGTTGAGTGTTCGTGGATGGTAAAATTATATTTAACAGATGTTTGTAATTTTTGCAGGTAATAGCTCTAGCAGATGCAGCAGAAGAAAATCAAGCCAACATGTTCCAGGCATTTGCAAAGTTGAAAAGTGCCACCCATCTGGTGATTACGCTGATTAGTTTGTGGCAGAAGCTCAGCACTGATCAAGTTGCTATTTTGGAAGCTACGTTTTTGCCATTAGCAGAAGATACACAAGAGCTGGTAAGAATCTGTAAGAGCTGCTTGAAAAATGCTCATTCACAGAACTTTAAGCCCTTAAATTTCCATATTTCTTCCTGTACTTTGCTGAAGACTGTCCTTTGAAGTTATTTAAGTAGCCTTATTAAGTAGGTGTTTGATGCAAACTACATTGATTTCATGAGAAAGTGGAAAAGTAGTAGATTATAGAATGTTTCAATAGAAGATGTGGGTGGTGCCAGTTAAATTCTGCTTAACCTTTCCTTACCAAGGCAAGCAGGAGTGTCTCACATAAATTTAGCTGATTTTTTCCTTCTGTCCAGTGGTTAGGACAAACAGAATAGTACACCCAATTTTTTGAAGACTCTAATATAAATGCTCTATAACATACATGTCTACATTCCAATAGAAATATGAAATACAGATAGGCACAGACAGCAAATACAGTATATACATTTAATCTATTAAGCATTTGCCATACTTTGTCCTCAGTGTATTTACAGTGGTTTATATAGTGAAGGAAAGTTATCTAAACAAAATACTATGAATAGATAAGGTCCTTGTATTCCAAACCATGCTCTATATAGTTCTGCATTCTGTAGTTGTCTGGATAATTCTGTTTTGATTTAATGAACGTTACCAGGTGAGATTGTGTATAAAATTTGGAGAATGGTCTGTGAAGAAAAATACTGCTGTTTTATATCCACACCAAAGGTCCACAGCTAAACACTGCTTTAGTTGAATTAAAGAATGTTCTCAGCTTAATTAGGAGTTGATCCCCAGTTAGTTTCAAGAGTTATCTTAAGTCCATATTAATTTTAGTTTTCATGCTCTGCACAGGGGTTTTGCAGTGTACAGTGAATCCAGATTTTGGTGCATACCCGGAATACTTAGAATGGTTTGTGGTCTTTTAGAAAGCTTGTGCTGGGTTCCAAGTGAATGTAGGATCTTCTGCCATTTCCACCTGGGGGGCAAAAATTGTTTTGGCATTTTACATGATATTGACTCATAGCAGGCAAAGCAAAGCAGTTTTGTTGAGATTTGTTTTGGATTTAGTCCTCATTTAAATTTGGAAAATCAAGCTTCACAACTGAGGAATGTGCATTCCCATGAATTGAATTCAAAGAAAGTTCCTATGAGTCTCCTAAAAGCCCAAACAACCATTTTTTTGCATGACGACTTTTTATTTTGCCATCAGGAATTGGGTTGCTTTGATACTAGTTTTGATAAAATATGGTACAATTTGGTGTGTATCCTGTAATGCAGGATATCAGTTCAGCATATATCTTGATGTGGTTTTAACATGGTGGTTAACAATATTGTATGTTGAAGCTATAAGACTTTGCATAAACGTTGTAAGGATGTATATCCTGCAGAGCAGTCAGGATGAAAAATGTAAACCAACAATAACTAGAGGTGGAAATAGAAACAAAACCTTTATAAAATACTGAATTATGTGCCATATTGAAGTTGTTATGGTACCACAGAAATCTGAATGTAATTTAAGAAGTTTAGGCAGGGAATGGGGAAATCTTCTCACATACCAATGATATTTACAGACAGAAGCTCCTAGCTGGTGTTCAGGTTTCCTTGTAGGCAGTCGAGTGGAGCACTGGTGAAAGAAAATACTCTGAAGAATTTTTATTTGCTCTTCAAACAATTCTGCACAATGGTTTGTTGTATTTTTATTTGGAGGGAATGTGTTAGAAGACAGTTTGGATGCAGTCTACATCTCCAGAACATTTTCTGCCTTGTGAGCATTAAACTATGGAAGTGTTTTCTTAAAAAAAGGGAAATGTTTGGAATACACTGCTAACATAAAAAGAAATGCCTCTTTTACCATAACGTCAACATTATTCTCATACATGCCATTTCATTTAGAACAGATTGTATCTTGTTTTCTAGACCTGGCAATCACTTCAGTTAGATATTTAGCAGATATGAAAGTGGCGTTCTGTGTTCCCATTGTGTCACCATTTTTTCTCAGGCTGCTAAATGGTTTCTGTTGCTGCAAACTTCTGTCTAAGAACATATAAAATTTGGGTTTTCTTGTCCACAAAGATATAGTGGAAGAAATACTGCAAACTTGCGTATTTTCTGGGAATAACAGATATTTGGCATCATATTTTGTTTCTGGCAGTAAATTTCTAGCTAGCACCTAAATCGCACTGATTCGATAAAACTGACTAAAAGGGTTGTTCTTATTCAGTGTTGGAAATACAAGGACCGTCTCCTTTTTCAGTGATTCTTTGATGAATGCTGCACAGTTATAGAAGTATAACATCAGAAATTGATTGACATCTCTCAGGTCTCAGTGGGAAAAATGAGCTAATTCTTCTGCTAAGGAAGCCACTAAGAAATTGATGCCAAAACTGAAGAAAAGTATTTGCATGGAAGTTAGGTGTGGTTTTGTCCAATGTACTTTATTACTGTGGGACTAAAATAAAACCTATATTCAAAATATAGAAGTATGTGTTATTACTATTTCAGAGCATAGTTTTACAGCTGCATGCAAACTATACTTTCAAATGCATACTGGTTTTGTTTTCTATGTTTTTCTATCTGTTTAAATATATGGTAGAAAAATGCTTTAGGGTGCTTTTGGAGACAAAAGAACCTATGATTTGTTAATCATGTTAATAACGTACCAGAGATTTTGTTACACAATTCATTTTTTTTCAGGAGAGTTGGTCACTGTTCTGCAGGACTAACATATTTGTTATTAGTTTTTAACAGGGACTGACAGCAATTTGAAGTACTATAAAGTCTGAAATAGTTAAAAAAAAAATTCTTAGGGGTGTTTTTCAGTGATTATCCTTTACCAAGCTGTTTTCTGGATAGAAAAAGATATTTGAAAAATGCTGAGTTTGTGATAAAGCATATGTTTACAATAGGAAATCTGCTTGGGAAAGGAGGGAATTTGTCCAGGCTAATTTAAAGGGTTCAAAGGGTTCATGCTACACGGGGTAGTTTTGATATAATGGTTGCATGGCGTCTGGAGTGACTGATGGCTCATATGCCTGATCATTAAGGTATTAATGCTTTCTTTATTAAAGATATTACAAAGGGAAAATATGTCTGTCGATATGAACATTCTGACTCTAAGACTGATGGAGGGCCCTTGGCAGTACAGCCATCAACAGCAACTTTACTGAAGAGTAAATATTTTCGTAGTTCTCCTGATGTTACCAAATAATGACGTACAGGTATTTCATTGCTCAGAATCATCCCTTGCTTGTCATAGTCACATTTGTGTTACTATAGGTAATAGTAACAGCTATAAACCAGTGTTGAGGAAGTACATTTCCATCTCTCTTTATTTATGTTTGGAATCATACCACTCAAGTAAATGTCTGTATTAGATCTTAAGTTTTTATTGAAGTTGTAATTTGGAAGAAAAATATGCCTGAGGGTGAAATGCATATTTTAAGTGACTGTATGATTTACAGTAATTAACTTACGTTTGGGACTATAAATTTACCAGTTCACAGTGTTGATTAGATAAAGTTGAAAAATACACTTTAAAGCAATGATGAAAAAGAAATAGTGTCAGAAAAAACTCATGAAGTGCCTGGAAAAGTCACAGGAGTTACTATCAAAAGTGTCTCTACTTTCTGTAAGAAGATGATCTGAATGTAAATCATGAGAAAAAGAAAAGATCATTTGGGATCTTTGGGAAAGACTAGACAGCCTGCTAGGTTTTATGCATGATAGCAAATGGGTTTTACTGCAGAGTTCTTGAGTAATGTAGAAAATGCTGTTTTGTGGAAAGAAGCCTTTACTGAGATTAAATTCTCAAAATCAAAGGTAAGGTTATTTCTGTACTTCCAGCAGGATTAATTCTGTCACAGCTGACAGTAGAATAATTTTTCTCTGAATTTTCCATTGATGTCCAGTGCTTTTGAAGCTTTCAGCTAATAATTGCATCTTTGGCAAGAGTAATTTTTATGAACCCTAATTTTTAGAAGTTATTGGAAATTGTCACTTTAATTCTTGTAATTAATCCAACCTAGCTCTTGATCACAGTACAAATCATCTTGAATTAGTTTTTTGTGCCTTATATTTTCTATATTCAACTTGACATTGTAACCACTTTTTAAATGCAAAGCTCCAACTGTGTACCAGACTGAAATATTTAAAAATAGGCTGAAATATTCTATATTTTCTTGTTTGCCATAGGTTAGTACAAATTATCTTTTAGTTAAAATTTCTTAAACATAACAAAAACCCCCACTTCAAACCAAATAAACCAAAAAAATCCCGCAAAACCACCGGAAGGCAGTGGGCAGTGATGATGGATAACTTGGAACCAGTTTTCCATATGGTTGTATTCTTTATTTTTGTGAACAGACAAATTTACAGCAGATACATTATATTTATTCTCCTCCTTTTTAGAAAGAAGGTGGATAATACATCTGCAGGTAAGTAGTTTTAAAGAGAAAAACACATGAAATTTGTTGCCTTTTTTCCAGCTCAGAAAATTACATTAAGTGACATTGACTAACTTTTCTTAATTATCAAAACTAATAAATCTTCCTCCTATTTTAATCAATGTCATGCAACAGAACCATTCAGAAAGACTCTTCTGGTACTGTGAAGCATCTAAGTCTACAAGAAATAGGGGGGAAAACCTAGTAAGTTTTAAACCCTTAATCACCAAAATAAAAGGAAGGGGCTTTCAGCTTTTCCCAGTAAACACCATAATTTTTCAGTAAAAAAGGCCAGTCTCAGCCTGAAGTTTAGTTTGGTTCAGGGTAACATAAGATTGTCAAGTGAGGGGAAGAAGGTGAAGAAACGAGATTGCCACTGTTCCCTAGGCAGGGAAAGTCCTGTATTCGGGAGAAAGGTTAGAAACGGAGTAGTGGTGCCTGGTTCCTGTCTATATCCTTTGTTCATGTGTGTGTATGTGACCCAGCTGGACAATAAGAGAAGTCAGAGCATGGTTCAAGTACCTCAAACATTCTTTTATAGTATATTTTGATATGGAAATTATCAGTGCTCTTCCTGCTAGCCTGCTTTTAAGAGGACCAGAGTACAGCAGAGATAACTAGAATCATAGCAGCATTAAGCTTGGAAAAGACTTCTGATGCCTAAAGAGGCCAACCTAGAAACAGACACTAGGCAGGAGTAAGGGAATAAAGGTGGATATTTATTAGAAAGGCCTTCAGAGGTACACCCTGGGCAGGCCAAAGGCTACACCCAAGATGGACAATGAGTCACGAGTTCTTCACACTTTTATAGGTTTGGTCCATTTGCATCTCAACCCAATTTCACCAATTAAACTTTAGCTAATGATGTCATTTCCCCTCAGCTTGCCCCCCCTTCTCAGGATGCTGGTTTACACATTTTGGGCCTAGGACGGGCTGGATGTCCTTGGAGAGCAGGGCTGGAGAGGCTTTGTTATGTCTATCTTAGCATGAGAGAACAGCAGCTAACAGGCTACAGGACACTGCACAGTTACACACTAGGAATACAGAATTTGAAAAATATAAAAGTTGAAACTTAAGGCATCACTTCCAAGATGATGGAGTCCAACCTTTGTCACATCCAGTCATTTCCTGAGCACCTCCTGGGATGGTGACGCCACCACCTCCCTGGGCAGCCCATTCCGATGTCCAACCTGAACCTCCCCCGGTGCAGCTTGACGCTGTGTTGTCTCATCCTGTTCCTGGTTGCTGAGGAGAAGAGGCCACCCTCCACCTGGCTACAACCTTTCAGGGGGCTGAAGACCATGGCAAGGTCTGCCCTGAACCTCCTTTTCTCCAGGCTAAATAACCTCAGCTCTCTGAGTTGCTCTTAATATGAGTAGGTGGACAGAAGGACACTTTGGTTGTAAAGCCACTAAGTTACTGCAGCTGTTTCTACTTTTATTTATGATCCTTAAAAGCAGAGTTTCAAACTGATCGATTATTTGACAGTGTTGGAATGTCTAAATATGAAAGATCCAATGTTAAGTAACTTGGATGAAAGAAGGAATTTGAAGACAAAGAGGTGGTCTTATCACTACTGTAAGCACTATCACAGCTCCATTAAGTGTCTGGTAATCATTTTCTTCCTGCAGTTATTTTATTTTAATTTTATTTGCTGAGAAGACAGTGGGTTATGGCAACAATAGCAAGTTGAAGACAAATTGCACCACTATCTAGTGATCTTCATTTATAGCTAAATTCGTGTGATTCCTCACAGTGAATTCTCTGGGTAGAATGGAAAAGTGCCAATATTGGTCTGAGAAAGAAAGGCTTAATTTGGTCTGTTGGAAATGTCTATGGATTAATGAAAATCTATAATATAACTTTATCTGATGCTTTCCACTTCAAAACACTACCAGAGGAAGCTACACCCAATTGTATTTTCAAATTTTTTTTCATTTGCTGTTTTTTCAGTGTTAGATAAGAAGGGGATGTAAGATTTTAATTATTTTAACAGGCTTGCTTCTGGTGGTTGGCAACAGTAATGGTTTTCAAAAAATAAAGGTTTCTCTATTTCTTCCAGATGGCATAAAATTGATTTAAACAAAATTATGCAGAAATAGGTTTGGTATGCATTATGAATTGTAGAAGTTCAAAGGACAGAAAAAATTGCAGTATGCTTGTCCTGTTTAATTGCATGCCCTGAAAATTGTATCAAGCTCAGAACAAGCATTCAACCTTGGTAAAAACCTTATGCGGATGTAGAATCTGGCATATCTATTGGTTAGATGTATTTTAATTAAAAGGTTTTGAGAATTAATTTTAACTTGAGCATTCATCTTTTTTCTGCTGGTACTGGAGATGCTGAAGTTAATTTTCAGTGCTCTGTCTCAGTTGAAAGCAGAGGCCTACTTAGGGATCTTATTTCTTGGTGTAAATTAGTCAAGGCAGAACTGTG
Source organism: Pachycephala philippinensis (assembly GCA_013397055.1). Lineage (NCBI taxonomy): Eukaryota > Metazoa > Chordata > Aves > Passeriformes > Pachycephala > Pachycephala philippinensis. The sequence goes on from VWZT01001059.1 coordinate 1,101,753, forward strand.
TTCTGCTTTGATTAGTTTGCTTCCAGCAAATATCACCTCCTTTTAAAGTAATTTGGATACCCTGCGAAGTACCTCAGTTATCCCAAGAGGTGTACTCTTTGTTTGATAAATTAAGCTTCTGTTATCAGACATCTTTCTTTACGCAATATTGTGATGGGGACCTCTAAACTTTCTCTTTGTTAGGGTGATCTGTCTAGTTCAGGTACAAAGAGCTATTTTAGTGTAGTAGTAATTAGTGAGTATGTGGTGCATACCAGGAGTTCAGATCAGTTGTCATCTAAACTGCTTAATGACAAGAGTGATGCATTACAGTGATTACAGCAGTGTTGTTCAGCAAAGGGTCTTAACACTCAATATACATGATCAGTGCCTCTTTCTTTTGCTTTTGTTTTCTTTTTTCTTTTAAAGAAGTTTATTATCAGTGGAGAATTCCCTTCGTATTGTGTCCTAATTGAAAGATCCTCAGACTCTTGCTAAGCAGCCTTCCAGTAAAAGGGTTTACAAGAAGGATAGAGAGGGATTTTTCACAAGGGCGTGTAGTGTTAGGTCAAGGGGGAATGGCCTTAAATTGAAGGAGGGTAGGTTTAGGTTAGATAATAGGAAAAAAATTCTTTGCTATAAGGGTCTTGATGCACTGGAACAGGTTGTGTACCCCCCATCCATGGAAGTGTTCAAGGCCAGCTTGGATGGGGCTTTGAGCAAGCTGGTCTGCTGGAAGTTGTCCCTGCTTATGGAACTGGAGGACCTTGAAAGTCCCTTCCAACCCGAACCATTCTATGATTCTGTAGTATATTAGAAATGTAATGTGAATTGTGGTTGATTGTAAAATTCTGATGGCATTGCTTATTCACTGAAACAATAAATCTGTTTCAGCATCATTAGAGTATAACCTTTATGTTACCTAATAGGACAGGGTTTATAGAATTAAAAGTTGCATATTTATTGTTGGTTTTACTTTCTGATTATCTGGCATCAGTTCAAAGCTATGATACTTTTATTATAAATACTGTAGTGCTAAATTAGTAGCATTGTTTCTAACCATACATCATGGCATTTTCTGAGAAAATGAGTTGCTCCTAATAATTTTATGAAGCTCTCTGTTTGTATTGAACATGTGGCAATGGTATGCAGCTAAATTCATCAATTCCCTTAGATCTCATAGTCAGAAATGTTTCTAAGAGGGTGTATCAAGATCTAATGACCAAGCTAATCTTTGTTTTTTGGGGGAAGTGGGGGGAACCAGTTGTGATGAAACTGCTTTTGGTTCTGAAGTTGTTGATAGTTGTTCTTGGTTCTAAGTTGCAATCATGTAGCATTTTTTGGTCATTACCAGATAGTCTATAGCTATATTTCACATGTTGTGCTGTTGTATAATCTGTGTACTGGAATTTACAAAGACACCATGTCACACAGATAGATAGAGATAGGTAGATAGGGAAATCATACAGAAGATGTCATATGAGTTTTTCCTCTTGTTACAAGATCCCAGAAAAAACCTCGCTTTCTTTTACCATGATTTTCAGAACAGTCATTTTTTCAGATGGATTTTTTTTCATTTAGTTAATGGCTTTGTCCTAATTCCTAGATTAAGAATGATATACCAGTATTCTCTCATATTAGCACAGGTAGTGAGAAACTCACTTTACATTAAAATAGGCCAGATTAAAGGAACATAAAGATTGCATAATTTATGTCCTTCATAATCTCTTGGCTTTTTCAATGAAATTAAAGTTTGATAAAGCTAAAAATATCGTTTAGGTACCTCAAAAGTAAAAGAGCTTATAAGTCAAATCTATAGAGGAGGAGAAGTTAATGAACTTTGCTTAAGGTACTCTAAGAAAAAAACCCAAAAAAAACCCCTAGCATAAATTTGAAAGTTGGCTATCCAAGTAAACATGCAAGTCCAGTTTACCACTATCCTCTTTGTCTTAACCTGTGCATTCTGGGAGAATAGAAATTCCACAATTTGAAGCAACAGAACTGAGTTTAAAGGTAGTGGTGCGTGGATCTAAAGTAATGTGATAATTTAAATAGGAAACAAACTTTATGACAAGTTTATTTTTTCCCCAGATAAAGATATTTGAGTGTGTGTGGTTCCATATTTCACACGTTTTGGAAACGCAATCTCATTTGTCAGTATTTCTGGTAGCATATTGCATTAGTAACCTAATAAGAAATAACATAGTGAAAGATGAAAATTTCCTCATCAAGAATATCAGTGATATAAAAATGGAATATGGGATGAGATGCAATGAGAAGTTTCAATAATCTTGTTTTAGCATATGTTTTATCTACTTTTTTCCTCCAGGCTGAGTATAACAAGGTCCGATTCCTCTTCCCCATATCAAAAATTGTCTTGCTGGACCTAATTGTAAAGTTCATTGCAGACGTTCTGCTGGATGTGTAGCATTCTTCAGCAAGATGCACAACTCCTGGTGTGTTTTCTTGCCTGCAGACAGATTTGACAACATTTGCAAGGCCCAAACAGCACCTCAGTTTTTCTAGCTAACTGGTGAAAAGTTATTGAGGAAAAGAAAGATGAAGTGTTGGATGATTTCAGGGCTAAAAATCAAAACAACAGACTTCTGAAGCTGGCAACAAAAGAAGTCAAGCCACTCCATTCATGCAGTGCTTACAAGAATTTCTTTCATCAGTTTCCAGAAGGGATCAATGGTCATAAGAAGTCAAGTTAAGAAGAAAATCAAGATGAAAAAAACCCCTTAAAAATTCAGGATTCAGGAATAACATCTACAGAAACACACAAAGTGTGTGAACTTCCACTATTCCAGCCAGGATGCATTTATATTACAACAAATAAGCATTACTAGATCAATAACTGTAGAATTATAGATATATAGTTAGAACTTATCTGTTGAAAAAATGTGGTCTTTCCCCTGCCTCTTATCCACTCTTAAAAGACCACTGTTGTGCAGAAAAAAACCCCAACAAACCAGGTATTAGGAAACACTCTGTATTGCTCCAATTTTGAGGTATGAGACAATTTGAAAGAAGAGTTGAATAACACAGACCCTTTACTTGTCAAGAAGAAGCCTATTGATCTAATTCTAATTTTAAACCAATTTTGAAAGTCTTTCTGTGCACATAAAGAACATCCAATTCGAAAGGATGCAGCTCGTATGGAAATTTGGCTGCAGTATACAAAGGTTAAATTTTAATGGAGGAGATAATGAAACCATCATCTATATTCATCCTAGTATATAATTTTTTGGTGAAGCATGCACTTTCCTGAGAGTAAATTACTAATCTCAAGAGCATGGAAGAGTTAAGCAGTATTAAAAATATTATGATTATGATTGCCACCTGGAGTTTTGCTTTCTTACAGGTGATGCACTCTTTAATCATGTTACCAGTTGTTTCATTAATACAGAAAACCCTAAAACTGCTGATAACCATAACTTGTTTCTGTGAGCAGGACTTTGCTCAGAATTGGACTTGAAAACTAAATTTAAATCTCAAAAGATAGAGGTCATCATCCTAATGCATGCAGCTTTCAGAACCTTTGTTTAGTCATGCTCACTTTGCTAGATTTCTGAAACACCCACTGCTTTTAATATTGCTCTTCTACATTTTGATTTTCCCAAAAGATTAATTTGGGAGCACCATTCCTAAAAGAAAAATACTGCCTATTCTATAGCATAGTTTTGAAAACACTATTTTGATTACTAAGCCATATGCATTTTTAACTTTCTTTCCATATCTGAAGACTCTATAGAAGGAGAGTTTGGCAAATCTTGATCTAAAGTTAAATGTCCATAGAATAGAATCCTCCAAAAACTGTATTTATATTTAATGCAGAAGTGTTTGGTGGTTTGTGAATTGAGCTTCAGAGGACAAAAGTACCAGAGAAACTTTTAAATGGCAAGTGTACTTTTCAGGAAAGGATCTGTCATAGAGATTTTTCTCAGGTGAAGTTGCCATAGGCTATCAATATATGTTTACCAAGTAGGACTCAAAATGAGAAGTTCTTGTAGAGAGTTGTTTATGCTGCTGGAGTTACTATTAAATAAATATTTCTACATTGAACAGATAAGGTTGCTGTTTCTGGTATGACTGGCAATTACAGCACAGCTGTGCAGGAATTGCAAGTGTGTCTGTGACAGACTTTTAAATGAACCCACTTTATTCACAAAGGATTTTTGCTAAATCTGATTTTTGCAGTCTATTAACCTCAAAATGTGAGACACTAATATTTGAATTAGATGTTCTGAAGTAGCTGGAAAATAGTTGTTTGCATAAATTCTTAATATTAAATAACTCTGTACAGATCTGTTTTGCTATACTCAGACCAGTTCGATAAATATTGTAAAGACATCTCATACACTTTCCTGTACAAGTCTTGATTTCCTTTTATTTGTTGTTCTTCACAGACTGTTTAAGCTTTTACCTTAAATATCTGTTGTGTCAGGATCCCTACAGAACCTGATTGCTCATATTGTGGTAGGAGTTATCAAGATGTTACCTTGTACTTCTCTTGGTTTTGAATTTTCCTTTGTCCCTTGTTTGGCTTTTATTTCTTGTGTTTTAAGTAAATTGTAATTTGTTTGGAGTAGGTAAATTTGCTAAGTCCAAACCCTTAATAAGATTTAAATGTCTATAATGCCTATAATGTAGCTCTTCATAATAGGTTGACTTCAGAGTACCATCTCACAAACAAGGATAGTTTCCATGATTTAAAATGAAATTTATTCATCTACTGTTTTGAACTATTCTTCTAAAACTATGTATCGTACAAATTTTCTTCATTTTCATAGTTCTGTCTCTTACTTTGTCTGGGATGTTGAAGTATATCCTCACTTTGATACTGTTTTTATCAGTCTGCAAATTCCTATTAGAACTGAATTTCTGTAAATGGCAGTAGAAATCAAAATCAGATCAGTTAATATTATGAACATCATGCATCATAAATGATTTAAAGAAAGATATGACTAGAGAGAGCACAGGTTTATTGTAAGAATTTCAGTTGTGATTTTTCTCTTGTATGCTCAATACAAATGTCCTTCATAAGCGCTTAATAGGTTTAGAATGTATTTAAGCTTGAGTCATTTGTCTGGATTTTTATCAGACTTGAGTTCCACTAGTCTGTAGGATTTTGCCAGTTCCTTGTTTTATAGTTATCCCACTGGTGGGTTTTTGTTATTTATATATGTGGAGGTGCTTTTGCTTTAGTTTTTTTGGGTTTTTTTAATGCAAAAGTGTATTGTAGAAGATTCCAGATAATCTGTGAGTGGTGTTTCTAATGCATTATGGTAAATAAGACTGGTTTTATATTATTACAAAGACAATTCTTCAATCAAGAATATTTTTTTTCTTAAAAAACCTTTTCTTAAAAAATACACTGTCTCTTGACACTGTTCAAATGTAATGCATTAAGGCTTCAGTAATATTGTGCTGCATTTTTTTCTAAGTGCTAAATAGATATTGAGTCTATTGGGTTGCCTTTTTATTTTCTTTTATTCCAATTCTTTTTAGAAGATCTCCTAAAGGCTTTATCAATTCTTTTATAGCAGTAATTTTTCAGGGACACTCACAAGGAAAGTTTGTAATTTCCATTTCTGACAGCACAGGCAAATGTTGCATGCCTGCTTTATGGCTTCTGTGGCTGTTATCTCCTCTTTGAGACAAAAAGGTCAGTTAGAAATATAGAATATGCTTGAAGAATATGGGTTAGGAAGACTAGTAGCACAGTGAATTCCTGGCCCAATTTTCTGATGGTCTGTGCCTGTATGGGATACTACCAGTTCAATAGCCATGGATTAGTGGATTATTGGTTTGTATGTGTAACAATAAGATAATTTTTTTTTTTAATCGCTGTAAAAGCGAAGTGCTGAGAGACACATGGCTGGTGTTTCTTGTGAATTAGCATATACAATGCTTTCAGATACAGAAACCTCTTTTCTCGTGGTTGCGATAAGCTTACGTGCCAAGGTTGTCATTCATATTGTGTACTTTGAAGTATTCTAGCATTTTTGAAAGCTGATGAAATCACTGTTGAGTCTAAAATAAAGAAAAAAGATACAGCCAGGCAAATTCCTGAGTTAACAGCTGTCAGAATTCCCATAATTTGGCTGGCACCAATTTTGCATGGTTTCTGAAGTATATTTCACATTGCATTTGAATTCTTTCAGAACTGCCTTGATAGTCACTCTAGGATAAATTACAGCATAGGCAGCTCGGAAGATGACTTAGGAATATTAATAATAAAGATAAAGGCTTTGAAAGTAAAAGAGACACAATCAAATACTTACCTGGTTTATGCACACAACTTAGGAATCTTGTTCAAGTTTGGTATGCTATTAGAATGATTTATTTGCACTTAACACAAATAGTACTAATTTGTAGATCTCTGAATTATACTAACTGTATAAATGTGTTAAGAAGTGATACTATATGAGTAAACCTACCAACTCTGACACTAGGCCCTATCTCAGACTTCTCCCTATGGAAATCCTTCTCTCAGATCCTGCCCCTATCTATGTCCAGTTGGCCTTGTTTTTGACCACCTGACTCTTCGGAAGTAGACTCTTGCAGCCAAGTGTCAGGCTACAAACAAGGTGCTCTGGATGAAGCCTTATGCCCAAAGTGAGATTGAATGTATAATTATGGTCACACTCAGATATGCCATGACACCTGAGGATCCTTCATGGCAATTTGTGTGGAGTACAAATGATGTTTACGAATATAATATTAGCCGTGCTAGTGTCACAAGTCTGCATTTGGTCTTCACACTCCTGCAGTGTATTTTTGATTAGGTTAAAAGAAAGTGCCAATCTCTACCTATTACCTAAAAGAGAAAAATAATAATGTATATATACAAAATATGAAGCCCAGCCTTTCCCAGTGAAAAAGTAAAATTGATGATTTAAGTATTTTTCATATCTCTCAATTATATGAAGAATTTGGATGGTTTAATAATGCCTCTTTTGTGAGTCTTGACTGACATTTATTGTTACAGTCATGGCAACACTTGCTGGTTATAGAATGATGGATTACTGGCATCACTCTCCTGTTGAAGGTGGTCTTCTCAGTCCTCAAATATGCAGAATACTACACAGAAAGCCATTGGTGAATATTACAACTGTGGCAGTAGAATCATTCTGCAGTGTGGGCTATAAAGGAGAATACTTTTATTTTCAAACATCTTTCAGCTTTTTTAACATGTGAAGAGTTTTTCTTGTTCCTTCAATTCTCCCCTTGCACCAATAAAAATTGCTGACAAATGCAGTCTTATTTTCAGCCATTAATTCTTAGTTGTACAAAATCACCTGAACAGTTTTCCATCAAGTTTTTTTTTCATTTAGAGGTAGCTTTTGTGTACTCTTTCATTAATCATAAAAGCTGCTTTGGATTTGACTGGACTTACTAGGTCAACAGACCTTGAATTGGAGAAGATAGTTTTATGGTCTACTGAGAAACCAGTTTTACATGGAAATGAAATACAAGAACAAGGGTTGGAAAATGTTAAGGCTGTGGTATAAAGTAAAACATACCTGTGTGAGCCAAGGACAGAATACTAGCCACTTTTAATTTCCTGACTTTTGTTAGCTTGTAATTCAGTGCTTTTATTTAAATGCTTTTGCCTGCATTTTTACAACTTATTTGGAGACACATATTGGCCAGCTTCTCAGCTACTGTATGCTCACAACAGTTAATCATGTGTTTCTTTGTCTTTTAGTGAAACTCAAGATTCTTATGTTTATGTTGTCTTATTTTTCATGATTTGTAGTATAATTAGGAGTGGCTGGCTTGGCTGTTTTTGGTGCTTTGTACATATTAAGTTTCATTGCCCAGTATGTGGGAATGTAGACAGCATTTACCAGCTCATTAACCTCTTTAAATTGGCTGCAGAATGGATGATTTCCTGTCACCATCGGAGGTCAGTGGATGCATTGCATGCTAATGGACTCCTTCTAGAATATTTGAAAAATGTTAAGCTACCACAGCATTGATCAATTGATTGATTGATTGGCATGATTTTTCTAATTTATGTGGGTTTTTCGTGGGGGGAAAATCCAGATAAGATAATAGGTTAAAGTTGTTCTTCTGAAGTCAGAAAGGCAAATGTTGACTAAGAAAACCTCACTAGGTGATCCTGTTCCTCTGCAAAATGTAAATATTTTATACACACACATCACATTTCCGGGACACTCAGTACAGGATATGTTTGGACAAGGATGAAGTGCATACGACTGTGCGGTCTCACTGGTATATTTGACCACTACTAAGCATCTGCCCTGGATCTGTTCTTAGGAATTTAACAAGATTGGGAAGGGTGGCCTTTGATTCTCTGTGTTAAAAGTAGTGTCCTTCACAAAAGCCATTATGTATTTAATTGAAGAAATCCATAAACTTTATTTGCTCAGTGGACTGTGGCAGGGTTGACACCATCATTCTTTCAAATGTTACACTTACTGAGTCATGGAAATTTGCGTAGGTAGGTGATTTTGCTGTTCAGCTGAGTGTTTTCAATCAAGTAGAACACATCATGAGTAAGAGCTTAAAAACTAGAAGACTCTGGGTTTGTATTAACTACAATTGGATACCTGAGTTTTCTTTTCTGAGTACTTGCCACGTAAAGAGCAAGCTTGGTGTTACCTTCTGTTGTTTGGCAGCAGGTAGAGCTGGGTGATTCCAGACTGTCATGTCAGAACTTCTAAAGTCGATAGAGACTTCTGCCAAAATAAGTCCCAATCAATCAGGAGTGTTGAGAGAGCAGACACTAATACTACAGTGGTTGGATATACTTCCCCTTACATGTAGGCAGCACATACATAGAACTTGCTTACAGGTGGCTGAATACTAAGAGATGTTATGCGCTATGAAGTTAGCAGACCACAAAGCCCTTTATATTAGTTGCTAACTCTACCCAAGCTCTGCAGGATTGTCGTGAAAAGACATGAGAAAGCTTTGTGACTGTCTCGCAGATTCATTAATTATAGATGCTTTGGATTAATCACACAGGCTCATCACAGAGTGTAATTTAAGATTACAGAATGCATCAAGTGGAGTCAATCTGCATGTCACAGTGCAAAAATGAGATAGATGTCATATACTAGATTTATGCATTTACCTAATAACTTTGTCACAAACAGTAGGACTTCCGCTATCCAGGATTCTTACTTAAAGGGATGTCTTTGATTTGTTTGTGTCACTGAAAACCACAGTACAGATTACAGACTCAAAGCTAATTTTTAAATGTGCTATTCAAGGTGCTTAGTGAAAAGAAACTTACTTGCTTTTACTGAATGTTATTTGTTTGTTTTAACTGAAGTGATTACTAAGCTGGTCTTTTCATAAATGTTTACAGCTTGACACTATGCTGAAATCAAAGTCTCTGTTCATCACAGCACTGACACACCTGTGCACATAACTTAAGGTTAATTGGTCTGATAAATAGGTACTGAATATCTGTAGCTTTGGGTTGTAGTCATGATGTTCTCTGCTATTGGCATGTTAGAGAATCTTAGACTGATTCCAAGAAATTTATAATTGGATACATATTTTTTTCCTGGCCTTGACATATCATCATCATAATGTTATATACTACATATTATGTTTTTATTTACATCTCCATCCTGTTCTTAATTTTAAATGTCACAACCAAGAACTTCTAGTTTTCAGTTATTAATGCAATGACTGAATTTTATGTTCTATCACATACTGTCCATACATTGCTGTTATTGAAATTAGATTTCTCTGTTGACCTCAATAGTGGAACAAGTTTGTTTTTTCAGCTTTTGCTTGTACAAGTTGGAGTTGGGTGTTCGTGACATTCATTAACCCCCAAACAATATTTTATGTGTCAGTATAATTTGAAAATTCTCAGTCCATGATTTTTTACCTTATTTTTAATGTGCTATATCATATTACAGTTCACCTAATTTTACATAATTTCCTTTTCTCTCGTGCAGGGTTGGGAAGAAACTGTGGATGCTGCGGTCTCTTACTTGTTAAGAACTTGTTTGTCAAAGAGCTCCAAGGAGCAGGCCCTGACTCTCAGCAGCCAGTTGTCCATGCCCAAAGATACCAGCAGACTGAAGAAGAACATCACCCTCTTCTGTGATAGATTGGCCAAAGGCGGTCGCCTTTCATTAAGTACAGACTCAGCCACTCAGCAAGCTGCTGTCATGCCAGGTAAGACATGAAGTGTATGTTCAGAATCCAAAATGTTTATTTGTATATTAAAACTAAAAATTTTGCACATTCTGTTTTCTTGGCAGTTTGTTTTTCATTGATTGTGGAAACCAAACACTGTTTGTGTTGCTGACAAGTAGAATGACTTAGGTAATTAGATAATTTTAAGTCTGAGGGTTTTCTCTCATTTTATTCAACACTTACTGTTGCTCTTACACAATATGCACAGTAATGCAGCAAATGAAACCCAGATGGTCATTGTCAACCTCTATAATTCTTATCACTTATTTCTTTGCACTTTTCAATTGGATGTGTACATGTGTATGTTTCTAATGTGATGGAAAAAGGAGGAGTGAAAAGTCCTGCTTTCTTGATAAAGAAGTTAATATATTTATATTAGTGGCTTTATGGCCTAGCCATGTGACAAATCACAAAGTAGTGATAACAGTAAATAAAAAAATCTGCAACTTTAGAAAGTACTAGTTGGCTGGGTGATATCTCATAGAAAGCATGAAATTGAAGATGAAGCTAATTTAAGTATGTGTTGAGTAATATTTCCCATAAAGAAAAAGAATGTGGGCAAGATTTCACAGTGCACAATGATTTACATGAATGTCATGGAATTAATATTTTAAAAGGAAATTTTATTCATGTCCTTTTCTATATTCCTACTTTTTAGTAATAATGGGAGCAAAGTCACACTTTTTATGTAGAGCCTGAAGTTTAGCATCTTTGTACTGTTGCAAGACATTTTCTTCCTGCATTTTCCTCCAGTGAGATAGATGGATGGATAGGTAGTCTCTTAGTAAACATCAGATACTTCTGGTGACTTGGAAACAGGTATTTTTTTCCCAGTTTTCTGCTCTGAATTTGGATTGGCTGTTCATTCAACTTCATGAAAAATGAAACTGTAGTATCACTGTGGTCTTTGACCTCAACGCCTTCCTTCTCCTGCAGCAGTCTTCACATCTGTAAGGAAAAGTTTGTATTTTGTATTTTCATCATTCTTAAAATTTGGAGTTTATTATGTTGGCTTCATGGAAATTGTTTTTGATAAAGACTGGAGTTGTGTTAGGGCAGTATCTTGATTATCAGTATTCTGTTTCCTTACATTATGAAGAATAATTAAATTCCTATTTAATATAATATGAATGGTCTGTGCAATGTTTCAGCTACTCAAAAGTCCTCATGTGCAGCCCTCCTTTGCATGTGCTACTATAAATGATCTGGTAAAACAGCTGCAGACTATGCAGTGGTAGAAGTTCTATATGCATATATTATTTTACTTGAATATTACACTGTTACCATATCTGGAACCAGACTCATAATCATGTGAAGCAAGGAAGTGAGGCAGAATAAGTGTCATATTGGCTCTACAAATTTCCATTAGTATTTCTTTGCAAGACTGAAATATGCGTGAAGGGCATTTCATTTGTTGAACTTTGATTATGTAACTATTGCTTTTCCTTCTAGGAATTTGGAAAATAGCTGCAGTTTAACCTTTTCTGCGTAAACTAATAAGGTGAATTGATTTAATAAGGAACTTCACTTCTTCCTATTAAGTTGACTAGTGTTATCGAATTCAGGGAACTATGCAATTAGATTATGATTCTGTTAGGAAAAGAGTAAAATTTGTAAATATTGTAAAAAAATTAGAAGAAATATTGGTCTTGATAGACTTTGCATTTACTAATTAACTGTTGAAAGAATATAATTTTTGAAAGAAGTCAACAATAAAAAATTTAATCTTAATTTAGAGGAGAAGCTCATTAGAGAGAAATACTTCTGTCAAATGCTCAGGATAACATAGTATTTAAATAGTCACCCTCCAGCATGATGTGCTGTGTGATTTGAAACAGCATGTGTTTGTCTTTGAATGGACTGGAGAAAACTTGGAACTTCTTTTTGAGAATAAAGGTTTTACTGACACTTTTTAAACATGTTTGTCTTGTCACCTGTTCAGGTTTTCTCTGGCCATCTCTACCTTGGCAAGTAATGTGGTCTGTTAGAAGCAGATTTGCAGGGAGGAGTTGAGGCTGGCAACATGACTTGTATCATTTCTGGGTTTCAGAACTAGCTCTGTGCCTGTACTGGTTCTTCATGAGCATTTGGAGTGCTCTAGGTACAGTCCTGGAATTCATCTGCCTGGTTACATTTACCTAAAAGAAATGAATTCCTGTGCTCAAACCACTCGTCAGCGTGAAAACAGTATTGTTAGTGGGGACAATAAAAAAATTTGACTCACTGTTGAGTCCTGCTAAAAGCACTTGTTCTGTCTACACTTGGAAGAAGTTGAGAATGATGCCTTATAAAGAGAAACCAATATACAAAATAACTGTATGCTGTGGAGTCAAGAGCTCTTTGATAATGCCTAGAAAGTAGAGGAACTCTTTTTCCCAGCCCTTAAAGGAGAGAACTGGAATAGGTAGAGGAGAATGAAGTAGAACTATATGTGGAGAGGGAGACTGAGAATTGTATTTGTATCTGAGGATTTATGGTTAAATACTGGATGGTAATGTAGGGGAAAGTTCTTCAGGGTGTTTAAGCTCTAAGCCAAGCCAAAGATGGTCCCATGATTGTTCAGTAGGGTAACCAGCATTAGCTTGAGGATTTTGTTCAATGCCACTTTTTCTTAAGCCCATTCTTTTCCTTAATGATGAAAACCCATTTTTCCATAGCAACCAACTTTTAAAAATTTATTTTAAAGTGCCTAGGACCCTTCTAGTATTGCAGCACTGTAACAGCAGGCTCAATTTCTAGAAGTTATATTTAATATGTTCAAGATGGTGTACCCTGAAATCTAGAGAAATTGCCTGAAGCCGCATTGAAAAGCTGATGATTATCTTGAAGTGTACAACTATTTGAAAGATACCTTCAAAAGCAGTTGTCAGTATTTGTAGTTAATCCAAGAGTGTATGTTAGAGGTAGACCATGGTGTCTCCTGGGTCTGGTTTTGTTCACTATTTTCTTTAATAGTTTCAGTGATGGAATATGGGCATGAATGTTAAAATTGTGGTTTTGCAACAAGCTTGCAGTAGTTTCAGGCATATTGAGAGAGCAATAATGCTGATCTTGGTAAATCAGAGGAAGGATCCAAAGTTATTAAGATGGTTTTCAGTTGAGACAAGCAGCAAGGACTCTAGCAAGTAAGAATCTTACAAACTAAAATTTGAGAAATAATTCCATAAGCACTGTTGCCATAGGATAGGCTCATGGGTGTTATATTGGACCAGCAACTGAATAAAAGACAGCAATATGTTCCCACTAAAGGTGAATTCCAACTTTGGGTTGTAGTCATATGACTTTTAATGAGGAGATATGATTATTTCTTTCTATTCTTCATGAGCAGGATTCACAGGGGAGCACAGTTTAAGGAAAACCTAGACAAAGTGAATAGAGTTCAGTTTTGTTTCTTCTGAGGGAAAAATAAAGAGAAATTTCAGGGGGGACATGATAGTTTTCCAGTATGTGAGATGTTCTTATATGGGTGATTAAAATTTAATCAGAATCATTGGCTAAATATGATTATAACTGTAAACCACATCAAGCTATATCATGTACTGTGTTGCCTTTGGCAGTGCATAAATGGCTGGATGAGAGGAACAGTGAGGGGTTAAGGGAGTGGTGCCAACCCAAAGTGTGGGTCAGTGCCAGGGCAGTGCTTGGAAAGGTGCTGTGGGCCACCCACATTGTCATGTATTGAGTTTAATGGGTGTGAGAATTTATAGCATAAATCCTGATGACCTGCAGTGAGTTAATTCTGTAGCTTTTAATGGTCTCTTATAGTATCTGTGTGTTTTGCAGGATTGCTTTTAAAACCTTGATGAGTATTAACTGTGGCTGTTTGAAGACTTGTTTAGATGTCAGTCTAATTGGAGCTCTGTTTACAATATTGCTTCACCTATATTTTGGGAAGCTCAATTCTCTCTGACTAGAACGTGATCCTGCTTTTCCTGTAATAGTTCCTGATGTGATGTGCAAATAGCGCCTGTATCAGTTCAAGGCTTTGTTCAAGCAAGGATTTTAAAATTTAAATAAGGACTTTATTTTTCTTCACACCATCCTTTTTCTTCTGCCTTGTTTTTTTGACTCAACTTCAGTATTTTTTATCTCTTGGCTTCATTAGGAGATCATTGTACTGTGCTTTAGCATGATTTACTTACGTAGTTGAATATAACTGGAGCAGTAGAGAAAATATTATTTAACCAGAAAGTCAGTTACTGAGCTCCATCACTGAAATCTGTGGAATGCCAAAGACTGTCATCTTCCCAGATGGCTGAATCTTTAGAACAGAAATTATAAGGAAAAGGATAGATGTTTTGCATCCAGGAAATAGGACTTACAAATAGTTTTGTGTAAGTGTAATATTTAAAATTTATACTAAGTTAGAGCTAGAAGGCAAGATGACTGCCCATCTGCCAACCTTTGTGTTACAATGGGGTTAACGGATCCAGAACATCAGTAACAAAGTTCATCTAAACTCTTAAACACCTTGAACAATATCTCTTGATGGCTTTTATATAGTAGCTTAGTGTCCTTGTTGGAAGGTTTTCCCAATGTTTGATATATATTGTTTTTCCTGCAAATCAGAGCGTTTTATTGTGAATATTGAAAATGGAGCTGGCAATTAATGATGTTCTTTGATTGTTTAAAACTTTGGAATATTTTCAGTACATGCCTTCAGTAACTTTTCTTTTATACTTACTGTGACTAAATTATTGCAGTCTTTTGGTGATGATTTTCAGTCTTACTCTTTGTTTTCCAAAACAGAATGCTTCTCCTTTAGTCTGTGCAGGAAGTACTGTACTCTGCCCTATCTCAGTTTCAAGACCCTTTTCTACAAATTTGTTGCCTAACCAGATGTTTCCCATTCTGTATTTACACAGAATCAGCGTGGTAGTGTTTACTTGAGTAGATACTTTGTTTTCATAGTTTTTTAATTTATCAAGTTGATTACAATTCTACTTTGTATAATCATGTTTCTATCATTTAGATTATGAATGGGTAAATGCAAACTTTAAAGGCGATGTTCTTTACCACATTAAGAATCTATATGCACCCAGAATCTATATTCATGCTTTAGAAGACAGAAGTTTTTCTAGGGTTTCTTTTCCTTGCATAAACTTACAAAGACCTGTTTTCAAAATCCTGTTGTGGTATTTGTGAGCGAATACTGCCCATTTGAAAGCTGTTTTCTTCACTGAAAAGCTGGGATGCAACAGAATGTGTCATATTCCTTAAGGAACTCTCTGTTTACAGGCTATTAAACTTGGGGAGAATGTTAGTACTAATTGGAAAAACATGTGGGTTTGAGATCCTGGAGGAACAATATTAATTTATATATAAGAATTAGACATAAATATTGCTGCAAGTTCTTAGTGCACTTAGTGTATCTGAAGAAACACTAGTAATAGTTTGTTTGATCTGAAGATATGGGATTTTTGTAGTTGAAAATTCCTCTCTTGCACACGTACTTATGAATTCCTCATTGGCCATTATGGGAAGGGAACATGCAGTATAAGTCAGGTATTCTCCAACTTTAATAGGCTTAAATGCAGAATATCTTTGAAAAATGCAGTGGCTTCGCACACTTAAATGAGTGTACCCACACAGGTTCCAGTCTGTGTTTGTAATGTTATCTTGGTAGCAATTACAGTGACTTTTTTTTCCCTGGAGAAGTTAGAATCCTGTAGTTTGAATTTCAAGTAGCCTGAAGAAGGCACAGATACAGAAGTTGACCTTGAGGCCAAGACAGTGCTTCTGAACAACCAGCAGATGTTTATAAAAATCATATGAGACTGACAGAGCGTGGTTTGAGATCTTTTCCTGTAACTTAAGTATTGTGAGCTTGAGATCACGATGTGTTGTCAGTTTTGTGTAGCCCCCCATGGTGGTGCAAAGAAGTGTATAAAAATACAGAATTTTTCTCATAGATGTGACACAAGTCCAGTGTTTATTTCTGCAGACGAGTGTGGTCCATTATGAAGTGTGATTCTCACTTAAGATACTTTCCAAATATTTTCTATAGCAATAAAATATTGAACTACTTTTTTTTTTTTTCCTTTTAGTAACCCTTAAAATAATGCTATCAGATTTTTTTTTTCTTATTTTAGTTTCAATATATTGGGTATTCATAAAGCTTTTTAGGACTGCTTATTAAATCTATGTAAGGAAGAGTATTCGCAAAGCTTGCTGAAAGTACTTGAAAGGATTTTGTAGACCTGAGGACTCTTCAGCACTGACTGAGGAAACTGGTGGTCATTGACCAAATTAGATTCAGCTTTTTACCCATCTTTATCATAGGGCTCCTCACCTGTTTCTACTATTCCCTACCTGTTTCCATTCAAGTAGCATTTACAGAAGTGTCTAAAGGACATTGGTAAGTATCTGTGAACTCGGGAAATCTAAACCTTAATAATAGTGATTTTTTCTCATTGAAAATCAGTTTGCTAAGGACTTTTTTTCTGGATGTACCTGAAGGGTTTTACTGCCCAAAACACTGTGTCAATTCATTCCTACGAATTTCTTAGCACAGGCCCTTAAATATGAAATTGACATTAAGTGACTTAAACTATTGTGAGGCAAACTCTAACTCATATTTTCTAACTTCCTTAAAATCATACAGGTTGATCAATTAAATAACTTTATGGATTTCCCTGGGAAGTGGGTTGTTGACTAACAGTGAAAAAGTATTGTTTTCATGTATGATATAAAACTGAGCTCCTGATTTAAACAGAAAGACAGTAAGATTTTTCTTACATTTGCTGGCTAAATTTATTTAATATATGTATATGAAGTATAGCTATGTATCACTGAAGTATTGCATTCATTATTCTTCATTTTCTTAAGTGCTCAAAACTTGTATTTACCTGTTTTGAAAGTTAATGTATGTTTGCAGGTTGGGAACTTGTGTACTACTTGTATTGAAACCAAAACTGATCCATCATCATTGTGCAAGTCTTTTTGAAACTCCGGTATTTTTCATACTGCCTTAAGGCAAACAGACATTTGGTAAAATGTGTACTTGCTATCTTCTCCTTTTAGTTCTTCCTTCTAGTAAGGCTACCAATATGGCTCTGATTAATTTTTTTTTCCCCTTTGGTTTTCCTCAGTTATTTTCTGTATTTCTCCTCTCTACACTGGTGTTCACTGGTTTCCTTCTCCATCCTGTGCCCTTTGATGTCCATGCAACTCCATGCACAGTCCCTTCACTATGATAGTTGGAGCAAGTAACCAGCAGTAGCCACCCAAGGGAGTAAATGACTCTGACAGAGAGAGGTAGCAACAAAAGGGTGGGAAGACCTTTTCTGGTCAGCTGTCGATTGGGTCCCCCAAAGCAGTAACTGCAGGGAAAATCCTGTGGTACCAGTCTGGGTCTCTCAGGCAAGGAGATTTTAACAAGGCTTGACAAAGGCGTAACAGAGACTAAACCCATAAACAGTGCAATCATTGTGTACTTCTGTGTCCAATTTGTGCAGCTCTGCATGGCTGAGCTGTTGTGGCAGTTTAAACATAGCTTTCTTCTCTCTGTCTAATTGCAATGATAATCGCATAAGAATGGTAAGGGCAAAGAAGTTGCTCTGACTCTTACAGCCCTCAGCATTGTCATGCGCTCCTGTTAAACTGTGTTGGGTCAGCTAACAATGAGGCATGATATTCTATATAATGGAACATGATACAGTGCTGCAGCTTTAATTTGACTTCCAGTTCTTTGTGTTTAAAATATTTTTTCAGAAAATTATCAGCTGTTCACGATGAACAGTTCAATCTTAATATAAAAGCCTGGAAATAAGTGAATAGTAATATAGCAAACTTTTTAAGCAAATTGTTTGGGTATTATTTTTGAGACTAAAATATGTCCCTTGCCCCATAAAGCTGATTTAGTGAAAAGGAAGGGGAGTAGCAAGTCATCAGGGAGAATTTTGGGAGAGCTTACAGCAACAAGTTTTTGTGGTTGCTTAAGAAAAGCTTAAGAACAGTTTAGTGGAGCCAGAAACTTGATTGTTTGGCTCTCTGATGTGGATCATTACTTTCTGTAATTTCTTTCCATTGTAACTTCCTTAGCTCTTTAAAACTTTTATTTCTATTCTTTTAGTAACTTTGTTCATTTATTTATGTGGAAAAGAAAATTGAGCCGTGCAGAAAATAAGTGACATTCCCAAGGTCATACTGTAATACCTGTGTATAAACAGAGTTCAAATATGTCTTGCAGTTTGGTGTTGTAGCTCCTACATATACTTTGATGTAGGTGTTTTACTGTTAAAACACAGATTACAGATTAATAGATTGTGGTGAGTCTAACAACACATTGCAGCCTGTTCTTACATCATTTGGCTTGGTTCAGGTCAGCACACTGAAAACTGGAAATCTGAATATCAGACATGGGAAAAAAGCAGGGAACAATGTGTAAGGTGGTCTTTAATTTTAATTCACTTGGTCAACTTTCATCATCCTGCAGGACTCAAATGATAGCTCTCCAAGTGGTTAATTTTCAGGGATTATATAAATAATGGTAAAGCATTGGAATTCTTTTTTTTTTTTAATTGAAATGAAGGCACTGATAGAAAATATATGCATTTTTTCCCAGGGCATTTCAAGTTCCAGTGTTGTGAAAAGGGCAAAATAAGATGGAAGAGTAACAGGACACATTTTTGTGTAGGGTTGTGAAAAGGTTTTTATTATGTTGTTTAGAACATCTCCCCTCCTCAATTGATATTACAGCTGGCAAAAACCACAGGGGGAAGGAGTACAAAGGTTAAGAAGGCTAAAGGAATAACATTTTTTAAAAAATGAATAATTTAAAGAGGAAAATGTCATGCATAATGAATAAAAAAGAAATCCCTCTTGAGATTTGGGATTCATTCATTTGTGGTACTATGAAATTTAGTTGGCAGCATTGCAATTCCAACTTGCCTCAACTAAGTACAGTTCGGATCAACACATTAGTGCCTTGGTGTGCACGATTCTATTGCTGGCTCTTTGCGTTGAAATCCATTAAATTTTAATATGTCCTACTTAGGTATAAGTGGTCACAAATGATTCATAATGTTAAGGTAAGCTTTTGGTGAAAATAATTGTCAGTTGAAAAAATTCTCCCTAATGATCCTGCTTGTCACTGGACTTTATTTTCTGTGTTGTTTGAAACCTTTGGAGACCACATGCAAAAATAAACTTCTAAAATCTGCATTAATAAGGCAATTGTTCACAACTATGGAAAAAGTATTGCTAATGGAGAAAGTGTACGGTCTCTGACCTTCCATTTCAGAAGATTCAGTAGTAGCAGATAAAAAAAGTAAAGCTAAAACCTGGATAGTTGTTTTGAGAGGCTGCAAAAATTATGTCATTTTTTAAAAAAGAAAGCCAAACTTTAATAATGTAGCACAATAATTTTATTTAAGGTATGATATTAATGAAGATTCAGTCTTGTATGTCTAGTCAGTCTTTGGATTTCCACTTACCAGATTTTTTGGTTCCTCTAAGCTTTCCTATGAAGAAAGGGATATTTGAAGAACAGCCTATGAGAACAGCTTATATGATGAAGTGCGTTGGTATTTGTACATGAGCTGTAGGCATTTGAAGACCATAATTAGCTCTACAGTTTGGATGACATTACTTTTCCTTTCCAATCCCTATCTGGACAAGACCACCAAAACATTACAGGGATTGTCTACTTTTCATAAGTACAACCATGGCAAATTATCCATCGACAGAAAGTTAGCAGGAGAGAGATAGTACAGAGGGATAAAGCAGGATATGTCAAGCATAATGACCTACTCAGTTTCTTCTGACCGGAAGTAGCATCCTTCAGTCGGCAGAGATGCAACTGTTTACACATCAGGAGATGTTGTGGCCATTATTTCAGGTACCACAACCTATTTATTTTGCATTTGCTTCTATTCTTGATTTTCCGTCATGTTTAGGTTGAGTAAACCTGACTATTCTCTTATGCTGCCATAAATTAGGTGCACCTTAGCTGAAATTGCTAGTGTTACATTATCATAAGCTGTCCTGAGCAAGTGTGCCCAGAATGAAGACTAGTAGTTTGCTTAATTATTTTTTTGTATATGTTATCACTGAATTTGTCTTACAGCTTTTGAAGGTCTGTTTGGTCTTCAGTTAAAAAAAAAATTAAAAAAAAAAAAACAAACAAAAAACCACTTGGCCGATTAAGGTATTAATGTTTTTTTTTTCTTAAGGCAGTGTAAGTAACACGTTCGAGTCTGTGGAACTCTGTGGTGAATTAACAGTGTAAAACTCTATGTACATCACTAACACCATTTACAGTGTATTTGCTCTTCCACATTACCATAAAGGAGTCCAATAAATCTAAACCTAGTGAAAATTTCATATTTTTTACATGCAGAACTGATTTTTCAATTACTTCAGACTTTTTCAGAGCCTAATCCAAATCCTGATGAAATCTGTGGGAGTTTTTCCATAGACTTCAGTAAGCTTTGGCTCAGGCTCCCACTTTTCAATTTTTCAAACAGATTTGCCAAAAATCTGCAGAGAGCCAGGCACTTGGAAAGTTTTTACTTGCAAAGTACAGCTGGTTTTGAGTTGCATACAGGGAAGTTCCCAGTGCATTTTGAAACAGAAAAGAATAGTTTTAAAGGTCTTATAACTTTAGGTAAAAGAGTGGCTTTAACATTTGAAGCTGAAATTGCCTTGGGTCTTAGTCTAAGCATGACAAACTCTGTACTAGAAGATTGTTTTTTAAATGCGTAACTATATGATAACAAAGCTTTAAGCTGCAGTTTTATTATAACTTTAGGTAAAGTTTTCTTGGGTTATGAGTTTCAGAGAGCCAGGGATGTCCGTACTAATAAATTATTTCTCTTTTTGTTTTGGTTTTTTGGTTTTGGCTTTTTTTTTTTTTTCTTTTTCTTTTCTGCAGTGGAAAACTACACTTCAATTAAAGAATTATTCCCTGAGGTTAACTGCACTAATTTGAGAGAGAGCTCTTGAACTTCAGGGAACATATTACGCAGCCAGATCCATCTGGCGATGTAGGGCAGTTTTCACTGCCTCTGGGTGGTTGGATCCCAGACTTGGAGGTAGATGTGATTGGACATGCTGGGTTTTAGAGGCTGTGGGACACAGCCAGTGCCTCAGCAAGCATCGCTCATACCTTTGCATATCAGCCTAAGATTAAAACAGTGGCATTTTAAGGTAGCATCTTGGGTTCTGGATGACAGTCTGTGAGGTGTAGAATCTCACTCAATTTCACTTTGATTTTTTGTCTTTTTGAGTGATCACCTCTAGCACAGACTGAATGCAGATCAGGCTGCAGTAATGTTCCTCAGTAGCTACATTGTGAATTGCACCCCCATGGTCTGGATGGATTTTTCTTAGGGAGAAAAAGGGCAACATCTTCCTGAATCTGAATGCCTGACATTGTTACAAAGCTGTGTATCATCAGTATTGAACTTGCAGATTTTTTTTTCCCCCTGAATTTTTAAAGAATGAGAGCATGTTTATGACTGTTGACTTTTTGGTGAGCAGTCTGCTGTAAGTCTAGTCATGAGCCTGGTATCAATGGTTCAGCTAATGTTCACATGGTAAGCGAGGTCCATAAATTCATGTTTCCTTTGCCCCTGTGTTTATTTGGACTCACCCATCCCTAAAACTTTGATCTGGTATTTGAGCTGGAAAATGTAATCAAATCAAACATATGAGGTGCTTCATGACTCTGGCAGATTTAAAATTTTTTAAAAAATCATTATTTTCTTCCTAATTGTGTCCTAGCTGAAACAGAAAAACTGGTGATAAGAGGGCACGCAAAAACAAAGAGTTACATAAACTTGAATCCTTAAGGTTTTGTTTTGATTCAGTTACACTTTGAGGCAAAAATTTAGCTCACCCTCTACTAATTAGAATATTGCTAAAGAACTAATAAAAAAGTAATGTGTAGTTAGCTACATAATGCTGAAGTACTTTTTTTAGGATTGTAAAAACCTTCAGCAAACTGGTAAAAACCGCAGGCTTGATGAGTTTCATGCGATTTTCATGGTAGGCTGCGTATCTGGTGGGTGTTTGCTGCGTGTTATAAGTGCAAATACCACAGCAGAGTGCATTGCCAGGAGCTCTCTGTCTTTTGATGAAAGATGTACTTTATTAATTCTGACCCTAACCAAAGCTTGACTTATTCCACTTTAAGAAAACTAGTTAACTGTAAATTAGAGATATCACCAAAAAGGGTATTACTTCAAAGTTGGAAAATGATTAGGGGGATGTTCCACTGTTTTAATTGAGTTTCAATTTTAATGACTTACTGTCTTCTATGTAACAATAAACAGCTGTGCCACACTCCGTGTTTCAAAGAACATTTACTAAGCCTTTAAATTTACCATTAGAGATCAAAGAGAAGGTCTGATGTATATGGATGATGAAGGATGCCTCAATTCAAATGGATGGGTGAACAGAAATAGTGCAACTAGAGGTAATAAATGTTATGAACAACCTTTTTAATGTAAGTTATGTGGTGCTAAACTTTATTAAATTTTATAGTTGCACTGAGAAATCTTTTGTGATTATCTTAAAACTGTATCAGAGTACTGATAAGCATGTGTTTCTTCTAGCGCTTTTTTCAAATAAACTTTTCAGTCAAAACTGAGGGGTTTTTAAGTAAAAATAATTGCTGGTGACATTCTTGAAAGCAGCTTAGAAATAAATGGATGCTTGAATTACATATAGGAATTTGTGAAGGATATTTCAGGGTAAAGTCTTGCTGAATGATCAGACTTTCCAATCTTAAAATCTATTTAAATAGATATGAATTAGTTGGGTTTTATTTTCTCTAAAATGGAGCAGGTTTCTTGTAACCAGAGTAGTCATTAGTTGCTGTTCAGAGATGCTTAAATGAAGTTATGAACTGACATTCTCATTTGAATCAGGTTGTTAATAAAGCATGGAACAATGCGACAGGAGTTACGCAGGAGATTAAAGTTAGTGCAATAAATTATGTTAGATATCCTGGGTCTGATTACATTCTACCAGAAAGTGTTGAGATGGAGGAGATTCTACAGAGTAATGTAAAATAGACTCCAGCCAGATATGATGAAGTAGTTAAAGAGGTTAAGATCTAGCAAGGGTCATATAACGTGTTACAGACAGGATTTTTTATGCCCCTGTGATTAAAAGTCCTTCTGAGAGTAAGACAAGTTCTTATGATGCCTTTGGCAGTAAACAACTGCCATGTTTCCCTACAAAGGAACTGTATTGGCAGAATTAATACTTAGCAATAATTTCCCAGTCTGAGGAGAAAAAAATGAAGCAGTTGTGCTTGGTTATTTCATTTAATTAGTTATCAAGGGAAAAATGCTTGTTGTACAATTTTACAACAGATTTCTCAAATATTTCCAAATAAAAAATACTGGTATCTATGTCAAAAAAAGCCTTGTTTTTGGTCAGTTTTGCAGCACATTAAAAACAGTTTTCTTCTAGCTTAGTGTGAAATTGATTCTCATGTGGATAAGTTGATTCTCTCTGGCTATTGAATTGCATATACATGAGATCATTCTGGTTAGTGTAGTTACAGTGTATATTGTGAACCCTGTGAAGAAATAGAAGAGGTGTTCAGTTATACTATTCACAGTTAATTTACTCTGAATTTGGGCCCATGGTCTGTAGAAGGTATTCCTTCCAGTGTGTACTTTGTGATTCACTGTAAAATAGGAAGCTTTTTTTGTAACACAGCATTGCCAAACCAAGAAAGCACTTTATTTGTTGGGTCAAATAATTCTTATTTACTGCAGGTATGCCACTTCAGCAGGCATGACCATCAGTGGTTGGGAAGAGGTGTTGAGGGAGTGATAATAATTAATTTGCAGACCAGTGGTAAGGTTATGCTAAGGAGAGCTTTGTTATGTCTGGAACATTTGCCAATATGAAGGAAAGATCTTTGTTGTGGATGCTGTTTATGATGTTATATTTTTGTCAATTCAAGATTTTACCTTAGTAGAATGAAAAAGGAATAGCTATAGAGGTATATACAAGTAAGACTCACCATGGTAGGCTGCTTTAAGAAATTCTTGGCAGGTGCAGCAGTCTGGTCTTTCTGAACAATGAAATAATTACTTTGATCAACAAGATAAGGATGAAATCCTGGCCCCATTGAAGTCACTGGGAGCTTTGCCATGGATTTAATTTAGTCAGGATTTCTCCTGTTTACTTGACAATTCTCTGTTACTGTTCTAGTCACATTCATGTAGTGGTTGGTAACCTGACTTAGCAGAATGCATGAGAGTGAACCCCGAAGCAGACTTCTTTTAAAAGTACCTTCAGAGTCTTGAATTCATATCAAGGAGTTCTTTTTTCAGTGTTTGGACAAAAGGAAGGTACAGAAGATGTTTTCTAGCTTATTGCAGATTTGATGTTAATAGAAAGGAAAACACAAATACGGAATTCCAGTCTGGGAGGAAAGAAACTAGAGGACTGCTGAAGCCTCCTTTTTTTCTTGTAGCTTTGATACCATGATGGCAGTTCTATACTTTTGTCTTCATGACAAGTACAGACACAAAAGTGTAAAGAAAATATGAAAATGGCATTGATTTATTTCTGTTAATTCCAAATAGGAGCACCAAATAGGAAACACTCAGTATGTAGTATTAATAGCAGTCCCAAACCCTTTGAAAAGACTGACTTGAGCAAATCCCAGAAATTTGTTGAAATCCTCAAAGGAGAAGAAGCTAAGGATCAATTGCGGGAGACAAGAAATAGAAAGAATCTGAATGTACCTTATTCCTTTCAGCTATAATTATACATTGCATTTGTTGCATTTCAAATACAAATAATCTAATGATATGTTATCACTTCTACCATGGGCTGTAACAGAGAGGGCTTTTTGTGTAATTGGTACTTAACAAATTCAGCCATTTAGCTGGTGCACAAAAACCCCCACAGGTGTTAGAGAGTTCACAGGATAAAATGGACAGTTTGCTTTAAGTAGCATTTCGTGTTAGTTAAAGTGCAGATGCTGCTGCAAGATGTATTATATTTCCATAATAAGTGATAGATAAAAAGAACTGTTTAACAATCCATATCCTATGTGTGCACTTAAGCCATGGGCAGATCAATAAAAAAGCATTAAGCCTGGTGCCAGCTGAAGATATTATACCTGCAGGCTGTTTGGCTACATAACGGAAACTGGAGCTGGATTTCAGTAACTCTATTTAGGTAAATCATTATCTAGACAATGTCTTTTCCAATTTCTCTTTTAGTTCTGGGTCATTTGGAAAGGGAAAATCTATATTTAGCCAGTGAAGTTTCTTTTTTAGTATTTCTAAGAAATAATTTTTCTGTATATGAACTAAGTATAGCTAGCGTTTTAATGTAAATGTTGTAGTGCTTCATAACGATAATATAATCACTCTGTCTTTTATTTGAAGTTATTCTGGAATTCATCTGTTAAAATTAATTAAAATAATCTTTCTCAAGGCTTTGAAAACCTCTAATTTATTGTCACATACTCAGAATGTTGAGGGTTGTGTTGTGTTCTAGATACCAGTCTGATTTCATGAATTTTTAATGGAGAAGACAGTACATTGGCCTGTAGGGAACTGTGTGTTGAATATGAAATCATGATCAAAACTTGAATTTTCAGAAAAGAACAGAGTTAGAAAGCCTTTTAAACGTGATCAGAGGGGACACTGAATCTTCAAGTGAAGAAGTCTTAGACTCTCTAGACAGGCTACTATTGCTCTGCTTCACTTGGTATTGTAGACATGACCAAATTAAAGCAAAGGGGCAGAGGACACTTTTTAACCAATGAAATGTATCCTTGGCCTCTGTTTATTCTGTGTTTGAAGTCATTAAGCTTATTTTATGGAGGGGAGCCAAGACAACCTAGAGTGTTTCAATAATCTTGAGAGAAGATTACTTTAAGAGACTCATAATGCCACAGATATTCAGTGAGCTTGGCTATACAACAAATTCTTTATACGAACACTTCCACTTTTAATGGAAAGAAATTAAGAAGCATGTTTATACAGTGGGATTTTTTTCGTGGTGGTTTGTGGGATTTTGATGGATGTTGTTTTTTTTATAGAATTTGTCCCCCATCAAGTTACTGTTTTTAATGAAGGAGTTCAGATCTTACCAAGATCAGGAGGAATTTTGGTGCTGTTGGAGTAAAAGTTAATATCAAGTCCAAAAAACCCCCAACCCATCAGTCAAAATGATGTAATTGTTTTTTCATATTGAACACTTCTTCTGTCTAATGACATGAAGAGGACAATATTTGATAATAGTGTTAGTAGTAAATTTGACTCTAAAATATTTAGAATAACTTCAGATATCCTGCAATTGTGGGCGCTAAGAGGTTGCTCATGCTGTTAATGAACTGTCAAAAGAAGTTGATATCACATATCGTAGGTATGAAGTCAACAAGCTACAGTGATGATGTTTGGCTGCCATATTTTTAGATGATATTTGGTTTGCCACTCAGATACAGGTATTTGAACTAGTTAGTTTCTTTCAAGTAATGTACAAGTAGAGAAAGTATAGCTAGTTAAGTGAGTGCTGTGGCAAGATGGTTTAAAGAAAGAAGAGGTGGACTGTAAAAAGAACTGGTAAAGGAAAAGTGACATTGCTGAAGTATAGGAGAAGCAGAAGGCATGGCGTTATTTTAATCAGTAGCTGCACAAAGTTCACCAAAGAATTTAAAGCACATCAATGTTTGCAAAATCCACCTTTGCTTGAGAATGGCTTTAGACAATAAAAACCAATTTCAAATAATATTTAACTTTCCAAACCAAGTACTGTTTATAGCCTAGGAAAAGGGATACTAGTATGTTCTTTCGGTCTAGTTCTGTAACATGGTGTATTGATTATTGCATGGCTGGGGTTTGGTAGCAGGGGGCTGCAGGGGTGGCTTCTCTGAGAGGCTGCCAGAAGCTTTCCCCATGTCCGACAGAGTCAATGCCAGCCAGCTCCAGGACAGACCCATCACTGGCCAAGACCCAGCCCATCAGGGATGGTGGCAGCACCTCTGGGATAATGTGTTTAAGAAGGGGGAAAAAAGTCTGTGTGCAGCTGAAGGGAGGAGTGAGAATGTGTGAGAAAAACAGCTGTGCAGATGCGAAGGTCAGCGGGGAAGGAGGTGGTGTAGGTACTCCAGGTATAGGAGCAGAGATTCCCCTGCAGCCTGTGGTGAAGGCTATGGTGAGGCAGCTGTGCCCCTGCAGCCCATGAAAGCAGATGGTGGAGCAGAGATCCACCTGCAGCCCATGGCGGTGGATGTGCCCAAAGGAGGCTGGGACCCCATGGAGAGTCTGGTCTGGAGCAGGCTCCTGGCACGACCTCTAAACTTGTTTCCTCTCTTTTTTTCTTGATTGGTGTGATTGGGCAAAGCAAGCCATAAGATCTCTCCTGTTTCATGTTATTTGTCCAATACTTTTAGTTGTATTTTGAATAGCATTTTTGATAGTTTAGTCTTTATCTTGCTTTGTATAGTTTTCTCGAAGATGAGGTAGACATTTCTAAATTATGTTTTATTTAAAATAACCATTACAAAATGTATGTTTAAATTGAAGTAGATCTTCTTTAGCATGTACTGCTGTTGTACAAAACAAACAAAAATGTGATTTGGAGGGGAAGGGAAGTAGAGGCTCCCCTTTGCATACAATTTTCACTTTTTACTTTAGCAGTTTTCAGGGTATCCAATCACATTTAGAAATACAGTGTTTTTAAAAAATGAGTAGGCCCTTGTCTTGGTCAAGCTACAAGATGATCCTTAAAAACTAGAGAGTTGATTGAGAGAATTAAATAAGCATAAGGCATACAAGTAGCAGACTGAGAGCATCACTTGCTCTGTCACTTACTTTATTTATTATCTTAGACAGTAGCAGCAATGTCAGCTTTTAAAGAAAATGAAACAGAACAGTTAATCCTGTGCCTTCTCATATCAAAAGCCACTTTGTTTCAGACATAGCATTTTTATTGTAAAAACAGACCTTGCTTTTTACAAAAAGAAAAAAAAAAAGGCTGGATTTGAACAGAGTTTTCCCTAACTATTCATTATCTTCTAGTGGATGTAATTCATTTTATGACATTAACTAAATTGAATCTCTTCCCCCTCTCTGAAAAGTTCAGTGACAGGATTCTCCCCAGTTATTAGAGATTTTTGGAAGCATGGTTTTTCAGATCTTCAGATACCTTGTGTTTGATCAAAAGATACTTTGCAATTTTGTAAAGTCGATTTTATTTAGGGTTTATCACATGAAGTGCATCATTCTCCTGGCTACTTATTAAAATGCTTGCAGGAGATATGATACAAAATGTTTATATATGCAAATTTTTTTTATCCTTCAGTTGTATCATTTTCCTAACATTTGAATGGTGTTTGCTTTAGTAAAACTGCATGATTTACACAGGTATAGGTATGGTACTAGTGAAAAAATGAAATTCCTTGCAGTTTGAAGAGTAAAATTTGCTGAATAGGAAGTTCTATAAACAGAGCAAAAAGATTCTGTCTGTGGGATAAGATGTAATTTTAAACTATTATGTACAGTTTTGTGCTCATTTCCTCCAAATAAACTAAATTAATTGAATGGTATTATGATAATTAATGGAGTCAAAGTTGCCTTTTCTGGATTTCTCTTAAAGTCAATCCCAGAGATTTTAATGCTGTAGAAGGTTGAGCTAACAAAAGATAATACTTGGATTTATTTGGTCAGTGGAGTATATAGTAAATCAAGTATTAAATGCTAGTGAAAATAAAGTAAATGTAAGTAACGGGTTTTTTCTTTTTTCCAATGTTTGAGCAAAGATAGGTTGGTATAATTTGATTGATTCTTAGCTCCCAGTGCAGTTAATAAAAATCATAGTTGACAGTTAAGTAAAAACAACATTTTTAATGACTAAACAAATACCATGTTATTAACATGTTCTACATACTATGGACAAATCTACTATTTGGGTACAACTGAGAAAGTAGAAATTTCCAGTACATGAAAACAATTATATCTTTGATATAACTAACAGAAAAGCAAGAATTTTCCATGAAGGTTGCTTTTCAATTGTGGGAGGGAACTTCAGTGTTATTAAAAAAGAGAATTCTCTTTTTTCCTTATGAATGCTTTGATTTCCTAAAGTCTTAGTGCCCAAAGGATCTCCATACAGTTTGCCTTCTAAATCCACCAGATAGATGTTTACTTGGTTTATTTCAGTAACATTAAAAGAAGATACTTTTATCCATATTTATTTCAACCCTTGATCTATGTATTTCTAAGTATTATCAGGAGATACAAAAAAAGGGAAGCTAGTTCATTACCATCTTAAAAATAAAATGCCAGACTATTTGTATGAAATTTCAGCACTTAGCATTTATATTTTGTCTCTCCAAATGTAAATTTAGTAAGCTTGTTTTCCAAATATTATTGAGAATCAGAATTGTCAGAACCAGAATTTTTAAGCATCTACAGTATCACTGCTTCTTTTAAAATGAAATATTTTCAATGATATTTGCTCCCAGGATCTTTATAATTTTTATTTCCATTGTAAAAACCAGCTATAGGATGGTTACTTCCTATAGCTGGTTAAAGTAGCCATGTAGTGTATTTTTTTTGGTGATCTCACATTCACTTTTAATGCTGTGAAAATATTGTTAGGTAAATAGAGAATAGTAATTTATTTATGTTCTTACAATTGGATAACTACTCATAGTTAGATAACAGATAATTGGATAATTTCAGAATACTAATAGATAAATCTGTATCTGTTTTGACCTCTATTCCCTCTATTTTCTATTTGGAGGGGATGGAGGGAAAGGAAGAAAAGAAACCCCTTGTTCAGAAACTCCATCTCTGTGTTAGAATAGGGTAATTTAGTCCCATTCATAAACAGAATTATTTACCTCCATGGTTTCTGTTCAGGAGTGATTGAGAGCTCACAGTCAACCTGTGATTATTTCTGTGGATTTCATATCTTCTTTCATTTCTGTAATACCATCATTTCTGACTCTCATAATATTAAAGCAACTGCAATTGCTATTGAAATCAGATATTTGTGTTCTGTAGCTAAAATTTTGTGTATTAAACTACTTTACAGCAGTTTTCCAGAGTGACCAATTCTGTGTACTTCTCTTTCAGCAGCCCATCACAATAGTGTTATGAAGTATTATCTACCAATTTAATGTTGTTTTTCTGAGCAACATTCATTCTTCAGTTACCTGCATTTTAATCCCAGTGACTAGTCCACTGTCTTCTGTTATCCACCATATATTTGATATTACCTCTGATGTCAGTAGGTTTTGTTCCTGTATTCTCTAGCCCAAAATCATGCATTAGGTTACATCTCAAATGCCTTTTCTTTGATTTCACTCAGTTTCTCATCTGGATTAGGCATAGATCCCTCATCAACTGTTTCTGTCCCACTACTGTTCTATCGAGGCTGTCTCAAGCATCCAAGATACCCAGGATAACAAATTGCATTGTCTTTTATTTCTTGTTCACAGCTAAGATAAAAATCCCATTTTCACTAACCTGCATTTTTTAGCCTCCTGTTGTTGTTTTGCTTAGGCCAAAATACTGAAACTCCCTGAAGGTAAATAGTTATTTGTTCCCCTGAATAAGTCAAAGGCTACTCACTTTGACAGTCTTTGCACTATGGTTGTGTGATGGAACACTTTTGTAACTCATAGGTTACAGCACTGCAAACCAGGCCACAAACATTTACTGTCTCTACAACTTCTGAGAGCAGGGAATGAGGACTTGCTCTTCCTTCACTAGCAAGTCCAAAATTTGTGTATACACATACATACAAGTATATAGTGTCTGTATATGTGAAGATGCATGCTTCTTCAGCTGGAAGAAAGTTTCATACATGTGCTCCAGGAAGTGCAAGTGTTTTAAATGGGGATAGGAGCAAAATATTTCCCTGATTTTTTTAGAATGATGGATACCGGGATGGTTTGTTATCAAGATTATAAAAGTCAGTTTTATTCTGTTTGCTTTCACTGTATTCTGAGGAAAGGTTAGAGACTACATAAAAACAATATTGTGAAAGTTTTTTTGACAAGCATGCTCCAGAGATCCCAGCTGCTCCAAACAGTCTTTGAGGTTTTCTCCATTGTATTGGCAGATAGAAACCAGAACTGACAGTGGAAATTAATTTGAATATGCTTTTAGAAAAAATAATCAGGAAAGTGTATATCAAAGGGAGCATTACCTATTTAAGTTTTTGATGTAAATTAGAATAAAAGTCCAATGGTCTCATAGCCTCCTCACAACTGTGTATTACCAAAACAATGCAATAAATACAAGCTCTATGTAAAGATTAAAAAAAAGTCTTACTAAAAAAATTATTTTGTGTAAAGTTCTTTATGTATTTCATATGTACATATATCCTAATACATATGTATGTATATTTATGTGCATGAAATCAATTTATCTGTGTAAACCAAAACAAAAGGCTTGCATATTCTTCTTGCTTCACAAAAGGGTAGCATGAAATTACTTTGTTACTGAATAGAGAATGTTGTCCTGAAAATAGGTTGATGACAGTATATTCTGTAGCTTTTGCTAGTGCTGTATTTAAGCATTTTGAAAGAAAACCATGTGTAATTATGATGAACAAAAGCTATACTTAGTGATACACTGAGTATGGGGAAGAGGATGTGAGACGCAGTCACCAAAGTCAACAAAACACCACCAGGTGTTTTGTAAGGCAGTGTACTCTGAAAAATTGTGATTTTTATGGTTATGTTGTTTGTCAAGAGTTAAAATCCTGTTGAAAAATCCCGTTTGTAAGCTGATTTTTCTTTTCTGTTACATAAAAGCAGATGGAAATCTGCCGAGCACTACAAAATTCAGTAAGTTGCCTCTCCCAACACATATCAGAACACAGAGCATGTTTTTCAGCCAGTCTATGCTCATCAGGTGAATAGGTGGTTGGAAGGAGCAGTGCACTTTCGTGGTTGAAGCACAACTGTCGTAGTTCATCCTTTGTTCACAGTGTGTAACAAGTGCCTTTGGTAGATATTGGGTGGCATTTATGTAGTTCACTGTTCCTGCATTCTCAGTCCTCAGTTAGTAAGGGTACTACTGAATGTTGATTTTGTGTTCTTGGCCGAATGTCCAATAATGTGTCTTTAATGAAAACAGCTGTTGGATCTGCTCTTAGCAATGTGTTTCCCAATGCCATTCGTATGACTTGCATACCACATGCACTGAACCTCATCCTGGAAGAATGGCCAAGGCTATTTGACAGTTTAAACACCATAGTTGCTCCCATAAAGAGCTTCTGCTGCCAAAGTACCCTGAACTTTGTAAGTCAAGGTTTTATGAACTCAGGCGTGTTCAAAATATTTTAATGGGCTACAAGCTCAAACAGAAGCCACGCAATTGGTGTGAATTATCTCTGCATAGCTCTCCGTGCAAATAGTGACAACTTATTAAAGGAAAAAAGCTATGGAATTTAAGAACTGGCAGTTTTGTTAAGAAACGAGTCAGTAAAATGAGTAAATCAGAGCAACAGTCTAGTATATCTCTGTGTGCTCCCATTGAAAATATGTTTTGGTGATTTTCTATGACCTTGGACTACGTATTCTGTTGGTATAATTTTTTACCCTAATTTATTGTTCTACTGGAATGTAATACAGGAATATTTTCCATCATTTAGTTGAATTTGGTTGTGTCAAAGCAGACACAAAACAATGGAATGGTGTGACTGCAGGATTTTAGCTACTGTTAGAGTTCAGTGATATGTTCTGAAATCTATAACTGATTATTTAGTGACTCTACATTTTGCAAGTGAATATCTGAACTAAACCTGGACTGTTTGCTACTGTGAGTTGTAACAGTGTTTGTTATCAGGTACCCATTTAGGAGGAAAGAAAAAATCCTTTTTCTCTGCCTCCCCTCCCCGTCTTCCTTTCTTTCTCAGTCCCTCCGCTCACCCTTTCTCCCTCCCTATTTCTCTCCCTTACTTTTTCCGTTCCTCATAATTCTTCTCCCTCTTTCTCCTCAAACTCTGCCATGAAAATGTATTTGCCTCCCTAGACTGTGCTTATTCAAATGATAGACTCTAATCCAGGGCTGGTATGTGAATAAATGTTCCATAGATCTCATCATACACTCAAATATGTATTGTTTTCTTCTATAGCTTGTGTTGTTTTACCTTCCATTTAAAATGCAGCAATAGCATTACCTATCTTCACAACCTGCACACGGTGTTTATTTCAACAGCTACTTTCTGATGGGCAGATCCTAATAAAATTTGCAGGACTTGAATAAATGTAGCTAGCAGAATCAGTACAAGTAATTGATTAACTCTTTTAGAGAGAATAACCTCTAGAACGTTAGACTGCATTTTTGGTGTACACTTTCCTAAAATTGTTGACAGAACAGAAAACCCAAGTGAACGTGGTTTTGGGTATAGCTTTTTGGAATCTCTATGAAATAATTTTACTGTTTAGATTATGTCAATTTTATAATGGTATACAGATGGATGCAAAACCTGCTATTTACAGAGCTTCCTGCTCACATTTTGACTATCTTGCTGCCAAAGACTGCTCAGGGAGCTTTTTTTCTTCTTCCTGTGGACTCTTGTAAGAGTTAATTTCAGAGGAAAATGGAAACTTTATGCATAGTTTAAGTTGTGATTGAGTGGAAGAGAAAAAGGAAACTCCAATACTCTTTACCTCAAAGTGCCTTTTCATTTTTTCTGATGTATACCACTTTTGTTTTCCTGTTTTTCAGCTTTTAAAGCTGTATTAAAATGCGTAAAAACATGGTGATAGGAACCCGTAGGAAAACTGTCAGTACTTAATTTTTGTTCAAGATGTGTTGTATGTTTATATTTCCTTTGGGTGTGGGTATCTTTTTCCAACTGAAGAACCAAAAGTGTTACAAAAACAGATGTAGTGAAAATAAGCAAGAGAAGTCTCATTTCCTTTGGTGAACAAAGTTCACAATTAGCTTGAGTGTAATTTTATGCATGTTGTACCCTATCAAACAGTTTTGCTGACAAAAGCTTGCTTTCTTGGATTTATCACAACTGATAAAAGATCTGTGATGCCAGACAAGAATTTAGCTACAGAGAAAAGGGGGAAAGAGTGGGTCAGATGTAATAACATATTCTAGATGTTATTCCTGCCAACAATTAATGGGGAAATTCATTTTATGAAGCACTGTTTACAGACTGACATCTGGAGGACTTCTCAGCTTGGATCATTTCCAGTGTGTAGATTTATGTACTACTATTCCTCCTTTTTTCCCTCTTTTTCCTTAAATATTTCACTTTTCAGATCTGTACCATTCAGTTAATTGTGAATGAATGTGAATTATTTTGTTGCTGTGATTTCTTTTAGGATTCTATGTGCATAAAAACTGAAAATGTTTGCTAAAACAGACATTCAGTGAGTACTTATTGAAGTATATATAGAGATTTACAAAAATTCAAAGAGTTCTTTTAACGTAAAGAAGTTCTGACCAGAGAAGTTGGAATACACACCGTCAAAAAATAGAACTTTTGAAGTATGAAATGAAAAAGCTTGTAGTCCTAGCAGAAAAGGTCTTTTTTTGGTCCTTTTTTTTTTTTTTTGGTTTTTTTTTTGTCTTTTTTTTTTTTTTTCTTTTTTTTATTTTTAACAGCTGTCATTCTAAATTGTAAAATGTTTTTGAATCACAGAATCCTGGTCTACCATGGTTTAAATATTGTATTCAGTAGTGTGTGTTTGTGCCTTATTCAGTTTATTTTCCAATCTAGTGAAAATTTGCAATTTGCTTTGAATGTTTCCCTTCTTTCTGTGTCACAATAGTCTTAGTGTGGTCTCCACACCTTTCTTCCTGTGGGATCTCATAGCATATTGTCAAGGGTATCTATTGTTATCTTGAGGATACGTATCTGTGCCGATTGGAGCAAGAAAATGGAATTTCCTGTTAGTGTCAGTGGAAGAAGTGGGTACTACTTGTGTTGGGTACTGTATGTGTAGATGAGGGTCCAGTCATGCTACCCAGCCCTATGCATCTGAACAAGTTAAGGGACATATTTTACAAATTTGGGTAGTTCCTTTGTTTAGAAGGTAATACTGGTATTAGAAGAGCAACGTAGAAATGAGGGGGCCCAAAGACCTTGGTCCTGCAAGCCTCATTGTCTCAAAAAAGAGTGAAAATACAACTAATATATTGCCTTCTTGTCTGGTCACTTATTTAAATAATTATTGTCACAAGAATCCTATTGAAATCCTGCCCCGCTGAGAACAGTGCTTTTAGCACATGGAATGCCTTTATGAAACAATAGTATTTAAAAACAGTTCATAGGAAACAGGTATTGGCATCCTTGCACAAGTAACATGTAATTACTACTCTTAATATTGATGCTGATAGTATCGATCTGTGTGTTGTGTCTAAATTTTCATGTAAAATAGTATGTCACTGGTAATGTTTCAGTCCTCACTATTCTCAGTAAATAAAGTTATGGAAGAAGTTAATTTTGCTTTTAATTGTAATCACTTCTGATGGTATCATGACAAGCAAATCTCAATAAATCTCTTGCATTAAAATCAAAATCAGGACGTCCTGCTTCCTTTTAACAAGTAGTGAGCTGTAGCTAAGGGCAAATACACCTTTTCCAGCTCTTATTCAGTTACTGTCAGCATTGATAACTAATGAAATATTTTGGCACCAAAGGCCATCAGTCCTCAAGGCTATGTAAGTTACTGAATCTCAGGTTTTAGAATGAATGTTAGAAAAGTTCTTTTATTTCCATGTAGAAATTCAATGGATACTAATTGACTTGGTGAGTTTTCGCTCATGCTGTTACAAAATGTTATAATACTAAAATGTATGATGCTATTCTTAATAGTTCTTTTGGGCAAGAAACCTTAATTTTGTATCCTGAATTTACAGGTTAGTGTTTAAGAGCGTATATTTTATCTGAACAATAAGAATGAAAAGCATCTAAACTGACTTTTAAAGTACTGATTTCCATTTCCTCAAATCTTGTCGTTTACATTTTAGTCACAATTTTCAAATGGCAACAGAAGTATTGGTTTATAGGTATTTATTTTCATTTAGGCTGTTGGTACAGTTGTATTTAATGCAATGTCAGACATGACCCCACTGTTACAGTATTTTAACATGAAGAGATTTTCTAATTTCCAATTTTCTCTTCCATTTTCATAGCAGGTATCCTAAATATTTGAAACTGTCATGGGTCACAAGTCTGCACACTGACACATTTACTCCTAACCTTCCTTTCTTACTGACAAAATTTGCTTGCGGTAAATCAAACATAAATCCTGTGATGTGCCTTATATTTTCTCTCAGGGTGTATTTGGATAAAGCAGCTTGTGTCTTTACTCTTCCTTAGGAGCAAAAGATGCTGTATTAGTTCTTCATCTGGTAGGACTGAGTGTTTTCACAGGGTTCATGAGCTGCCGTGCTTTACCCTGCCTAGTCAGGGTGGTTCATTTCTGCAGGACATGGTGCATTGGTTTGCCAGTGCTTCTGAAACTGCCAGGGAAAATGCAACTCTCCTACTTAGGAATGCAACCTTATTTTTAACTGTTTTACTCATTCACTTTGTAAAGGGAGAATAGCCTGTGTTGCTGCAAATTTGATGCACTTTTTATGGGGCCTGGAGTAGAACATGTCTTTTCCAAACAGAACAGCTCTGACATGAAGGTAAAAAGTCTGTGCACTCCATTGGGAGTTGATGTGCTGCTTATAAACATGTGGTTTCAGAGCACAATAGATGAGTACATGGATTTGTTTGCTTGCTAGTGGTGTTCCTGTGAGGGCTGTGAGAAAAAGATGCAGCTCAGCTGTGTACTGTATTACTGGCAATGCACTTGCTGCAAGGCCGTCTTTTTCTGTGGAACAGTGACACATCTTCCAGTGTCCTGACCACAGGTGTTCTGAAATAAATTTACATTAACCTATTCCACTGCAAGCCACTACAGCTATCTTCAGCTGATATTACTACTACTACTACTAGTACAACTACTAGATTATACTTCTATTCATATTTTAAACATAGGCATTTAAACATATTTGAAGAAAAAGCTCTAAGTGATTGTGTTGTGTAATGAACGCCTCATAAAGCAATGTTGAAAAATACAAAGATGTTATACCATACATCCTATAATCACTTGAGTAAGGTGTGTTATTGGACACTGAAAGTATCCCTGTGTTTCCATATCTTCAACACTAATAAAAATACTGCATTTAATAGCCAACCCAAAAAAATCATCATGTCATTCTCTGTGGCAAGCTAACAATCTTCATAAGGTTTGTTGATTTTGTAAAGTTATTTCATTCACACTTAATTCCTTTATTACAAAAATAGCTCCCAGTAATCTGATCTTTAACACAAATCACATTATTTTCCATGTTTTATGTGGAACCAGTTTTGCATATTCTGTGGTCTAAATTAATTCAAACTTTTTTTCAAAATGACATAAGTAGCAGAGAGAAGTCATTAAGGCATAATCAGCCTTCCAAACAATGGTAATAGTTTTCTTTAACAAATGTTTCTGTGAAGTGAAAGTAAAGACTATTTCAGTTTTATGTGTTCCTGTCAGCTAATTTATCGCCTCTTTTCCTCAATTATGCACCAATGAATTTGTTTTGTTACATAAACACCACATTCAGTGTCTTCCATTTTCAACTAGGTGGCTGTGCTACAATCCCAGAGTCTGATTTAGAGGAAAGGACCATTATACCGGGCTCCACAGCAATGTTTTCCAGTAACGGGCAGATCAAAAAGCAGAAATCCAAGCCTGGTAAGAAAAGGAAAATTATGTTATTTCACTTAGAGGTGTACAGCTCATCTTTTCAGAATGCTTGTGGACATATGAAACAAATGGCATATATTTCAACCTTTGTTGGCATAATTTCCAGCTTTTCTTGCTACAATAGTACAATGTGTAGGATTCTGAGTTTATTCAGCTTCTTCTGTCAAGAATGGCTTGACTGTAAAGATCATTCTTGGAATTAAATAACTTCACAGTTGAAAGGTTTTGTGCTATGCAATACTTGAATGAGATTCTCACAGGTTTTATTCATGATCTCTTCTACAGAGGCAAAATGAAACTGAGGGCATTTTGGTGTAATAAAGGTTGTTTTTTTCTTCCCTGTGGTATGGTGGTTACACTTTGTGCCAGCTGATTAAAATATGGTCATTACTTATCTTTTGTGGAGAGACTTCCTAGAATTTCAGAAAAATATTATTGGATATAATAAAATGAAATTGTACTGGCTATAAAATATGCTGCATACAGTGATGACACATTTTCTGGAAAGACTTCATGCTGCCGGGAACTGTGATATAGTGTTAACATATTTTAAAAGCAGCACTGTAAAGTACTGCCTTGCAGTTTAATAAAGTGTCTGGTAAGTTCTCAGGGTTTGACGATAGCAATTTCACATTTTGCTTACTAAGTTGTACCTTCACACTTCTTTTCCCCCTCTCCTTGTCTGATTTTATCCTATAATATTTATTATAAAGTGTATTTGAATTTTGCTTATAAATCAAAGTGTTCGTTATGGATGGGTGTTGAAGTTAAGAAAAGCAGCTTAGAGGTTGCAACCAACAGTAGTCAAAAATAGAAAATCTTTATACATCTGCAAAACGTAGCCAATTGTGTGTTTAAAAAGCATTCAGCTGCTTTTTTTCCCAGCTAACTGTAGCACAGACAGGCAGGGAGTTGGAATATATAGTTAATTTCAATAGCAGAATTTACATTAGCAAATTTTTAATAGTGGACAGGAAAGAAGGATATCTAATGCAGCAATGTATAATAATGCCACAGTGTAACTTAAAACTCAAAAATTAGTACCTGCTTACAAAAACAACCTGAAAAATCCCCTGAAGGCCTAAAGCTCTGACTTTTCTAGAGTGCTAATTACTTGCGGTCCTCATGGACTTCAGGTCAGTAGAAGAAGAGAGCCTGTCAAAGTTGACATAAATATAGTTTAACCTTTGCCATCTGGATATATTAAGTACCCTCCTGGTAATAGAAAAGTATATCATCTCTCTGATGTAGGATACAATCCTGATAAAATTCCAACTTCAGGCAACTAGACTAATACATCACAAACATATGGCAGGTTATTTCTCTTTGTCTGATGCTCCAGTCTTCTGATCAAGCACATATTTGTTCTTCAGTTGATAGTGTTCTGCTATATTTAAATAACCTTATTACTGAAAAGACTAGCATGAGTGGAAAAGTGTAGAAATGTATTCATGAGATCCAGAAACAACAGCATGGAGACCTGCATATCCTAGTGTAAGTCTTAGCCCGTGATAAAAATTGAGACTTACGTCACATAGCTGGCTGTTGTTGCTTTGTAACTGTAAAAGGCAGAATGAAAACTTTGAAAGCTTTTAAAAAGTCTTTAGGTTTACAGCCATGTGTTATACGAGTGAGTTTAATTCATTCATGGTAAGAATTGACTGCCATCTGCCAGTTAGTGCTGCAATATAGAGAACACCTAGAATATCTGCCACCGAGCTGTCTGGAAATTCTAATTGCTATGAGTGTAAGAGCCAAGGGAGCTACTTAAACCTGAAGGTAACAGTAGGCATGAAATCACAGCCTTTTAATGTTTTTCTGTACATGATATTTTTGGACTGAGTTCTTGCTCAGGCACCAGAGACTGCAGCAAGACCATGGTGATTACAAAGAGCCCTCAAAGAATATTTTTGGTTTTTTTTTTTTATTTTATTTTTATTTGAGTTTGCATTTAATTTAACTATGTGCAGTAAATAAGAGAGAAAAAAGGACAAAGTAGAGTAAAAGTAATTTTTCTTGATATGTCTTCCTTCATTTCCTAATGGAGTTCAAGATAGATTCTCGTTATAAGTTGAGATTTGGTTGTTTGATGACCCTAGTGGGTCACTTCCAACTCAGGATATTCTGTGATTATATGATAATATGTTGTATGAGCTATGCAAAGAACTGAGGGAAATGAGGGACTGAGACCTGGAAGACTGTTCTGTGAGAAACTGTGCTGTAGGGCATCATCCTGTCACAGACTTGCTAATTATCTCATGCAAAGTATTATACTGAGGCTTTCCAGGCAGCTGCTAAGCATGTGAGAGAGACTTTTGGCTTTACTTGGATAGTGGCTTAGGACAGCAGAAAATGATGTCTAGTAGTCATGCTACAAGTCTGTGCAAGGACAGAATGAATGGTGTTAGCCCAATCGTGGAGTCTCTTTGGAAGGGGAATTACTGGTTTTATGATGTTTTCTTTTAATTGCTGAAACAGTTCTCACTGGTTTGTTTTTCATACTAATTTCTTTCTAATCCAAGTATGTCATGATTTCATAGCAGAGAATGGGATCACATTCATGGTATTTGGAAGCTAATGGTATTATTGCAGTTGTAGGAGTAGTTTCTTTTAGATGACTTTTGCTTTGAGAGGGTACAAAATAGTCCCTTGTACATTGTCTGTCCAGTGAATGAAAAATAATTCTTCCTGTTTACCACCTCAAGACACAGAGTCTGTGTGCATTGCATTGGGAGGAACAATGTTAGCATGATAAATCCCTGCTAATTTTGTTCTTGCTGTTTTGGTTAGAAGGAGGACAGAGCAGCATATATTTCATTATGGACTGCACAAGCCTGGTGGAGAGTTTGAATGTAATTTGAAGTTGAGTCCGCTTGTTATGTCTTTACTTTTTCTGTGAGCTCACAGCTACAATACCAATGCTGACCTCTGCTGCTGTCACAAGTACACAGGTAGTGATTGTAGACTCTGCATAGGTACTATGGAGTTCTTTTCTCTTTGGTGTGCTGCTCCTGCTGTCTTCCATTCCCTGCTTTACAAGTTATGAATTTCTAACTAGAGTTGCAGTCTGCTTGAGTGCTTTGATTTTATGGAGAAATTTTCAAGTGTTCTAGAAGGTAACAATTAACAAATATTTGCAGAGATCCACTTCTCAAGCCCTCACTTGTGCTAAAATATTTCTGGTGAAATTAATTGAAAATATGGTTTGTCACAAAGACGTAGAAGGAAGTTCTTGTAGCGGGCTTTTTAGAGAAATTTCTAAGCAATATGGAAACAACCTTAAAACAACAATTAAACTGTGCTGGTGGTGAGCTTTAGGATGTAATAACATCTGCGTTTATCGGGATATAGACCTTACAGTAAGTATTCTGAATTTCTTGTATGCTCTGTGTTGCATTCTACGTATTATGAAAGAGAATTTCCTAAGACCTTTTTTTCCAACCAATATTCCTAGTGAATGTTTTACACAGAAAGGGTCTGGTTGGTTTTTTTATGAGTAAAGAGTTTTATGCTGGTAAATCATGATTAACTTCCCTAAATTGATGGAAAAGCAGATGAAATGTTAGTATGAATACAAGAATGATTGGGCTGAAAAATGTATCTTGTTTTTTTTGGTTTTGGGGTTTTTTTGTGTGTGTGAAACAATTGTGCTGATTACTTTGAATTTGCTTACTTGTTCAGGATATTACAACACCAGGAGTCAGACTTGTCAAGTGTCATGTCATGCAGGTATTGGAATTTTCACAACTTGTAAGACTTGATTTTCCTGGCAGAATTTTTCACCTAAGATCCTGTAAGGGAAATGTTTGCCTGACTTTGCCATGATAATTCAGAGTAATCGTCTCTTCCTGACAGAGCAGTATAGCTCAATATTTACATTTATTGTTTAGACACAGATATTTCTGAGAAGCTAGTCATGAGACAAAAGATTTAGCATTTGCATTTGCTACTGTGCTTCCACTGTTTTAGTTAAATTCTTTGTATGTTGCTGTCATGCAAATATTTAGATGACTTAAAGATTAAATTTCGAAGTTCTCATCTTCTATCATTATATTTAGTAAAGTAAATAAACTTCCATACTTTAACACTCAAAGCATCTACGACCAAAAACTGTCTCAGCATTTATGATTTTTGATCATCTGTTTATGATTGGAATAGATTTTTAACTGCCTTTAGTTTGAATCTGGCTTATTATTTTTGATTAAATAGGCAGCTATATGTAGATGACTGTGAGGCTGAGCTATAAACTCCAGTAAAACAAGACATTCTGAGTCAGATTTTCAAAACACCCTCCACAGTTGCACCCAGACATTGTACAGCTGCATTTACTTTTTCTCCAGCATTGAATGGCAATGCTCACGTAGACGTTGTAGGTGGCATTTAAGAGGATCTTTCAACTT
This sequence comes from Pachycephala philippinensis, assembly GCA_013397055.1. Lineage (NCBI taxonomy): Eukaryota > Metazoa > Chordata > Aves > Passeriformes > Pachycephala > Pachycephala philippinensis. The sequence goes on from VWZT01001059.1 coordinate 1,144,044, forward strand.
CACCCTTCTAATCAAAGATTGCTGTTCTTAGTAGCCTAGACAATTTTAGGAACCATTCCATGGTTCCAGCCCAGAAAGACGTGTAGTGGCACAGACTTGTTAATAAACGAGATTGAAACTATTTTCCTTTAAAGGGTCCTGTGGCACATTTAAATTTAGCTATATGCTTATTTTTTCTTATGAACACATAACTCTGTGAAACTGCCATCTGCTAAGTAGCTCATCAAAAAGTGATGTAATACAAAAAAGTGATGAAATTTTGTGATAGTGTTTCATGTATTTGATTTTAGAAAGAAGTACTCTTAAACACTTGGCTTTGTACAAAGAGTTAGATAGTAAAGAGCTTTTGGATATAAATTGCTGCCAGCTCTCCACTGAGTCTTTTTATTTTTGTGATGCACTGTTCTTAATATTATCTCTTACCTACACATATGAGGAAAGGCAAATCCTTGAATTTGTTTTGAAGGGTGCCTAAATATGCTGTAAAGTCTCTAGAACAGGTCTGTGAAAGATTTTTATTTTCTCTCAGGCATATATTGTTTATATATTGAACTAATAACCGCCCTACATTTTCAACATACATGAGTAAGGTGCAGGTGGCCTTACTACTGTTATTGTAATAATCATAATTTGCTGCTTTAGTAATCATTTGGATACTGATGTTTTTGCCAATTACAGCAAAAGTATTTGCATTGTACATAGCAAAGCAATTCACTTTTTCAGGTTAGACAGTATAATAAGACAGAAATCAACTGTAATACTAACTATTGTACATGAGATTAAGTAAAAGGGAAATGCTTAAGTTAAGCTAAAGACAATTTTGAAAAAATGTCCATAGTGTCTGGAGAGGGATTTCATGCCCATAGTGAACTTTCTAAACAATCAGCTGAATGAACCAGCCTTTTCAGATGTTCATGGCTACAGTCTTGAACCTGAATTTCTGTCTGAAGTTTGGTTGCTACACTCATGGCAAAAGTAGAGAACAACACAGTTATTTTTTAAAAATCATTGAAGGCCCTGCTAACCGGGCTCATCTGAAGGGGTAAATGTGCCACTGACAGTTTGAGTACAGTTTCAAGCATTTTGACAAGTGAGTTGCAACACAGTATTTTGCCATTGGCTAACAAGGAATCCTGAATTAGAAACAAATCTGTCAAAAATGCGGAAACTTGTGATGGCCTCAGGTAAGTGAAAGCTCCTTCAAGACCTAACCTCATTAGTTGCTCACTTAGGTATTTCCCACTGATGTATTGTGGTATTATGAGACTAGATCCTTGTTTCTTTCTGTATGGATGTTGCTATGCAATAGGAAAGATACCAGGAGCCTGCAGCTGGGCCCACCTAATACTTTAAAATTGCTAAGCTAATTGTTTCCACAAGAAAAGGTACAAAGAAAATCACTGGGCTACAAAAAGCCTATTTTTCTGGAGAGAGTTGAAGAGATTTATGGAGGTTTTCTTTTCCACAGAGTCTGTTTTTCTAAAGAGCAGTACAGCTTAAGAGATTAATGTGAGAATTCCTTCATTAAGTCAATACCAAATGAAGTGCAGTTTCTCTTTTAGCAGGAGCTTGTATATACACCTCCTCTGAAATGTAATATAGCACATGAGAACACAGCAAGTCTTATATATGTTCTATTATTTGCAGATTATAGTATATTAAAAGGTATATTACCAACTACAGTGAGTAAAGAGTTCAGTCTCTGTGTTTGCCCCATACCAACAGTTGTTATAGTGTTTTAAAAAATGTTTTCATTCAGAGGATAAAAAAGTCTCTAATTAATTCTGCTTTGTTTCATGACTGCTTATGTAACAAAGAACTGAGGGCTACCTTACACTCTGCTTCGTGGGTTGTCTCAGAGTTTGCTGTGACATCACAGAAAAGAGGTAGGAAATGAAAAAGTCAGTCTCTTAAGAGAGCCTGACCATTTTCCTTCAAATTTGGTGGCTTTAATAGAAAGAATTGTTTCTGTAAAGTATTTTGGTTTGGTTTGTTTTTTAATGAAGGGAGAATTCAAAGGCACTCCTAAGATTATTAGCAAAAGGTTGCTATTGTTGCAGTTAGGGAGCAATAAAGAGGGATACAAGGCATAACGACATACTTATGGCCATATCCAAGGCTTTCTGGAATCTTTCAAAAAGCCTTTCCTTATTTTTACCAAGACCTGAACATGAAAAATCCTGATGGATAATGGAAAATAAGGAACACATAAAAGATAGGTTGAGAAGAGAGGGCATGCTAAGTATGGAACAAACCTCAAATCTAAACACAGTTTTAGGAATTATGAATAGATAACTGTAGCTCAGTGGAAGGAATTAAAAAAAATAAAAAGAGCAGTTTAAAAGCATTTTTTTGTGACTAAATGTTGTTTTTCATATTTTCTTGGCAGTTTTCTTGCGTAAGTATGAGCTTAAGAGAAGCAGATGATTGTCTGTTACTAGGATTCATTCATGCACTTGTCTTCTGCCAGTAAAGGTGGGCAGGAAAGAAACTAGCCTGACTTTTCTGTTATTTGCTGCTCCTTACTTTTCTTCTGTGTTGGTGGAGGTTAATACTCCATTTTCCTTATGCGTGTCTGTAAGACTTCTTGTCTTGCTTTTGTTTCCTCACACCAGTTATTTCCTCCATTGCATCACGTGTTGTCATCTGAAGTGCACACTGCAAATATGCCCAGCATTTTGTATTTTATCTTATGGATTTGAACTGCTGGCTACTGTTTTCTTACACTTGGGTGAAATCTTTTCACTGAATACTCAGTAAAACTTGTTTCTCAAGACATCTGTTTTCCCTCCTAATGCATTACTGACTCTCCAGTTCTGCAACACAAATTTTTGTGCCTAGTTTTTTGTTTAACTGGGAAATAATAATTTTTTTTCAGAACATGGATAGCTTTGAATGTCATACATCTTCTGGACTAGTGCATTATTCCTGGCTTCACTTCTTTTGTCAGATCTTTGTTGATTTGTGAGATAGCACACAGGTATCTGTGCTACTTTCTTGACATTATAGAATACTATCCATAAAGTTTACATTCTCCTGTTGATTCTTAATGTTTATTTGTGATAGGTATTAATGGTTCCTATATGCTCATGTCAGTCTTTGAGAACTATAAACATTTCACGCTATTCTGGTTTCTAATGAGGTATTATTATTATTATTTAAAAAAAAGAGAGAAAGAATAAAAGGACAGAGAAACTCATCAATGCATTATTTGAATGCCCGCTCAACATTCCAAGCCAAGAAGAATTTAGATGATGCCAGGCATATTGAATCCTGCTCAGGTTTTCATAGCCTGGACAACACAGTTGGCAGACAGACACTCTTGGCTTCTACCATCCATCTTTGTATAAAAGAGGTAATGAAATGGGAGGCACTCAATAGCACCAAACAGAGCCAAGAACTCCACTTTAAATCGCCTCTACTGCTGAAAACCAGTACTGCAAGTTTCAGGAAATCCCAAAAACTCATTAAGCACTCCAGGGAGGAGTTTTTCTGATGCAGAAACTCACAGTTGGAGTTGTATGGCTTATGTTTTATATAACAGTCAGATTACACTTAGTAAGGGTTACTTCTGTACTAAAACTGTTTCATTACCTTTTTTAGAACCCTAAAGTTAATATTTTTGTAATCGTTTGATATATCAGATGAGTATTAGTTATTTGTTAAGTCCAGGATGAGCCTTTAAAATGGTTTTCCAGGTCTTTTTTTCCAGGTTACACAAAATGCCAAGACTCACTTTATAGCTTGTCAACATTGGCCACCAAATGAAGATTAGCTCTAGATCTTTAGGAACTGTTTGCTGGAAAAAAGTGACATTGTGGAGGTGTTAGAGGTTATTTTCCAAAATATCTTCTTTTAGAAGTAATTTTAGTGTCTTGCGCCCCTTTCTCCCCTCACCGTTCCAGAAGGCAGCCATCCATATTATGAGCTAATGGCTTAAACGTTCCTTAGAAAAAAGGACTGTTTTTGAGATACAAGATTGCATGAAAGTACCTGAAACTGCTAGGATCAGTTCTCTCTCCCTGAGGGCTGACTCTGCAACCCCCTGAAAAATAAAGGATTTGAATGGAAACAGTGACTCTCATTTAAAGAACTGCTGACACGCCTCAAAAGAGGGAGCACATTCCCACATGCTCTTTGTTGGAGAGTGTTGCTGGAACCGCAAATAGGTTTTCCATGTCATTTTGTGGAAATTATCAGTGCCATTATAAGACACTTTGGAGCTTTGCTAGTGCTTTGAATTGTCACAGAATGGATATTGTTGGCAATATGGCTGATGTATATTGCCAGAGCATATAATCTGAATTAAATAATATTGTGAATAGTATTGAAGTGTTTCTGGGGTTGGAATCATAATTGTTTTTCTCTTAATTGTTAGAATGAAATAGTCAAAATGCTACTGCACCACCAAGGTTCTACAACTCTCAGCTTTTCTATAGAGGCAATGTGATTGCCCTGCTTGTACAGGTAGGTGATACTGTGGTGCTGGTGTTGATATGTCTCAGAAGAGGCTTTTACCCCAAATCCCAGTAGTGGATTGTAGATCAAAATTTATCTCACTTTGGTCTGCTGGAGCAGTACACATTTTGGTCATGCTGGCTGTAGTTCTTGAAACTGGTTACTTAAAATGGACACTAAAATTCTTATTTTACATTTATATGCTGTAGTGTTAAGAGCTCTTCCACAGTTTTTGAATTATGACATAGTTCTCCAGAGTGAACATATGTCTAGTTCACAGAAGCCCACATTCTACTTTTAAAAGTGATATCTTTTGGGGCCCTATCCCTGTGTGCTGTCACAACCATCATAGCTGATGGATTGTCATGAACTCCTTGGTTCTTGAATTGGTTCTCATTGCCTGTGGCTGTGAGATGCAGCACATGTGGCCATGTTGTACCCAATACTTGAATCTATCATATTTCTAACTTCTCTGGAGAGTTAAATGTAGTATTTATTGATGCTTTGGCTGCAGTTAATGCAGGTCTTCTGAAGTTTACTGATCAAGGGACAGATCAGTTGTAATGACAGAATTCAAAAGTCAGGCTTCCAGAACTGATTCAAGTTAACCACACTGATGAGGGTGATTGGATGACTTTGTTAAGGAATTGTTTAGTACCCTAACAATACACTTAGGAAGATTGCCGCGAAAGGGACAAGCAACAGCAGAGCAGTAGCCCTTGTTATTAAAATCAACAGTTCCAACAATGCAGTGCTTATAAGTGACCCTGAGGTAAGTAGTTATTTTGTCAGCCTCATCAAATATTTATCAGCCATGTCTGCTAAGCACATTCTAATTCTTAGTTATTTAATGTTGTTGTACTCCACAGAGTATCCTCTCAGCTATTTCCCCTATTAGAGTAATTTTGTCTCCCTGTGTTTGGGTGTCACTGTCACTGATTTAGTATGAAGCTTACTGAAATGATTCCAAAAGTAGGATCTGAGGCAGAAGTAGGAATGAATGAAAGACAGTGTAAGTGCTGAATTTTGTAATAGCTACTGGAACATACAACCTGATGTACTCCTGCTGCACAAAGCAGTGCATGAAGCAGGTGTGTCTTCCCAGCCTGTGTCACTGTATATCTATACCCATGAGTCAGGGTTACTGAGCAGTAGGTCAGTGCACAAGGCTAAGTAAGTTTTGGAAACATAGGGTGGATGCAAAAATAGTTTGTATGTCCTAGGACAGATTTTGATTTAAAAGTTTGATTCTATTTAAAAGGGAAAAGTAGCTGTTCCAAAATGTTCATCAGAACAGGATATGATATCTGGAGTGGTCTTAGAACTAGCTCTGATTCTTTTCATGGTACACCCAAAAGAAATGTTTTATATCACTTAGTGAAGACACATTTGCTTTTATTAGTATTATGTTGTTTTACAGCCTACATTGCCTCACAGGACAAGGTGACCCACAAAAGAATCCCTGTGGTTCCTTAGCTTGCTCAGTTTCTAAATAGAGTAAAAAATTTTGTGGCACCAGTTAGGTTACACAGCTTTTCGGCTCACTGTGTAGTTCATATCGAGCAAATAAGATACAACTTAATAAAACATGAACTCTTCATTTGGTTGTCTTTAAAATTTCTTTAGGGCCCTTGTCCTGTAGAAGGCCCTTGCCTTCATGTTAATAATTGGATTGAATCAGTGATTTATTCTTTCTAAATGTACTTTGGCTCATAGATGTCATAGCTGTCTTCAGATCTAATACCTTGCATGTCACGGACAGAGTGATGGGCTGTGTGTCACTGTGCAATACCCCAGCTATGTGTTAACACCCTGGAGAACACTACTTTAAAAGTTAGAAGTTAAGTTTGTTTTCTGGAAAGTAGCCTTAGCAAAATTTTGTAACTTAGATTTTGATTTGATCTCAATCCCATTCGAGAAAACCTTAAATGCAAAAGTTAGGAGTAAGAAATAGTAAAGTTATATGCAGTTAGACAGAGTCAGAAGTCTCCTGTGGCTCTATTTATCAAGAAAATTTTGTTCTTTTCTAGCTTTATTCCTTTGTGTATATTCCAGCAAACGTTATTTTTTTTTTTCATGTTTATGAGTACTAACCGTTTGTCACTTTGAGCTTGGCAACTGCTGTCATTTCTGGTGAGAAAGATGAAAAAGGAGCAAGGTAAGAACAGGGGACAGAAGAAAATAGCTCAGTAGAAAATAATAAAAGTAGAAAATATATTAAATGTACCACATCACATGGGTGTTAGTTCTCTCCCCTGTAGTAATAATTCAGTAAAGCTTTTAATTGTGAAAAGCATGATTAAAAACATGTGCATGCTTTCCTCTGGACTGCACTGCTAGCGGCATTAAACAAGCTATCACTGCAACTGTTCCTCAGGCCTGTTGCAAAACATGCCTGAAAAGATAACTTTTGCAGAGCTAGGCTGCCAGCAGTGCCAGGGTAGCTAACTCAAATCTAGACTGGTTGTATCCTAACGAGCCACAGCCTAGGGCAGGGAAGGTGCCATGGCTTTATCTTCTCATCCTCTCAGCTGCCAAGTGTTTCTCCATTCACTGGTGCCAGCACTATTTATGATGACCAGGTGGTAAGGCAGCTTTAGGGAGCTGAATGGACTGAAATTTCAAAATGTGGTTCAAGCTGCTTTTTTTCTAGCCCTAATCTTTATATACAGTTAGACCAACAAAAGGAAAGGCCACTGTCTTGTGGGGTCAGTGAGCTGTAACTGTATGCACAGCTGCAAAGCTGCTGGTTCTGCTGTGGGAGAGGTTGGTAAGTGCATCATGGTGCAGGGAGGAGAGCATGACCATCCCTATGGCAGCAGGCCATAGCTATGTGAGATTAAGTATAACATGTGATTGCCTTCCAGCTTTTGAATTGATCAGCTGTCTGAATCATTCACCTCATAATGGCAGGAGCATGAGTGGTGAATCAAGGAATAAGGGAATGGGGAAGCTACCACTGCCCCAGCTTATGTTAGCTTATGCTGCCACAGTAGCTAAAGCATAATCAGACCCTTAAATAGGAGCATTGAGAAAAGAACCCAGAATGCTAATAGGATATTTTAAATTGTGTTATATGCCTTATTAAGTGTAATTGTAAAGTTATTCCGAGTTGTCTTACCTAATGAACCAGTGCTGGAAATACTAGTTTATTTTTATGCCATGGAAGGTGGTTTGTGTATGATGGGGAGCCTCTTCACTCTTGTGTTCACAGTCCATTTTGCCAGAACTCATTTGTGCTTTTTCCTGGCAATTTTCTCACAGCTCTAAAATTGTGGACACAGGACCTAATCCAACAAAGTTTTTAAGCACATGCTCTGCCAAGCATATGTAGTCTCACTGGACTCACAAGGGAGTATAGTAGGGAAAGTGAAAACGCCCTCTGGTCTTTCTATATCAGCTGTATTTGGTCCTTCTTGGAGTAAAATTGGTTGCAAGCCTGAAAGAAATGTCATATTAGGATAGCTGCCTCTCCTATTCTCCTTAGCATTTCCTTGGTTTTGTCAAATGGAGAATAGGTCAAGACTTCATCACGAACACAAAGCTAAGCCAACATGTAAATACCCTTGAGCTGCAGTTTTAACATTTTGGAATATTTATAGCTAATAGCTAAATTTTAGGATAACAAACTGTTCAAGGTCTGTGTTAGTTCATTTTCTCTAAAATACAATCTTTAGTCTGGATGGATTCCAGATGTCTGAGCATGGACTAGAGATCAATCTGGAATGGTCTAAAATTAAATACCATTCTTTCTTTTCTTTTCTCTTTGTTAATAGGACTTTTCAGGGAGGCTGTCTGATAAACACAGTATAATAAAGTGTAATAACAATAAATGGGACTAAACAAAAAAATTGCATTTCTTTTGCTTTCTGAAGTACTGTTCTGACAATTATGCACTGACTAAAAGTCATGTGTCACATGTTTTATTTCAGAGTTTCTTTTCTGGATCCTCAGTATTTGATATTTACAGTAATGTAATACACCATGGCCTATATTGTATACTCTAATGCAAAGAGAAACTGGGAAACAGAGTGTTTAGCCAAAACTGATTTCTTTTGCCATTAAGTGCATTCCCCTCTCCTGTGATAACCCTTAAGATCTGTATTTCAGAACTGTTTTTTCTGTTGATCAGCTTTGTTTTGAAGTGATGCCCCTTCTACTCCTGCTTTCTTCTTTTTATTCCCCAGTCTTGGAGTCATTTTTCATACCAGGGAATATTCAATTCTTTTCAGTGCTCAGCTTGTAATAGTCAGTAGACATGCTGAAGGTTCTAGCAATTACTGGTAGTTGTGAAGGTGATCAACTACTGGTAGTTGTGAAGGTGAGAGTAATATATAGTATAATTGTAATAAATAATCAAAAGGTAGCTAACTGAAATAATAGGTATCTGTGCAGCTCAGTCTAGAAAACCAGAAAGAGTTTCCAGACTTACTTCTGTAAAACAGTAGGAATGAATTTGTGGAAAAGATGGTAACAAATGAAGTTTATATAGGAATTAAAAAATTATTATAAGGTAAATTAGGTATAGTAAGCCATTTTCTAATTCTCAGTATAATCTACCTAAGTAACGCAACAGTTACTTGGTCTCTGAATTATCTGTGGTTTCAGTACTTCTCAAAGTAGTCATCTTTCATTGTTTACCTGCTGCGTGCCCTGTAGTTGCGGGAAAAACTGCCTATAAAGTTTTTTTGGTTTTATTTTGTTGTGGTTTGGCCTCTTTTTTTTTTTTTTTAGTTACAAAAAGCAACCTGAATGCTAAGGTCTTTAATTTCCAGTGTAGCAGCTTTGAGATGTACTTGGTTCTTATGTCCCAAAAGAAGGTGGAGGGGGCTCTTGTCTTAAGTGCCAGTGAAATATTCTGCAAACTCTCTGAAAGCAGGTGTTTCATGCTTGTTTGTTCACCATTATCTGCTTGCGCAGAAAAATAGAAGTTGGATTTGAGTTGTTGAGGTAGGTTTTTAAAGCTGTTTTAGGTCTTTGGAATGTGATTTCGCTAGATATATATTATTGTCCATATTGCATATCCATGGTAGTGTGCTTTGTTCTCTATTTTTACAGCAAAAGGGATGAGTTTTAAAATCTGCAATATACATTAAGCAATGCTTGTTGCCTGATTTTGTCGTAAGTAACAGTTTCAGTGGAGACTATTCTTGGCAGGCACTCCTTGAAGTAGAATTAACAGGCTCATCATTATAGAGATCCCAAGAGACCCTCTCTCTTTGTACAGATATAAAATAACTGACAAAACTTTCCATAAGAATCTCCGTATAGACATTCCTTTGTTTTGTGAACCTCTTTTCTCTCAGAAAAATATCTGTCTCTCCTACCTGTTCATATCCCTTTGCCCTATGATAGGACACCTCTTTCCACCTGCCATTCCGGTAGAAACTGTAATCATTATTTTTGAGTTGTTCTGGCAAGAGGAAATTTACCTCATGTTGAGATGAATTTGAGAAATTTGTAAAAAATTTACTTTGATTTTCAATGTAGATTTATAGTCAGTAGAAAAGGAAATGTCTTGGTAATAGATTCACCTTTGCTGAAGTGGCAGAAGAATTCTGATACTGGGACAGTGATAAGAAAACTGATTTTTCGGGTATTTTGGTAATATAAACATTGGCACTGGACAAGTAATTTTGACATAGACTCAGATCTTTTCTCTTGGCAAACTAAGGTTGGGCATATTAATTTCATTTAAGGGTAGTATGCATTTAGGTGAGATCAGAAACAGTCTATCATGTTGTGACCAAAGGAGCCTTAGTACAGATCAGTGTGCTGAACAGTGATGCTTTAAAATTATTTGATCATTAATTTATACAGAGATAAAATATATTGAACATTTATGAAGTCCAGTTTTTTAAAGACTGAATGAACTCTGAATCCATTTTCAGTATGCTTATATTTTGTCCTGTATAACAGACACCTGACAGCAATTTTTGGTTTATCTTGGGCCAATGAGGGATAACATTATATGGAAATATTTTTCAAAACCTAAAGAGCAATTCAGTTAAAATTTTAATTTTAAATAACAAAATGGAGAAAAATATTTCAAGTGCCTGCTCCCCCACACTCCCATCCAGGAAAATGTCTTAAGACAGCTACATTACAAATTTGGTATTCTGCTCTTTATTTCTTCCATGCTGTCTCAAATCATTGCCATGCTTTTAGATGATGTGTTAACAACTAGATATTTAATAGAAAAGGGAAAAAATGGTAGCCAAGTATACCTGCAGGAGGTTTGACAGGAGTGGAAATAGAGGACCACCAGCACTGGCAATGCAATATCAAACACAAGTAGTACAGTTTTGTTTGAGTATAACCGATTAGATTGATCCAACACAAAAAGGGTGCCGATAGGAAAGTATAAACTTTTCCGCCTTTGGAGGATATGAGAGATCTGTAGTATGCTTAAATGGTGCATTTGAAACCTGAAAGTATGTTTAGCCAAGTGCATTACTAAGCACGTGGTAAAATAAAGAAAACAATGCTAAATGTGTGTAAGACACTCCTACTTCTTACGTTTATGCGACTTGAAATACATGTCCCCCCACTTACGTCCCTTAAATTCTGCTGAGCTCACAGCAGTGGAACGAGGCAAAGCTGCCAGTATCTTATATTTCATTCATTAAAACTTTAAACAAAAACATCTTACTAAATTATGAACCTTTTAAATCTCTTCTGGAATGAACTTCTGAGTTATTTTAGATATAATTTATTATTTGAAGGTTTGTGCCTGTGTAGTTTTGAATTCAGCATCGGGATCTGTATAAAATTTATGTAGAGGTACTCATATTTAATTGGAATGTTTATCTAAATATTCAGGTTGTTTACTTAATCTATTAGATTTGGAAAGAAGCAGACTTTTGCCTTTTCCAAAGGTCAACCCTACCAGATACCTAGCATTTTAAAAAGAGAAAAAGGGAAGACAAGTTTCTACTGTCTCCAGTGAATCCACAGGTCAGAGTTTTGTTCCCCTGACTTCGCTATTCAGTATAGCAAAAGTAGATGGCATAATATTTTCTTAAATTATTTTGTATATTGATATTGGTTAGTATATCTTAACACCAATATATTCAAGATCTTTCCTACCACTGATAGATTGTCTTTTAAATTAAATGCACTTGGCATCAAGCATGAAGAGCTGTATTTTGACTACTCACTTTGGGCCCCTAAGGAAGTGTTTCAGTATCTGAAAACACAAGTTGAGCTTTGGTTCAAACTTGGTCATTCATTCCACCTACATAAGCAGCTTCTGAATAGTTAGTGAAGAAAACAGCTTCCTCTAAAGAACTAGTGAAGATACCCGTATCTACCCATATCTTTCCATGGATTGTTTTGGAACCTGGTGCCTGAATGCTGTGCAGGGGACCACATGGCATTTGGGGAAGCTCTGCTAGGTTCGGGCATTCATGTCTGACAGTGCCTTTGCTTTGGAACTTCTCATGCCATGCTTGCACATTTTGCTAGTCCTGCCTCGAGCAGTTCTGTCAGCCACTTCTCTGCGCAGCTGCAAAAGTGTTTGAGTTAGTCCTGGAAAATTAAATTACGAGGATGGAAGAGTGCTGGTGCCTATTTTGGAATCAGTATTGTTTATGCTCTTTTACTACATTTGTAGAAGTGTAGCATCAGCAGGTTACCTGTCTGCCTGGGGCTGTGGGGACCAAGAGCTCTTAAGTTCAGATTCGAAAGAGCAGGAATGAGTAACAGGTACAGTGCAGTTTGTACAGTTTATACTGCAGTACTTAAAAGCAAGTGCATGTGACAGTAGGCATAATTTGTGGTCTAAATAGTGATTGTAATGGCTGTGCTGAACAGTGCAGGGCAAAAACCGCTCAACATTTGTGGAAGGAAACAGTTTGTGTGGAGAGCTTGATGTTCACACTATCTATATTTCAGGGTGTTTCACTTCCGACTCTCTCTAATCTGGTCCAATGGACTCCATTAGTGGTTGGAGTACATTTTCTAGCATTGCTTCATCTAAAAGGACTCTCATCTGTATTCTTTTAGTTCCCTGATCTATGAATCACAGTGCAGAAAGTGGGGACGACTTCAAAAGCTCACTTCTGTTCCAAATTTAAATTGCAATGTAGATGCATCCAGTATGTGCCACTGCTAATGGCAACAGAATTAACTGAACGTGCTATTTAATTTTTACTGGTATTTGAGTAAAGCGTTTCAGTAATTGGTTTTTGCTTATTAAATATTCAAATTCTGCCAATGGTATTTTAGCTTTAAACAAATTATTTTCTTATGGTAATTGCAATTGTTTTCATCTAGAATATTTTGTCCTCCTGTTCTGTTTTTAACTGAGTATTTCCTGCTATGGATGATTCAGATTGATTGTATTTAAGAGTATTCCCACATTCAAGTAAAAGTTGAAAAGTATATTTTAATCTCTAATCTCACTGTTCTTACCTACATACCTACAGCTCTTCACCCCACTTGGAATAGGAAATGTTGCTACATTGTGATATTCCACTTAAAGGAATTTTTCTTAGTGCATCTATCACTGCTTTATACTGTTATAAGTTGATTTTGTGTGGAAATTTAGAGCAGTGTGAGCTTAAAAAAAATTGAACATCCTTGTCTGGTAAGGACTATCTTACTGTGTGAAGAACCGGCCAAATGTGTTTTTATCAGTGGAATGAAATGTAAGCTGAATTTTTAAGTACCTGAGAGAGACCTGCAGTAGGATCCATGATCAACTTTTACAAAACTAAAAATGTTCTTTTTTCATAAAAACTTACTTGTGACTGTCTTTGATACTGGTTTACTTTGCCTTTTACTACTGTCCAGGATTTTTTCCTTCTAAGGCTATGAAACAGACTTTGCAGAACTGATCAGCTTTTCATTGAGTTTTGTGGATGCCCAGTTAAGTTGGTCTTCATGTAGCAGTCACAATTACATTTGCCATTCAGTGGCAAGTTTATCTTTCATATGAGCAGAATAAAGGTTAACTAGGTTGCATGCTGTGCTGTCTTTTTAATCTACGGATGTTTTTATAAATCCATAAATTACAATAATCAGGAGATGATGAAATTTTAGAATTCCTCTAGTCTGAGAGTTTAACTCTAGTCAAATATTATGGGAAGTTTTGAAAGTGTCAATATAATTTTGAAACTAGCTCTTTACTTTATTGCTCAGGTGCAAAATTTTGCAATCAGTTTACACTTATCCATCAATGAAGTGAACCTTTAATAACGTGCTCAGGGCACCTCGGGATCCATGTGCTGTTTAAGAAAGAATGGCTTGCTCAATACTTGCCAAATATCTAGACAATTAGATTTTCATGTGGTTGGGCTTTTTTCAAGGGTTCTTATTAGAAAACACTTTTTTTTTCCATATTGGATTCCTTTAAAAGGTTATTGTTTTTCTGACCAGCTTGAACTTCGATATGGCTTGGTTGCCTTTATCCTCTACATAAAAGCTTCCCCTGTGCATAAGGTCAGTCTAAAAGTGTTTGCCGTAACCACTTTTCTTATCCTTGCTGCCTCTTTATTAACTGTATTTTTCTCAGTCTGATTTAAACTTATTTCTATGGAGAAGGGAAAAATACAGCTGTATTTTATTATGTTTATGCATCCAAACCCCTCTGATTCAAACAGAAATTGTCTTGGGAAAAAGTGCTTCTTTGAGGGCACTCTCCCTTAGGCATTGCTGTTCTGACAAGCAAAATCTTTTCTCAGAAGAATGATGCACAAGAGATGAATATCTTTTAACTCACTTTTTTCTTAACTGAATTGAAGTTTTGTTTAATTTTGTATTCTCTCATCGTGTTCTGCAGGATAAAAAACCAGGGATACTTAAAAAAAAGAAAAAAACCTGCAGATTCATTATAATAGCTTTTAGGATCAATTATGTATTTGTAGTAACTTCTAGTTTGACCATTTGTGTGCATGTTTTTAATGTTACAAATGGAATATTCAAATGTTGTAGCAAAATTCTGTGCTTCTTTTGGGCCCTGTTCATAAAGCTATGACAATAAGTTAGTGTATAAGCAGTGGTGCTATTCATAGGCAGGTGGTTTGCAGAACTGAGACCTGAGCTAGTTCTGATCTCTTTAGTTTGTCCAGTAAATATTTATCTCTGCTTTTCAGTTTAAATGTAGAAGTATTTTGAAGTCAAAGCACTTCACTACCACTAGAGTGCTGTGCTCCTATTTTGTTGTAACTCTTTTGAATTGCAGCATTTGTAGTTGTTCTTATGCAATGTACCATGAATTTGTGGTTCTCTATTATGTTTTAGTGAAGCATATAGAACTATTTTTTTGAAATGAAGAGTAGGACAAACCTTGATTTTTATTAAGTGTTCTTGTAGTTTAATCTTTTTATAAGTTGATTTGTGAAAAACTTGAGGGGGTCTATTTTGTACTGTTTCATTAATAAAAGTTATCCTCTCTACATAGAATACTATATCTCTTGTCTATGCTTCCTTTTGCCCATGTTCAGTTATCTTAAGGAGTGCTGTAAATTGCACTGATTCACAGTCTTAACAGGGGCAGAAGTTTAAAGACCTACATCTGAATAAGATCTGGAAAGAAAAAAGCAACCAAATTGACCTGATAATTGGCCCCACCATAAAAGTTCCTAGTTTTGATTCAACAGAAATTTGGGAGTAGTTACAGAGAGAGGGCTTCTTTACCTCCATTTCACATTGCTCAGGTTGGATGGCTTCATGTGTTTGAACTTGTCCACAGACTTCTGAAAAAAAAAAAAAAGGATATCATGGCTTTATAAACCTGGTGGCTTTAAAGAAGAGCGTATTATATCTGTACTGGTGTAGGCCACAGTGATTTAATAACTTGATCCACAGAACAGGGAGTCGAAACCGCAATTAGAGTTTTGGTTTCATCAAGTTTGTAGATTAATTTGGCTCACTTGGATCAGATCTGTCTAATTATAAAGCTATATGGGAGATTAAAAGCGTAGCTGTTACTGATGAAGGGACTCCTACAAGTCCCTTTCATTTTAAATTGTTTTGTTTGTTTGCACCAAATTTCATTCTAACAGAAAAGCCTTCGCGTGCTGAAGTATAAGGATCAGTTGCTTTGCAAATCTCAGAGAAAGTATAAGGAACTCTCTCATTTTTTTTTTTCTTCTTCTTACCCTAAAGGGTTGTTTTTGAAAGATGACCTATAATTTTGTAAGCACAAATTTATGTTTGCTGTTTAATTGCACAGCTGTATTTCGAGATTTAGTCACCTACTCACTTGATTGCACCTGCCTACTAGGTAGTTAGATGACCAACCCCCTTAATTTGATTCTCCAGTTAATTGCAAAAAGCGCTCTATTAGAGTGAAATAGTGAGGATTGAAATAAAAATAAAAAAATGGTGCTAGATTTTCTTCCTCTGATATTTTTCTAAAACATAGTGTAAGGTTGTTTACCAAGATTTTATTGCTGTCTCCTCTGGCTGCAGCCTCGATGAAATTTAATTTTATTAGTAGATTTCACTGACGTTATGTTTTCTGACATTTCTTATTTTGACTGATAATGTTGCGTGAAAAGGCCTCTCTGTGTGGTATATTTAACCGTGGTGGAATTTTACTTTCCGTTTGTATTCACATATTTTTGTTTTCTGTCAAACAGGTGGTATGTTAAGCGGAATAAATGGTTGCAGTGATATTTTCAAAGTTGCAGTCACTGTTTTACTAGTGTGTTTAATACATGTTGGAAACATGTCTTTTTTTTAAAAAAGAGACCAGCTTGTCTTCAGTGCTCCTGATTCATAACCCATTATGTCCCACACTAAACATAGCCTTGCTCATTTACGCTGATCTCATTCCAGGAATGTGTTGTGTAACAGCTGGCAGTGCACAACCAGAGGCGTCATCCCAAGCGCCTGCAAATTATTTCAGCAGAGGCTGTAGTCTCTTAGTACCTTGCATGCAGCGTTTGGCACTTCCCAGCATATGGCACCTACTGGCTGTCGTCATACCCTCACGCTTTTCTATCATCTATTAGCATGGTGCTGAGCCAAAATTTTAAATGCTTTGTATTCTTGTTGTTTGCATGTGTTTGATGCTGTTATTTAAGTAGACAGGGAGGGAGGTTTCTCCTGAGGTATGGAAGGAGCAGCAAACACTGCATCTTCAACTTGTTGCCGGAATTACTTTTCCTCTATTGTATTTCTCTGTTTCCTTCCTCTGAAACTGTACACCAGGTTATTGTTCACTGCGCTGTGTGATTGACAATTGCTGGCTGCTTTTACATAGGCAGTACCATGAGCAGTGAAGGTGGGGGTTGCAATTACAGATAAATGTTCATTGGGATACCATACAAAATTTCTTCCTGAGGAAAGTTGTTGGTTTCTCTTTTTTTTTTCCCCCAAGTCTTTTTACAGAACAGTGTATACTCTTTGATGAAGCCATCATGAAATGATACAACTGAAAATAATTATTTTTCAAGAACAACTTAGATCTTTATTTTTAAATGAAGATATACAGTAGTTTATCTATTATATTACATAGTGGTGTAATATATTTTCGTGGTGGTGTATTGTACTGAAATTGATTTCACAGTGTTTGTTTTCTAAAGGCAAGATTGGAAACACCTGTTTTGGTGTTTAAAATAGGACTTAGAAGAAGTGGACTAAATTCCTAAGAAAACAGTAGTGAGCTCATGCTCTCCTTTAGTCTTAGAGATGCCTTAAATGCACTGGGAAAATCTGTTGGACTAAAAGTTCCCTTCTTTTCACTACCTCTCACCAAGTATGGGGGGGCATGTGCCTGAATATTCCTGGAGTAGCGTTCTTTGAGTATTAGTAAAATACACCCACAGTGTCTGGTTCAGAGCAAAACTCAGCATAACAGCTATACATATTCAAGAAAGGTTTTTGACAAAGAGAGAATGGTTTGGGAGACTTCTGCCCGTGATCCATTCCAACTGGAGAATCTTGGTAGGCATTCATGATTTTGAGAAAGAAGAGAGATGAAGTTCCAACATTATAAATACAGTATTTCCTACTCGCTGTCCTTATTGGCTCTAAACAAAGCTTTTTGGGGTTTTGGACCCTTTATTTTGAAGATATTTTGCTGTGTCCATAGACTATGTTAGGCAAGTGGCCAGGACTGCAGTCTGGATTAAAATGTCCACTTCTTAGGTATTTCAACCCTTAACTTACAGATTCCTGAGAAGGTACTTCTGGATCTCTCCCATAATTCCAATTCAACTTTTGGCACGTTGGCCATCCAATCTGCAGGATCAAATGTAGAATAAATTGAACTGCTGTGTTGTTGCCTCTTGTTTTTCCAGCCTGATTTTTCTATCCAGGTTTGGAAGTACACTTAAGGACCTAATTTTGCCTAGATGCGAGTTTGTCCTGCATGTACATATGAATGCATATGTCTATGGAACTTTTGGAAAGGATCTGAATGCCAAGCAGATGGATAATTAGTTCTAAGGAAGGGAAGAAGAGAGACAAGCAGCTCTGAGGTCTCTGTTGAAGCTGTCAGGAATAATAGAGAGGTCAGTGAATACAATTGGGGGCACAGAAAAGAACAGTGAGGGCAAGAGGATTCATCTGGGGGGAAAAAATGTGAAAAAATGAAGCCCATATGGATTTCTTTTAGCTGCTTTTCCATTGCTGAGTTCTGCCTTGTTTTGGTTTATAATGATTTTCCAAGTACAACGTACTTAAAAATAAATCAGTGTTTTCATCAGAGTTTATGCACTTGCAGTCCTGATTCTGTTTTTAAAGTGCAGCTGTTGAGAATCACTCAAGATAGCTTACATTTCTTTGTGTTTTCCCTGATAAGTTATAGTTAGGTTTTTTGCCTGCTATTTCTCACACAATGTCAGAATTAGGCTTGTAAAAACTATTAAAATGGAGTTGACAAGCAGAACTAATAATTCCTGTGGGTTTTAATGCATTTTTAAAAAATGTTGGTCTTGTTTCAGACTCAGTTTTTAAACTGACTGATCTGCTCCCTGAAAAGTAGGCCTGTGGACTTAGGCTCAAGGCACTAAAAGACTCTATGGTCATATACAATATTATTCTGGGGGGAAAAAAAAACCAAACCATTAACCATACTGGACGATTAAAATAAGTCAATTAGGGAAATAGATAACTATTTTTATGAACTATCTGTGAAGCAGCCTGAATTAACTTGAAGATAGTGGTTCTGCTCGTGTGCAACTCAATTGAAGGGCTTGTTTGAACTTTTCTAGCAGCTAAAACTATGCTTTTGATGCATTAGACACACGATAAAAACTTTTCTATAACTCTCAATGCATGTGATGCATTACTGAATGGATGCTCTAACTAGAATATTAAAACAAAAAAACTCCAACCAACCAACGAACAAATTAATTAATCCTCTACTTTCATTTTTTTCTTTAGCTATACTATCATCAACATCATGTATTCTCATATTTATGGTTTTAGATCGGTAAAAAGGTCTCATGTTCCCATTCATTCAAGAAATGCTGTGTAGTCAAAACATTCCTTGATGCTATAGCCTTTTGCAAGAAGCCATGTGCTTGAGGTCGGGCTGTAAGATCTTTATGTTCCTCGACAATTATATTGCTACAAGTAACAACAACCTCTATGACAAAACTGACAAATTTATAATTTGCTCTTAAATTTTCTCTGTGTAAGTTAGATATGCTCAGATAGTTTTTAAAATTGTTTGTGCGTAACTTGTCTTGGATTGTGCTGACTTTCTCTCAAGAACTGATTACATCCTGTCTAAACAAAAGTGAGTTGGGCTGATATAATTCTAGCTTATCTCATTATTATGGGTGCGTTGTCTGATTTTATGTATATGTGTTTAACCAATCATCCTGCATTTTCTGTATGTCTAAGGAGGTTAAAAGGAAGTCTATATTTTAGACTGTGGAATTCCATGTTTAAGCAAAAGATGGTTGGATGAAATCAAAGTGAATCGAGAGGTGACTGGGTCTTCAAGTTACTTGAATAGACTCAGAGATTACTACTTTCTCCTCCTGCTGATCTTTTGCTGATCTCCTTTTCGTTGCCTGTATTGTCTTTGCTTCAGTTAGAGATGTGTTATTTTTTAGGGGTTCACAGTCATACTGAGAGAACGGAAGTACTTGGAAAAGGCATCAGAGCTCAGGTTTAGCATCTTGTGGCACACTTTATATGTCAGATGATGGAGAGGTTACAGTACCGCTTCTTAGATGTATTCCTTTTATATGACTGTGGCTATGTCCCTCTTATGAATTAAAGAGGTTAAAAAAACTTCCCAAAGTTCTTCAGGGACTGTATTTGTTTTAAAGGAAAGGTTGAATGATTTGGACTGCCAGTTGCCTCAAAAAGATCTGTCCATTTCCTGTATCTCCCAGAGATATTGGCCACATCTCTAGATTTTCTAAAATGGCTTATGCTATCCTTCATGTTTGATAATGATGTAATTTGAGTGACAGGTGAACTAGAAACCAAAAGACTTCCCTCTATGTATGAAAAATGCTGAGACTTTCAGCCTCCTGCCTCAAAATTTGTTCGGTGTATTTTTGATGAAGTGTAATGCAGTAGAAGAAGCTTGCTTAAAGTCTTGTCTAACTCATATGTCATCACATTTTGTAAAATTAAGTACAGATTTTAGGTTGAGTAATTTTTTGCTAGTTTATATATTTTATCAGATGTCAATATATTGGATATTCTTCATTCCAACCAACGGAAATATTCCTGAATTGTCCACATTTTGTCACTGGTATGATTCTGTAAGCCTTAGAGAGAGTTTTTATTAAAATTACTATATTGATCTAGTAATTCCTTCTACAGTTGTAAATTTTTTGAACTTATTTTCAACTATTACTCCAGATGTTGAAAACAGTAGCAGCCACATAAAAAGAGAGCAAGTACCTTTTTACTGGCTAATAATTATGAGAAAATCACATTTTATAGTCTAATACTTACTATGCAAATGAATGGGGTCCAGATTTTTCAAATATCTCTCTTCATAATGGCATTTAAATCACTGAAGCTATTAGGATGCATTTTATGATGGAGCCACATGTGTACCCAATTCATTAGTCACCTATTTTAATGTGATAATTGTGATGTTCAGATCACTGCAGTGAATGGTTTCCAGAATGTGTTTTATTATCAGTGGACTGTTATACTGAGTAGGAATGGATTTATGCCTGTGATTATTTCATGCACCAAGCTGGAATTTAAGGCTGTAACAGTCCTTTTGTATGTGCAGGCTCTCTTATTTCTATTGCCATTGCACTATGAATATTAAGTATATTCTCACATGATTGCAGGATGCATTATACCTGGAATTATTTGCTCTAATACAGGTAAAAGTGATAGTTATTTGACACTAATCTTTGTGTTGCATTGCTTTTCTGCTGTCTGGAATTTTCAGAGTTCTTTGGTCCTTCTGAACGCCAATATTAATTATCTGAAAAAGTAACTATGTCATAATCAGCAGGAATTCATACAGACCGAAAAGATGAGCCTTTAAATATGATGAGTTTTCCTCTGTTGATGAGTAACCACCTGATACCACCTGACAGCGAATTCTTCACTGTGCCTAGTGACAGTTTCATGATAAGAGTTCCAGCCTATTTGCCTGCTTATGATGGTTTTTTTTTCCTTACTAGTGTCAACTTTCATTGAAAAAATAATTAAAGCAGGGAAGTATTTAATGGAAATTTAACCTGAATCACGCTGTTCATGACAACGCAGTCTGTTTAAATGTCATGAGTGACGGATTAAGAGATTTACACTGGCTGTTGCTTTTCACTCAATGGTCAAAATAGAACCATCTCAAGAAGAAGGGTAGCAGGAAAACCAATTAAGCTCCTGCTAAAGTCATTGGTTGAACTGAGACTTGCAAGGCAGCTTCTCAGAATTTACCGCATACTTTCATAAATGATATTGTGTTGACATTCAGTTTCTCAGAAGTTCCAAGTGTTCCTTGGCTTTGCTTTAGGCCTCATTGCTATTTGCAGCTCCTGCAGAGCTTTTAAAGCTTTCCATAGGGACTGTGTGTATCTACACTTTATGCATACTGGCTTCACATTGTGAACTCCTTGCATATACTTTTATCCCACTGCAAATTTCATTTCTATTGGAAGACTACTTGCATCCTTGCCTCTTTTTTCTGAAGCTTTTTCTGAGTAGAATTCCAGGCTCATGGCACAGTGCTAGCAAGGAAAAAATTTTGCATTCAGAGAGAAAAGATGGCTAGGTCTAGAGAACAGGTCCATCCAGTTATATTATGAAACTTATAACTGTTTCAAAGATAAACACCTTTGTTGAAAAAATGGCTTAAAGTTCATTCTTAGTAATTTTTTCCCCAGTGTTGAATTCTAAACAACCCACTGTTCTTTTTTAAAAATGTTCCTGTTGATTGCAATTTTCATCAATACTGAGCAGATCATAAAGTGAAGATGATCAAGGGTCATCTGCTTGATGAACGGCAACTTTAAAAAAGATTATTTCTCTACCAAGTAGTTTAGAGAGAAGGAAAAACTCAGAGCAACATGATATTGGGGGAAAAGAACAGGGGTTTTGGATATGCAATAGAGACCTCATTTGTACCCATTGAACTCCCAGGAAGGGGAAGGAGACAGGCTGTGAAAGGCATACAGATAATTTATTGATTACTTTTGTATTTAAAACTCTTTCACTAAACAAAAGGTAGCTGTTTTTATAGCTCTTGCAATTTTTTTCCCTTCATTTAAACATTGAAGCACTTGGAAGACGGTACTTTATTAGATCTGTGGATGCTGCATTTTAGACCTCTGATTCTTTAGAAAGGTTACGGTTATCTATGATCAAGAAATGTACTGGGAGCAAGGAAGAAAATGGAGCATAGAGGAAAGCTAAAAGCAGCCGGGTCCAACGGTGGGACTTCTTGTGAATTAATGAGCAAGGTACCAAGGTGTTTACCTCAGCATAGGCTGTCTTTGTTTTCTACAAATTCTTACACATCTAACTTACCCATGCAATGGCCTGGCAGCACTGCCTTTGTATCCATTGGACATAAATGTTTTCAGCAAAATGTAGGATATTAGATGCAGAAGTTATTTGATTAAAAACTATTAATTTCCCTTATTTCAGGCTAGGCTGAGTTTTTAAAGCAATGTTTCTTACTGTGATTTTACTTTCTTTTTGGGGATCTTTCTGTGTATGATGAGAAAATACATTTGATACTGTCAATCTCTAAATAATGCAGATACTGATGCATTCAAAGTACGATATATAGTGAAAGAAATGCCTCCAACGACTGCACTGTACCTTGAAGCTTTAGTTTTCCTTGAGGCTTCATGGGATTTAGAGGTTCTTTTTAGACCTAGATTCACAATTAGAGGGTGCCTTGCATCTTTTGCTTGTTTTAGGATGAGATACCTTTAGAGCTGTTAGAAATAATGCTGCTCTTCTACAACAACTGCTACCGGGAGTTGCAGGTGTGTGGGGTTTTTTGTGTTTGGTTGTGATAGGGATTTTTTTGTTGCCTTTCTTAGGTTGTTTTGTTTGTTCATTTAATTCTTAATAATTTAGGGATGAGTTTATTAATTGGCAAGTGGAGAGGAGTTATATTTTGTACTGGTTATTTTTTATCCCAGTGTCTTAGAAACTGCTTTTGACATTCTTAAATGCGTGGGTTTTGATGGTATTTCAACTTCAGTGTGTAGTTGGTTACTGTTTGTAACAAAGTTTTGTTGTGAAGGGTGAAAAAGTAGTTTGTGTGCATTCTTCGTTAGTTAGAATTTATTGTCACGTTATAAAGCTGTCCTCAGATTTGGGATGCAACAGTTTGCTTCTGTCATATTTTGACACTCTGCTTATTTCAGTCAGTTTATCTATGGCTAATGTAATGTTTTTCAGTCACCAAGCACTTCACCATTCTTACAGAGTTTTACTCTCCCACTGTGTTAATTTTAATAAGTAATTTTAGCCGAGGATGGGGTGTTTTAGCAGATCTACACTTGATTATTAAATATATAAAATCTTGGATAAATATAACCTGCTCCAGGTAGATTGCTACTTTCTAGCTGAATGTCTTGCTTTTCATTACTTCTTGCCAAGATAAAATAATTGCTAAATAAGTGACCCCTTCGCCATCTACAAAGCACAGTGATGCTCTTAAACAGCTTTCTAGTAACATTCATTCAGGCCAAGTGTAGTTTTAAGATGAGTTTTGGTAACTTCTGAAATTGTTGCCAGCAACACCAAATAACTGGTGTTTGTAATAACTGGTTAATTTCTTTCAGTAATGCACTGCAAAAAGTAGATTCCTAATGTGCTTCTTTTACTTACTAACAAGTATTATTATATCTTTTCAGTCCCTGCTATTTGAAGGTAGGTATTAATACTGAGCAATAAATTGCATTCAGTAGTAAGAACTACAGCACTCCCAACAGCACACCATTCACGGTATGATGGTTTTGAATTCAGCACAGTTTTTTTTCCCCAGGATTTAATTGGCCAATATTGCCCTGGATAGTGCAGATTCCTATAAAGTTCAATAGGGTAGCTTCAATTATAAGTAGTATACTTATAATATTAAATATTAAGGACTAAGTATTTTGTGGGTAAAGACAATGTTTTATTATTTATTATAAATATTTATCTATTTTGAGTCTGACCTGTTGGGTTGGAAATTTGAACCTGTGTTTGCAATGAGCTGAAAAACCTGAATGTGAGGAAGACAGAACTGATCTGTAAAAGAGCCTCTGAGTAGCTCATAAACTAAAGCTGAGAGCCCCTCAGCACTAGTCCCAGCACACCTCCCACAGGAACTAGGATTGGCTAAAGGAAGTGTATCCACTTAAGACTACTGGAAACTACTAAAGTGGGGGTGCATTAGGATAAATAGATGAAATTACACAAGTCACCGCTTAAGACAGCTGATCTGTCAGGCAAAGGCATGTTTATATTGCTTTTATATTTCTGACAGAGGTGATGTGGTCATTAATCAATAATTGTCTTGCTAGATTTAAAGGTAAAGCGTGGCCCTAACAACGTTAAGTGAATGGCTGTGGTAGAAGCCTCCTTTAATAAATAACAAGATTTTGCACTTACATTGCAAAATGCCTTTAATCTAAGCAGGATAGAGATTTATAGAGGTGGGTATGTTATGGTGCATTCATTTTAGTACAGGAGGAGATGAAGTATATTAAGTTTTAGATTTACCCAAGGTCATGCAGAAGGTCAGGATCAGAAGTAAGTTTTAGGGTTCAAAATATTTTCTTAAAAATTATACTTCAAGCCAAATAAACATAGCTATTCCTTGAGAATTGAAAAGAGCTGTATGACTAATAATTCTACCATGTCTTGCTGCTCTTGCATAATTGCTGACCAGTGGAACTGCTTATGGAGTAATACCTCATACCAGGGCTGAAAGCTTCCTTCCCTGAAGTAGGTTGGAGTACCTTCCGTTTGACTGCAGTATGTCCAGGATCTCACCCAAATGTGAGTATGGTTAGGATGATCTACCTGCTCCGTAATCTTTGGAAACTGCTGCTGAATTTTTAATTGAGCAAAAGCTGTAGATAAAGTTGGAAAGCTTATCCCTTGATAAGAAGGTCGTTTATAGAACACTGACATTCTGTTGTTTTCCATGGTACAAGGGAAGCTTTCTCTGCAGAATGTATTCAGGTGAACAGTGATTTTGAGTGCTGTTCTAATGGACTTTTCTCCTAAGTTATAAATTTTTGGAAAAGAAAATGCAAATTAACAGCATGTACAATAAATTAGCCCCATTTATTGACATGCAAGAGCATGTCAGTACTGTATCTTAGAAAGGTTTTGCAAATAGTCAGTTACTTTAAACTGGATTGCGCTAAGAATTGGGTGTGTGTTGCAAGACCACTTAAATTTGGGGAAAGAGATTTTAAAGGCACCAGCTTTATTTTGTTTTCAAGCTGTTATTGCTTTTAATTTCTTTCTCAAAATTAACATTGTACCTTAGGAATCTTAGCAGCTGAAAATATGGTACAATAAATGTTGAATTTTTTTAATGTAAAAAGCCTGCACACATGAGAAAATAATGAAATACGAAATGTTTGGCATGACCTTCATACTAGAAGATCCCATCGTACCACAAATATCATATTCTATTAAGTCATATTCTTATCAGCTGTGTAAAATGAGATTTAATTTTAAATGCTTCCAGAAGCTGAATTCTGGATATTTGAGGTTTTTCTGACCTCGTGGATACTTTATAATCAAAGATACTTGCATTAGCATGGCTAGTGAGTCTGTTCAGTTGGCTGTTTCCAGAGCAAGAACAATGCAGAGGATAAAGTGCAAGAACCAAAAGTTTCAAATGTTTTTTACATTTGGTTGTAGCCTCACATGGCAAACACCTTGCTAAGGGCATTGGTTTTGGTCCTATGGTCTGCCACTGATCTTTTCTTATGGGCTTCTTGGGTCCTGCCATTCTAGGCAATCTAAGGAGCTGAATGATGTTGCAGGAGATTTCAGGAACATCTTTTTTTGTCATGTATACCAGTTCACAATTATATGGTTTGTCTCTATAAAATCTAAATTCACATTTTTCTTGTGGCTAAGTATGCTAATGCTGGGGGTGTTTTCAGAATCGTGGAGCATGGATGTGAGGAAATACTTGGTTTTCTTTGTCAAGGAAACATTAAAAATTCACACATTTGCAAATTATAACATAAAATATCCATGTGTCTCTGCTGTCCAGCATCACTGCACTTCAGTTCAGAGCTAGACACAGTAATGCATGCAGAGGCAGTTAAAAGATTTTTAAAACAGGCATTCACTGAAGCCTGAGTCTTTATTTACCTGGTTTGTCTAATTCTAATGTCAAGAAGTTGAATGCAGTTCAGTTTATATTACTCCTCTCCATTACACTTCTATTCAGTTTTCTCTTCCTGGCTGCTGTCTTCCTTACACTAGCTCTGATTTGAGAGGGGGGAAAAAAAAGAAAAAAGCATCTTTCTTCTGTTTATATGTACACCCAAGATTATCTTTTTTCAGAAAGACTCTTCAGTATAGGCTTACATCAATTCAGTAATAGTCTCTGGTTGAGAGACCTGAGAGAATTTTATTCCACTTCATGAAAAGCTTGATCCTATGTATTTTTAGCTAACAGGAGCTTTGCCTTTGATTATTATTGTGAGCGAGAGAGTGGTCAAACTTTCTTTTTTTTCCATACCCAATTTTATCTGTCTTGAGCCATTGCTTCCCCTTCTCTTTCACCAGTTTTCCATATGCCGTCACAGACTATAAAGCTACTTCCTTGGTTTTGCTTTATGTTAGTTGCAAAATTCCACTGTTGAGTGTTCACTCCATGTTATCCGTGTTCTTGTGGAAACATCTTTTAACATACATGTTAAAATTGTTTCCTAACACTAGTAAAGCACCGGGATAGAAGGGGCCTTTGTATGAACTTAGACTAGTTGCAAAGAGCATGCCACAAGGAAAAGTTTAAAAGCCCTACAGGAATCTATAGACGAGAGAGGATATTAAATGTATGTTTTGGAGTAGTGCTTTCCTTGGGGAGTAAGACCAAGGAGCAATTCCATCGAGTTACACTAGGGATTAATTTGGCCTGCTGTCTTTGATGTTAAAAAACTGGGGACAAAGTCATTTCTTTGGTATCTGCTTTGAAGAAGAAAATGTATAAGAGTGAGGCAGCGAGTTTACATATTGCCAGAAAGTGTGTGGATGTAGTTCTGAAACAGCCTGTCTGCTGACACAGTATTAGATTTCTGGTCCTGTTCTGTGCATGAAAGCAGTGAATATTTTAACTATTTTTTTTTTTTCACATACATGTCTCTAAGTGCTACAGAATGGGCAAGTTTTCAAAATGTACAGTATTAAGTACTATTTTTAACAAGTAAATTAGCAGAAATCTAAAATTAAAGTTAGCAACACTGGCCAGATTTCTGAGAAGTGAAGCTATTGGAACAGGCAAGGGGAAAATTCTCTGAAACTGGAAAATCGCTGCATTCCTGAGGCAAAGCCTTACTGATAAAGAGTTAATCAAACTGACCCCTTGGTGACAGTGAAAGTCCTTGTAAAATTTGATTGCTGATCTGTAACCTTACTCCCTTTACAGACAACAGCTCTCCACATAAACTTACATGTTCCTTGTGAAATCTTTAACAATAGACATTGTAAAACAAATACATAATGCTGCAGTGTTTTCCTTCAGGAAGAAAAAGGGATGGTGGTTGTAAATAGTTTAACTCTTAAAATTTTTCTGCTGCTTAGGACTATGACAGACGTGGTGTGTGTACAGTGGCAGCTTAAGTAGGTATAAAATCATCTGTGTATTAGAATGAAATTGGAGATGTAGAAGGCAAAGCTTTTTGAATAATAAACTGAAAAATGCTTCTCTTTGTGCCATGTGTCTATTCAGTCTTAAATATTTTGTCCAAAATCAGGCTCCCCTGTAGACCTGATAAATAGAAAGTCAGTTTAACAGAGATGTAATATTTTCAGTCATCATTATGTAAACTGGAAGTTTTGCAGAAAATGTCTTTGTACTAAATTCCCATGTGCACTAACAGTCAACCTGGGAAGGAGCTTTTATGGGAAGATTTGTATTTTTTGTATGGGTTGTGTTTTTCTTCTTGCTGTTAAAAAGTCAAAATGGGTAACGTAGTTAAGTAGAAGTAGGCTCTCTAGGGTTACTTGTTTGTTGGTTTTGTTTTGTTTTGTTTTGTTTTTTTTCCCCACTGAAATGCTGCTTTACTGTGCAATTAAGGTTGCAACATGTGAAGAAAGTTAATATAAAGCTATTTTCTGTGTTTACTTTGCCTTCTTTTTTCCCTTTTTTTTAGGAGGGTTTTGTTTGCAGGCTGATCAAAGAAACAAATGTACAGTTGTGTATTATTTGATAGCTATGTTAAAAATCATTAATAAACAGGTTAAGAGTGTGAATACTCATCCTGACTAATACTGGGGTTTGAGGCAGTAAAAGACATAGTCACTTCCTGAGCTGTGAAAATCTACCAGCTGTCTTACGCTTTGGTAAGTGTTGTTTATTGTCTTCAGACCACAGAAATGCATAAGGTGAAATTCTGTTTTATTTAGATACATCCATGCTTAGTATAACTTTCAGTATTACTTTTACTTTGTATTTACTTAGTATTACTTTTGAAAATTCTACCCAGAATGTTTATCTGTATTCGTAGATATGGTAACTGTGGTCATCAGAAATGAGATTTTCAGGTTTGTCATTGTGTCCTCGTGTTGATTGTGCTTCATTTAGTGCTTTATTTGGTTCTGGCTATGTAGGGAAGTATAATTTCAGCTGCAAGTTATAGCAGGTTTATACAAATCTTTCTGTCTTAGCCAAAATAAGTTTTATTTTATGATCCATACCTCTGAGTTTAATAAAAGAAAAGATTATAAAAATGAATTAAAGCAGTGCATCACACACATCTCTTCCAATTCCCTTTTTATTAGCACTGATGATTTTAATCAGTGAAGTAATTTTCAGTGCATCAAATTATCAAAGCATCAAAAGTGCCTGATCAAATCAGACTTTTGTAATGAGAAGGATATCAACTGTAAAAGTCATGTTTGGCCATCTAGAGTATCTGCATAAGATAATGGAGCAGTAGTTTCATTCTCCTGATCTCTGATTAGGAGAAAGGACCCTTACTGACAGTTTGACCCGATTAGAATCTGTTTAAGTTTGTTCGTTATGTTAACCACAGAGATCTACTTTCCTATTAAAGTATGGGATTGCATTAATTTCCTTTGGTCTCTCTCTAAAAAATAAATTGGTGAAAGAAAGTGTCAATGATATTTAAATGGATTCAAATGGCCCTATTTGATGTTGATATTAATTTTACTTTGAGATGATTAAGACAGAAAAATGGAGTTTTGGTCGAGTTTATTGCTATGTATTGGTGAAGAAAGAACTTTTAAGAATATGTATTTTCTAGGCTATTATTAATATGGTATTACCTTTTCACAGTTAAAAAATTATGTTTATGCAAATTCAGAAACAATTTTTATTTTGTAATCATGAAGCTTTGAATTTGCATAACAAAGTAGAGTCCTGATTAGAATATACCCAAATGACTACTTGCATGCTAGTCATTGCAGCAATTCAACCTTCAACTGCAGAAAGTGTCTTAGCAAAATCTGTGGCTTATAAGTATTGGATTTACTATTAACTAAATTGTTTAACATAATGAATAAATTAGTTACTCAGTGTGGTAGTCTATTAAGTAATAAATAATGTAGTTATGGAATTTTCATTTATGAGAAGTTATAATGAGTGGTATGTGATCTTGTGTGCAGCAGATTTTTTTTCCTTATGGACAGCTAAACCATAATTGATGGGACTGTGCTTAACTTGTATTGGAGGTTACATTTGCATAATTTTCATGAACACTCCTTCGGAAGACTTTGGTGTAGGGTAAAGAAAAATCCCTTATTTATTATGGGATTTTAAAAATTGGTTCCAAGTCATAAAGATCTTATTTAATGGCACTAAATTCACTGAGTAGTTACTAAAGAATCCATGTGATTTACTTCATTGTCTATTTAACTGTGTATTCCAAAGAAAAGGAAAATCAGACACAGCAATGGTACAGATTCCTTCATGCCATATTGCCATGGTACGTCCGTAATTTATATGAGAAATTGAATCAAATGATAAATAGTTATTTTAATTTTTGGCTTTTGAGGTTGTCAACTCAGAGTTGCTAGTTGTTTGCTGGTGTCCGGGCTTCTAATGCAAAGTACTTTAAAATTTAATAGTAGTTAAGACCTAAAATTTCCAAAGATCTAATAACTCTGTGTGTTCTAAACATGTCTGAAGACATTAATAGAAGTCAGTGTCAATTTTGAATCTTCCCATAGAAATATGAGAGGAATGTAATTAAATACGATAGAAGTGTCAGAAAAGTCTGTCAAATTCTGTACATATTTTTTATGGTCTTCATTTCTTTCCCACTGTACACCGATTAAAGGCATCAGGATCCTTATGCCAGTGGTACTGTATGTGATCCCATATGAAATTAAGATTTTGAATTATTATAATTATTCTCCAGTTCCTGAGCTATTTAATCATCATGATGTCATAGTGAAGTGTAGGAGATCTATGGAATTGCTTATACTTTTTGTATGAAGCTAGTGGGGCTTTCAAATATCTGAAGACTTAACTTCTGTAATAATAACACTTTGAAGCAGTTCATGTAATGGTTTTAACTCTTAGATGCTGCAGAGGAAGCAAATGCCTAGCAATAATTCTTTCAGGGTTTTTTTTTTTTTTTAATTCAGGTAATTTTCCCAATAAAACTTCCATGTGGGGAAAAAAAATTATAATTTTTGTCTTGTAATGTCTTGTCAGTGCTTCCTGTCATTCAGCTGTTTAAGTAAATTAGTCAATTATTTTTGATAACCTGTAGAACAGGTCTTTGCATGTATGTCTTCTTGGAACTAAGATGATGAATTTGTTGTGACTGACCCTGGGAAGTAGGTTTTTTATGTTAAAATATTTATAAGGAAGAAGGCTGGCTTTCTATGGGAACTATGCTTGGGGAAAACAGACTGCTATCAGAGTGAGGAGTACACATTTCTTCTCCCAGCTTGTTTTCTTTGTAACCTCTGGACAGACCTACCACAGGCGAACAGGAAATGCCAAAATGTAGTAGGTTAGCTAGAAGAAAAGGTGAACAGAAGGTTGTTTCTGGATTTGTGATCCGTAATTGTTGCTAGAAGCAATGTAGGATCCAATGATTTACCTTATTAAACTTAGTAATGAATTTTGTAACAGCTTCTCTCCAAATCACTACTTTTTTTTCCAAGATTCATAAAGAATATTGCAGTAATAAATGAAGAGGACACATTTCTCAGTTACTGATTTTAAGCAGCAAGGAAGGGTGTTGTTCAAGAGAGCTCTTTCCCATCTGCACTGAAGATTCCGTTTTTATTGTAGGTAAATGGTGTTCTGTGCTGTTTAACCAGCTGACTTGTGAAACAATTCAGCCTGATTAGGCTTTCCTTGGGAATGAGATCCAGCTCTTGAATTGTTTTCAAAGTAAAAACTATTCACTCACAATTATGTAATTTACATAGCACAGAATAAGCTTGTGTTACTGGTAGTTTGTAATGTTTTCCCAAAGCATACCTTCCAACCTACTAACAGTAGAACATTTTGGTTAAGATCTTGCCATTTAGTTATTGAAGGTACTTTGGAAAATTAATTCTTCAGATGTAAAAAGTAGTTGTTTTATCTGGAAATCTGTATTAACACATCTCCAGCAATTTGCATTGTCGTATGAAATCAGTGACAGCTTAGCTTAGAGTGGTAGTAGAGTAACTCTCTACATAAGGCAGTTCCAGTTTTCAAGATGGTGTTAATAAAAAACCTCACCTTATGTAGACAAGCTCAAATGAAATACATAGATTTTAAAACAGTGAGAGATGATTCTTACTCATTACATGAAAAAGCTAATTGCCCTGTATACCAAGCAAATAATATGTACCAAAAGCAGGAGGTGAAGAAACATATTTTCTATTGCTGGCTTTGTCTTTCAATAGAATATTTACTCTACAGTCTCATTTGTATGAGGATGAGGGGTGGGGGGTGATATGACACTGCAAAACATTTATAGTTGCATATACTTTGAAGTTGTGCAAGTCAATGGAAATGCTCCTTGTTGATGCTTGTGGCTCAGGATTCAGACCTTTTCTTGTTTTCCACTGCTTTTTCAATTGCTGCATCTGGAAGAAGCCTTTCTCTGTCACTATAGAAAGAGGATGACAGTTACTTTTGGTGGAATACCACTCCTTATAGGAAGTCATTGTACTGAGGAGCAGCAGCATAAAAGCAAAAAAGAAAGTAAAATATTAGGATCCACCTTCGTGAAAGAGGAACATTGTATTTTAGATAATTATGACTGAGATTTAACCCTAATACTGGCTTTAAAAGAAAATGAAGTCTTCTAAAGACTTTTTCTTTTTCTTGCAACCATTCATTTGTTTGATTTTATTGGTTTTTAATGTTTTCACTCTTCGGAATTTTTGTACAAACATCATTGCGAAGTCGAACATATTGAAATAAAACCTAATAAATCTGACAGAAAAATATCGTATAACAGTTCCATTTAGATGGTGAGGACTCTGCCATTAAAGATTCCTATGGCTTTTTTATGACTTTATTTTTTAATGTTTGGTTCCTAGCTTCTATAAATTATGCATGTTGGCTTTTCATTAACATAGAAGGCAAACATAATTCATTGCGAAGAATTCTTTGGTCACACATGATTGAGAAGTTCAGAAAGATCAAAACTACTTAGCTTTGTGGTAGGAACAAAACTGTATTTCATGTGAAGGCTCCAGCTCCCTGATTTTTAATATTGACTTCCCCTCCCCAGTTTCACAAAAATTCAGGAATGCTGATATATTACACAAAGACATTTTGTAACTGCTGGAACTTGACAAGGAGCCCACAGAGCGATGTTAACCTCTTCCTAACAAATGAAGTAATTGTTGCATTGCTTTTTGTATATAATGGGACTCATGCATTGCAATAATTATTTTTGCCTACAAAAAGATTTAAGGCACTTTTTTTTTTTTTTTTTCAAAGACCTTATGTTGGTTGAGAGAGAAGATTGGGGATACTGATAAACAGAAAAGATCAAGATGACAGCAAATAAGGCAGGCTTTGTTACTGCAAGCTTGGTAGGGTTTTGTGGGGTTTTGGTGTTTTAGTCTGAAAAAGGTTTTATATTCATAAGACTTCCAGTGAAAAGTGTGACATGAGAAAATAATGACTGAGATGTATGAAGGCAAGGATGATGCTTTCTAAAATGCAGCAGTGGAGAAGGATTAAATTTCATAGTGTTGAAACAAAGAGTTTTCTCTACTGTGAATATAGAAAGCAGAGTACAGCATGAACCTGGTAGATGGGTGGTCCAAAGCGAGGAGGAGCCCAAGTAGCAGCTGATGAGAGTGATTTTAGTACTTTGTTTAACAGAATAGTTACAGCAGGAATTAGTCCACAGACATAGTAAGCTAGAGAAAATGATAATTAAAATATGAAAAGTCAATGTAGATTTTAATGCCTATATCTGACAATTTCTTTCTTGAATAACAAAACTATTAAGAAAACATTCTAGTTCTTTACATGCAGGAGATCTATTATTTCTAAACTATACCTGATCTCTGAAGAAAATGGTATTGAAATATAGTTCTTGGTTAAAAAGACACTCCAAAACCAGTATATAATGACAAACATTGATATAAATAAGAAAGTATTAATAAACTATATATTCAGAAAAGGATATGCTATATCTTAGGAGTTCATAACAGTATCAGGATGCAGGCTATGAGGTTTGTATCCTTTTTCATAGTCCATTATATTAATATTTATGGCTACATTTAGATTAACTCAAGTAATTGGACCAAAAAAATTTACATTAAAAAACCCAAACAACCAAAACCACTATCAAAAATCCAAACAAACACGAAAATATGCACATGGGCAATATTGTGTTCAGTTTTGGTTCTCTCCAGTACAAGGAAGATGTCAGTAAAATTGTGTAAGATCGGCAGTGGACCATAAAGTTGAGAGCTGGAGCATTTCTGTGAGGAGGAGTAGAGACACTGGGACTTGTTCAGCCTGGACAAGAGGATGCTTAGTATGTAGCTAGTAAGGAGGATGTTTTGAGGAGAAAGAGCCTGGCTTTCACAGAGCTGCAAGGCAGGAGGAGAGGACACAATGGTTGTAAATTGAAACAGGAGAGGTTCCCAAATTATATAAAGGGAAAAAAACCCAGCAGCTTCTGTGATGAAGATGTTAAAATTTTGGTATAGGCTTCTAAGTGAGACTGTGGCATCTCCTTCTTTGGAGGTCTCAGGCCTAGATAAGTTGGCTAAAATCCTGAGCAATCTGATTGGAATTCAGTATTGACCCTGTTTGCAGCAGGAGATTTGATTTAGACTATTTTATTCAGAGTTATTGTATGAATCTGAGGAATAAAAAGTCTCACACTGTCTTAGTATTGATTTAGTATGTAACTGAAGTACAATTCATATGCCTCTGGATAAGAGAAGTGTGAAAGACATTAAATGATTGTAACATAGTTTAGAGAGTATAAAATAGCAGGAGATGCTTTCTCCTTACACATTCGTGTTAGTTTTTGTATTTAATATGCCTAGGTTTCAGTTTGCAGGCACTGAGTGCAGTCTTTCCAGTGTTATATTTGTTTCAGAATCACTGATCTCTATATGCTCCTCTTTTTTTCCTGAATTAAGCCAGTGCAGATGGTCATCTAAAGTTTTAAAATAGGTTTTTATCAAGATTATCTTACTACTGTGCTGTCAAAAAAGAGATATTACTAGAAAAGGCAATTGTAATTTGAATTTTAAAAATTGCTATTCCCATTTTTCAAAGAGACATCTTAAATATGTTTCAAAAGATACCCTGAAAGCACAGTGTAATTTTAGTTAAACTGGCTCTACCTCTCAGTGCCAGCCTAGTGTCAAAGCCACAAGATTAATTGTTCTCGTTTTAAGGCTTGACTTAGGTATTGTACTAATTTAAATAATTAGAATGAATGTTTTATATGGGTAATACTTGGACCCTAACTGCAAAAACTTGCAGTGTAATCTTGTGACTTTGTCCTACAAAGTTCTTGGCAACTGTCAACAGAATTCAGTGCACTGAGATGGTATTCAAGTACCTGAAATTGAAATAAATCATGAGATTTATTCTTGCTAGTATTTTGTAAAAGATAAGTATTTAGTGCTTTGTAATTCACCCCTTAGATTACCTCAATGAGTTGCAATCTTGCGTAAAGTTGAGATTTGTTATTTTACAATGGATTATCTAAAAGAAAGGCAGTCTATATAAGTAAAATATTAAAGATAACCCTTCACAATAAACAGACCAAATTCTGTTCTGTAAATTCAGGTTATTACCAACAACCTGTCCTATCCTTAAGATTTACATGGGGGGATTTTATGAAACTATAAATTACAGATAACTTCAACAAAATCTGTTATTCTACTTACTTGAAAATTATTCCAAATTAGGAGACCAAAACTGAAAATAATTACTTTAGAGTTAAATATGGCTCAAACCAAAATTTTTATAAATATAAGGTGGACAGAATAATCAGTTCTTCAATTAAAAGTTTTGCAACTCCTGCAGTATTTTGATACACAGAGTAGTAAACCCACAGGGGTATTGGAGCCAAGCAGTGTGCTGAGGCACATTTAAGTAATATTATGCACTTTATTTTTGCAAAGTGGCTGAGAGTGAGTTGGCATAACAGGGCATCTCCCCTATGTTAGTTATAGAGGCCAATGGGCCACTGGTTCTTTGTAAATCTAAACTCCAAATCTTTGCTCAAATATAAAGCTAGCTGAAAGGTGAAAAGCAGAGGAGGCACAGGTAACCTACACAGGTGTCTCTCAAGCTTATTCCCAAGGTTCCCATGGTTTTATGTGGGGCTTAACTGCTACAAGGAGCCTTGCATCAGTTTTGTACATTTCAGCACTTGACCTTTCTAGAGGGGATTAGAAATGTTGTCAGATACTGGATTTGATCCCACACTTTGGAAAGTGGTCAAAGCATAATACTGTGAAAGCTGGCTAATGATAGTCCAATGAACTATCAGATATAAAAAATACCCATGTTTTCTGAAATATCAAGGTTGGGAAAGGGAAGTTATTGGGTCAAGAGTGAAATGCAATGCATGGGATGTGTTTTGCAATTGCTGGCTACGTGTATCGACCTTTTCCAGTTTTATTCTGAGTAGCTGATGCCCTGTTAACTGGATAAAATGTTAATAGTTAAAAGGAAGTGACCCTAGTAAATCCCTCAAATTCCATAAAAGATGATAAATGAATGGCTCAGAGTGATATATTCAGCATGTGTTTCGTTTAAGTCTCTGCAGTATTGGAAAATATTATTTGGCACAGCCACGCTCCCGTATTAAAACAAGTAAATCAAAATTTTTTTTCAGAACGACCACTGAACTGCATTCGCAATCAATTAAAATTGGCATCTCTACTGCCTTCACATTGATCTAAAATGCCTGAATCTGATAAAAAGTTATATTGCAAGCCTTTTCTTACCTCACCACCTGCAGTTTCTAACCAGAAGTTCATTTCTCAGAGGCTGGTTGTAGCTCTTAAGGTAGCTTCAAAGAAGCTTGAGTAAGGCAGGCAGGCTGGGAAATATTTCCTTTGGGAAAAGGGGACCTAAAATATAGCTAGATGAGTGTTCTGCCTGTGATGCTGCTTTGCATCCAGAACCTTCAGAATACTTTAAAGAAACTGGTTTATGACTCCTC
This sequence comes from Pachycephala philippinensis, assembly GCA_013397055.1. Taxonomy (NCBI): domain Eukaryota; kingdom Metazoa; phylum Chordata; class Aves; order Passeriformes; genus Pachycephala; species Pachycephala philippinensis. The sequence continues at coordinate 1,180,724 of VWZT01001059.1, forward strand.
TCATGAAAGTTAAGGAACTGTTCCAGTACAAACATCATTGGTGTTACTGTGTTCGCTGGTTAATATTCATAGCTTTTTAGGTTTTGTAATATAATTTTTATCTAAAACCCTGTAGAATGTCAGGCTTTCCCTAGAGGTTTATAAGATTATTGTCTACAAATCTATTTCTTAACAGCAATGTCATATATATATAGATATGCGCACACACACATGTATATATTCTAATAATTTTAATTTAACCTTCTTGTGGTAAGAAGCATGACTGAAATTGATAAATGTGAAATGGTAACTTGGAACAATTTTATATGTGTTCCTAGAATGCTTTTAATTGCAAGCACATAGGCAGAATACTGTGGCTGCAGGTTTTTTTTGTGCATCTATACTAAAAATGTTAACTTGAACTGAACCGTTTCACATGCCTAATCCATAGCAGCTGTAATGGTCACTGAAACTATGTCTGCAAACCACTTCTATTGGTATTCTGAGCTTCTTTTAGTATTGATTTAATTTTAGTCAACCACTCGAACTTTAACCAGAGTAAGCTGGTGCCAGATTAAGCATTAATGACATATGTATTCTGTATTCCTCAGAAACCTCACACAATTGCAGATTTCACTTGACTGTATGACCACTTTGTAACTAATCAGACCAGACGTGCCACTACAGAGAAACCACAAACACAGCAGTATGCACTGATAGATATTAATACAGTCCAGTCTGTTAACAAAGTGAACAATTGCCCAAATAATGACTTCCTGCTGTGGACTTTTTATGCTTTGTTTGTTAAATCCTATTTTCCTTCCTACTTTCCTGTTGACTGCAGCAGAATTGAATTTTATTCAAGCCGACTTGCACTGGATCAGCAAAACTCTTCACCTTTGTGGAAGAAAAGTTAACTCATTGAAGGCTGCGTGGATTTGAACATATCTTATCAGTGCACTGAGCTCCCACCCACAACCAGAGGGAAGGGGTTAACAGTGCTTATGAAATGTGAGAGAAATGAGGAGCTGAGGTACATATTTGCTAATGTGTTTAAAGCAAAACCAGAGTTCACTGGACCATGATTTGCTTTGTTTTCACTTTCTAACTCTTCATTCTTTTCTTTTCTTAGTATTTGCTCATTGCTTTACCAAAATGTTGTGCTAAATATATTAAATAAAACATTAGCAGTGATTGCTAGCATAAGCATCACTACAAACCTGAAGGTATAGTGGAAATTAATCCTGTGGAATATCATATCACTAAAGTGAATGGCAACAGCTCCTCAGCATATTCATTCAGCTGCTAGCATGGGGATACTGGAAGTAAGGTAACTTGCGACATCATTTACAGAAATATACGTCTAAATAGGTTTAATGATATGCAGAAAGCAACTTTGCTGATGTATAGAAGGCAAATAATTTACTAACATTCTACTGTTTATATGCAATGTAATTGTGTGCAAATTTCTAGGAGGTCAATTAACTCTGCTGCTTGCTACCTTTACAGTTGGAATAACAAACAGTCCGGTAGCCTTTAGGAAATTAGAGCAGTTGCAAGAAATGTTTTGTATGGAATAACTTTCTTGCAAGTACAGTAAAAGGAAAGGTCAGACGGGTACATTTTTTGATCAAGAAGGCTCAGTCAAATCTTGGTAACTTTTGATGACCTTCCTCTTTCATAATTTAATCCATGGGTAATTTTCTTCTAATAAGCTGACAGGTGCCACACAACTTGTTCAGTTTTATACTCTGAAAATAATAGGCCCACAGGGATGCAAATGGCGCTTATTGTCAGAATTAATCGTCAGCAGATAAATAATAAAATACGTTTTTACCTTTGTATTTTCTTCTGTTTTGCACACTATAAAATATATTGTGTGGATATAAAATAATAGTCTTGTAAAGCTTCCATGCCGGCACTTTAAACCCTTAATTGCTACAAAGGCTTTCAATTTAAAAATCATATTTTACCAGAGTGGGAAATTGTCAGTGTGGTAGATTGAAAAATACTACATTTAAAGCAGTAAACAAGTGTTGAAAGTTGCATTTTCTTTGAAAGAAAGTGTTCCATATTGTGGCTTTCTCTGATCTTCCAAACCACCCAAGACATCTGAATTACATTCCTGTTTTCCCCATTTTTGCTGCATTTTTATATACTTTCATCTGCTCAGGTGTTGGGATATGCAACAAAGGAAAGGTCATTGATTATCTAGGAGAAAAAGGTTTAAAGCTAAGCCTCCCAAAATTGCTTTCAATAGAGTAATATTTGCACAAGTCATTGAACTGGCAATGTCATGTTTCCTGTATCCTTTAGAGCCCTTTGGAGGGTGGAAGGGCATGCAGGCATTTATTTTTGAATTCTGGGATAAAAAGTATTTCCAGTTGGACAAGTTGATCACCCCAGAATTAAGTAAATGTTATATTTGGTCCACCTCTAAAATATAGAAAAGGGGAAATAAAAAAAAGGCTTCCAAAAGTTTAACTGGCGTTATTTAAGGACATCTGCCAAGTACAGGTGGCCAGTCCATTTCAATATATCTGATGCTTTGTGCAGGTGTCCAAAGTGGGTTATATCCCACTGGTATTAGTTTCTTTGGAGGAATCCCTGAATCAGTTTCTGTCTTTCAACTGCAGTTGATGTGCCAGGTAGTTGCTTGTTTCTCTACCATATTTCCTGTCTCAGAAATGATGCTGACTCCTTGACACACAGTGTCTTTAACAAAATTTGACAGTATTTTGCAAGAGGCAACTGTGTAAATTAGGATTTTTCCATGATCATTCTGCAGATCTGAGCATAAGCATTTTCTAGATTCATTGGTCAGCAAAACACTGTGATGCCAGTAATAATTAGGTATGTGTACACAGGGAGAAGCTAAAGCAGACATATTACACGAATTAGATAAATATAAGGAGGAATTAAGGACTAAAATATAGAATTTACTTAAATTGAGTCTCACACTTAGGATGCTAGACCATGATATTTTTATGATGTGTTTTACACTTAATGGAAGTCAAATTCACTAATTACAGGAACATATTGGAGAAAATTCAGGTATAACCTGAATCACTGCCCTGACTCTGAAAAGCCGAGTTTTTCCAAACACTGATGGCTCTGATTTCTTTTCCCTTGAAGTTCACAGGAAGAGAAAGAACCTGAATGATTAACAATATTAGAATAAAATAATTTCATACTACCATATGTGTCTTCTCTGGCTTGTAGGGTAAAAAAAAGGGCTAAGAACCGATTTTAAAAATCTTTGTAATTAGCTCTGACATTTTAGATTTCCAGTATGCAGTCTTCATGAATCTTCAAAGTCTAACTCATCTTTTTAAAACTTTGCTCTACTGTTATGGCAATTATTCTTCTGTATTGAAAAAGACAGTTTCTATATAGGAATATATAGCAATTTTTTTTTTTTTTGTAAGTATCAAGAGAAGGCAGGTGATGACTTAAGCATCTGCAGTTTTTTGTGAGGTAAATAAGCAATGATAATATCTTTTGTATATATTACACATGACATCCAAATGCTGCTTTGGATCACTGCTGAAAACTTCAGTAGACCTGAAAAGGTGCAAGCTGTTGTTCCACCACCAGCTGCTGTGTTTCCAACCATGATTCACTATTTTCCAAAGTTTTGAGAAAAGCAAAATCAGTGTCAGGCTACCAGTACCTAACCAAAACAATCTGAGGCATGATATTGGACCAGTGTTTGCTTATCAGGGAACTCTGAAGGAATTTGGCTAGAGAGGTAGCTATTTAGGACCTGATATGAAGGTCAGACTTCATTGTAGTCCATAGAATGTGGAAAAAATCAATTGCTTCTACAAGAAAAATTATGTTAGTGCATTTTTATTGTGCGAATAATGAAGAAGAATGTTGGGCTCAAGGTTTCTTCATTGTGTTTGTTTTATCATGTTTGGTTCAAGCCAAAATTTGTGCATCTGTCTCAGATCTGTGATTACAGTCAACCTGTTTGATTAAAATGCAGTACCCAAATCCCGTCACTGTCTAATGAGGTAAAAATTTACTGCTGTCACTTTAGAATAAACTGTTTGTATAAAGCAACATAATTGATTTAACATGGATTATTGTAATATTAACAAAAGAAATTGCAGTCCAAAATTTTGATGTGCAAATGGATTTAGGAAGGAGAAATTGGAAGGTCACTGAAAGGTCTGATGTGCTGTCCAAGAAGGCACTGAGGCAGGCATGTAAACGTGCTTGCATTTCCTACTCTGAGTTGCAGAACAGGCATAAGTCATCTCCAGTAATCCTGCTAATACATCCTACCCTGGGCATGCTAAACTGCTTGACTATCCTGCTCCTGTTCTTTTTGAGGAGACATTTAGATCCTGAATCACATAATTTTTACTTCTTTGAATTCACAGACTCCTGTCCTCAGCAGCTGGTAAGCCATATAATATTTTTCCTGGCAGAAAATGCTGACTCGGTCCTGGTTTGTTTTCTGTATGGTTTTATATAATGAGCCTTGTGAGATGGAGCATAGGATTTTGAATGTTTGTCTAGACTGGCAGTGGTGAATGGTCCTGTCTATCTTGTTACACTTGTTGGTTGTCCATGTAAAGCTGTTTTTGTGTTATATTTCTAAAGAAATAGCTTTTATCAAAAAGTAGCAAGACCTTATTAAATTTCGGCTCCAGACAGAACTCAAATATTGTAATACACAAGTTCCTCACATCTCCCTGTAATACACTGAAGCAGTTTTGTTTTGGCAATATTCAAAGCTTAGAAACAGCCTTGTAAAGACTTGGCAAACCTTAGTGAGGCCGTGGGTGACGCAAATTAGTTGAGAGACACATCTGACCTGTATCCAGAATGAATAGGAGCAAAGCAAGTAATTTTTCCTATTTAGATGCTGGAAAAGTTATAAAAATACACCNGATCAAATTTATGACCTTCCCATTTCTATAAGCCTGGTTGGTATCTATATTGTTTCTTTGATGGAAGAGGATAAGTGAAGTGTAAATTATCTTTGATTGTGGCACATATATTTGAAATGGGAAATTGGGACTTTCTCCTTAAATTAATTCTGCTAAAAAGAAGGCAACAAGATGACCTGAATCTCAAATTTCATTATCCACAATGGAAATATGGTTATCTTTTTTCCTTTGATTGTTAAAAGGATGTTGGGGAGGGTTATTTGTGATTCTATAACTCTTCTGTTTCCTTTTCTGTTGGAGAATTGTTATTGTTCCCTGCTGCCCTTGCTAATAAAACAAGTTCAGTGGTGAGCAGACATGTGCAACCTGATGGATGAGGAATGAAAAATAATCCTTCACCTTAGTTTTCTTTATCATAGGCCTTTTTTGTATGTGACAGAGCAAAACAGATAACCCAAAATTTTATGGAAGTCCATCTGCTACTGAGTGCCAACATTTTGGGGTGACAAACATTTTAGGGTGGCTTTAACTTGTTTTCTGGAAGCTTTAGGAGCAGTGAGGACAAAGCATATTTTTCAGCTGACTAGGGCACTAAGATTTAAAGATTCCTCCTGAAAATGTTGCTGTTGAGCTTGCTTGTTGCTGTTTATGGTTAGAGAAGATAATTTGTAATGTGATCATTAAGATCTGGTTAAAAAGCTCTGAACAAGGTCTAAATAGGGTTTATACCCATGTAGAGATTAGTTATTTTTCTGAAGTGCAATGTAGTTCAAAATTGATCGATCCCAACCAGAGAAGGAATTTAGCAAGCAATGGGGCAGTACAGATTATGCATTTCTTGAGAATTTTGAGTGGCATTTACATGCAACTTTCCTGGCAAGCAGTAAGTTGATTACCTCTCACTTGCCTGGACATGTTTCTTCAGGTTGTCTGACAAGAAGTTACCTCCTTGCTTGATGTTTCCCTGACCCATTCCAAGAAAATCTTTGCAGAATGATTACACTGAAAATAATTCCAAGATTTCAGCAAGAGGACAGGCTTATTTTTGTCCCTATTTAATGTGGAACTAGAATTGTGGAGCCAGTTTATTTCGGCAACAAACATCAAAAGTAGATTTTTTCTTCTTCTGTTCTCTTTCTTGCTGGGGTTTTGTAGCTGGAATTTCCACATTTTTATTCACCTACTGAAAAAAAAAAAAAAAGAAAAAAGAAAATCCACACTAACCTGCCTGTGACATTTAGAGATGAAAGCATTTGGTGCCAGCAACAACCAGGCATGATCACTGCAGTGAACCAGTTTAACAAACTGTGCCTGAATCCAGCTGGCACAGTGAACAGTGACTCAACTTCTCCCTGTGGCAAGACATCAGCACACACTCGCTGCCTGCCACCTTCTCTGGCTCGGGTGGTCAAATAAAACTTCTTCTCCTGGACCAGGTCTGAGACCTGTAGCACATTTTAATGGCCTGACAGAAGGCACGAGCGACTCGGTGTGTCTGGCACTGTTACTTCGACACCGGGGGCTGGATTTGTACTTCACAGAAGCACCATGGTAGTGTAACGTAATTTGAGATGAGCTGCCTGGCTTAATCCAACTAAAAGCATTCTTAAGTGTGATTCTGGTTTGAATATATCTGTTCTCTCTTTTTCTTGGCCTGTTAGCCAGTAAGTTTCCATCTTCCATTATGCCTTTCCTGATACAACCATATCAAGATGCTTCATCATCTTCCAGCTCTGTTCATCTCTTTGCCTTTGGCCAGCATGATCAGATATAGCTGGTGGTGTTCCTGTCCTTTTGTTTCCATTTGATTCTGCTGTCACCATTCACTTGCTGTGTGTCTGCTGCTAGATATTTGTATTTGGTTTTTGAAGTTTAGTTTGAAAAAAGTGATGCAGGAATTGAGTATAGTCCTAAAGAAAGAGAGATGGTATTGTGTTGCTTGATCACACAGAAAGCAGCTGAGCTCAACTGATCCTTCTTCATATGGAGCTTTGTTACCTTCTGACCTGCCTTTGAACTTGTCTTTCATAGCTGCCACTACACCATTTGTTTTTGCAGGTTAATCAGGCTGGGTGGATGTATATGCAGGAATTTCCTGGAGTCCTAAAGTATGGTTTTGTCAAATTTTGAATATGTGAGATAGGAAGAACAGACAATGCATAATGGCGTGTCACCATAGCTAATGCTCGTGTTACCACATTCAGTGAGATGATGGCTGAACATGCAGCTACTTAAACTGATCACTTATCTCTAGAGTCATATGGGGTAAACAAACCCTCCTGAAATTCTGTGGGTTTCACATGTTAAGGAGTGCAAGCATATTGTTAGGTAAGTGACATAATTTTTTTTTTTTAGTTCATGGCATGTCACCTTGTTCCTGGTGTATAAAATAAGTTTCAACATATAGTTAAAGTTTTCGATAAAGGTGCAGATGTGGCTAAAAATAATGTAGCATGCAATTCTGAGTTCTAATTTTTCAAAACATAACAATAGTAAAAATAATCTTTAATTAATAATAATGAAAAAAAGGTGTACAGAGATTAAGTGTGTGTATTTAAGGTTGTTGTATCTCTTGGTCTTTCTGACAATACAACCCAGAGTCTATGTTGATTTAAAAAGAACAGTCATAAGCCAGTTACATGACTGCCCATAGTTTGAAGTTGAGTTAAAAGGTGTATAAATATTATTTTTCCCCCTGCATCATTTTCTACAGTACATGAAATCTTAATTTACTGTAATTCCTCTATAAGAATTGGCTGAAGATAGTACTGATTACAGAATTTGTCATAATTTCTTATAATGAACGAAACAAGAGTAATCGGTGTAAGCTTTTGAAATAATCTTGCTTTGCTGTGTATTCTCTGTTCTTCTGTTTGTGCTCACTTACGTAACTGGGGGAATGGGTATGAGTGTGGCAGGAAGGGCTCATGATATGAATATCAGTTCTCGTAACAAGGAAAAGTGAAAAGTAGGTGGAAGTTCCCTGTTTCTGCAGCAAACTGGTAAGGTCTACTTCTGGCACACTGTTGCTGTCAACATTATTTATTCTAAAATACAGGGCAGGACTCTGTGCTTATCAGGAAATCCCAGCAGTTTTCACAGCTGGACATTTCCCACGGGGGTTACAAGGAAACTTAAATTGTTCATGTCTAGACCAAGCTGTAGCAACCAGCTACTGCTGGGAAAAATCTTCTAAATGCCAGTGCGGTGCTGTATACTCCATCCATTTCTGTCTCATGGTTGAAACATGAGGATGGCTTTGCTGATAGCAGAGGAGTGCAGATTAAGTTGTAACCTTCCCTCTCCCAGCTCCACCCTCCCATCCAGCTAGGGCCACTTACAGGTATGTGCAGTGTCAAGAATAGAAATATTCACTAAGTGTAACTGCATCCTACCGTAATAGATACTTTTTTCCACAGGACTGAGAGCTCAGATATATTGAGTCATACCCTTGAAAATGGAGTATTTATGAGGAGGGCTGAGGTCAGTGTGGATGAAGGGGCAGATGGTGGTGTAAGTTGTTCTTGTTGTGCTGTTGAAGGTCGGCTTGCACCAGCAGAGGATCTGCCTGTAAAGTGCTTTGCGTAAGTCAAGCAGAATTTCAATAATTTGCGCTAACAGCCATCTAGTTCATTGTGGAAAACTGGATGATTTCATAAATCAGGAAGAGAAACTGCTTGAGAAGCCATTGGGAATCATGCGTCACCAAAATATACTTAGTTAATTTGCTCTGACAGGCCTGTTGGCGGTGGTTGTTTATAGTGTTTTAGTGCACTGGAATTCGTTTCACAGGCTGTGACCCTGTTATAGTAGGTGCTGTATAAACGGAGAGCAGCCTGGCAGCCTGTGCCCTAGCTTTCAGTCAGACTACAAAACAAGAGGGAGGAAGTGGAAATAGAGAAGACAATGGAGTACAAGGGGACAGTGTTAGTATGCATGCAGAGCAGTGATTTCAGCAGGCTTTAAGCCTTACTATTCTGCTGCTGAATTACTACTTCATTTTGGGGGAGGTGGTAAAAGCTCTGTTCTGATAATGCTTCTGGGAAAATTCTGCTTTAGAAGCCATAAAATGCCTAACATGTCCCAGAGTGGGAGGTTAAAAGAGGAAAATCACTAGCAACCTGGCATTTTAGTATTCTGGGAGGAGTACAGTGTGGGTTTTATTCCGTTTAACAAAAAGGAACTGATTCCTGTCTCCTGCTTCTTCAGTAACGATGTGTCCTCTAGGCTGGCACTGGAGAAGGTAAATGCACACGTGCCTTGCTCAGTTATACGTGCTGCCTAAATCCTAGTAGGTAACACTACAAGCTGTTACTACAAACGTTTATTATTTAAGGTCTTCTTAATTGCACTGTGGAGAAACTTGACTCTATCACCTCTACAGAGGCTTCATTACTTAGGTCTCTTTTGGGGGACCAACACCAAATATAGGTAACCTAAATTCCACCCACCACATCTCTGCCTTGTGTTGTATATTTAGATGTTTCTGCAGGTTTATGCCATAGACAGTGATGTAGGAACATAGGTGGAACTGACTCCCTCTAGTGTAATGTATAGTGGTATTATGCCTAAGATAGGTGTTTGATCCTTGTCTTTAAGCCTCATATGTTAGGGACCTGAGAATTTTCTTTTCCTCTCTGGAGAATGGTAATACAGAATCTGCTGTGCAGAGGAAGGCCATATTTGCCATCTCAGCTTAGGTGTTCACCTTTAATCTCAATTCCAGTGTAACAGAGTCACAGCCCTTAAGAGAAAACTTTAAGACATCCTAGACTCACTCACCTGCAATATGTAAAACTAAGCATGCTGCCTGGTCCATGGGGCTTATTGACCTCACCTGCCTCGAAAATGTTGTCATGAGACTGGTGCTGATAAGAAAGGAGGCACTGAAGAAGTTTGACCTCACTGCTGCTAGGCAGGCAGGCTGTACAAATAACCTGAACTCAGAGAAATAAGAATATTGAGTTCTGGGTCTTGAGGACAGCCTGTACTTTGGAGTACGTGCAAGATCTCCAGCCACAGGAGGACACAGACCACAGGCAGGCAGAATTTTCAGGTCACTGAGAAGCTTTGTGGGCAGAGAGACATGTATGTTTCTGTTCTGTAAAGGTATGGTCATACTATATAAATGTATTAATTGATAGCTTATTACTTAGTCCTGTAAACTCTGTAAAATACTCTACATAATACCATAAAATGTTTTTGCTTGGCAGTAGGAGATTCAGGACCATCTCTTTTTGCTAAAGCTATGTTAAGACACTGGTAAGCTTACCTCTCTTTTGAGATACTTACGGAGTTAGGATGGCTGGGATTAATGAAATGGCAATACATGTTGCTTTACTTTATGGTCTATCTAAGGGATATCATTAAATGCAACTTTCCTGAGCCATTTGATGTATTATTGTGCTCACTGTAGTAGTGAAGGATAACTCATTCCCTTTATTGCAGAGAAATGTAATGTAAGATTCTTTTGTCTCATGGATGAGAAAAACATATAAATCAACCGGATATAGTGAAGGTTTTGTTCTCTAATTAAGTCATCCTTTCTCATGTTTTTGCACAAATAAAGCATTTTCATTTTCATTCAGGCTAGTGATTTATGGGTTTGGCACCCTGTACTGATGCTGTAGGAGCTCTGAGATGTTCATTGTTAGGCTCAAACTATTTCAATAATTCCATTGCTTTCTGTCTCCATGTGTAATTTTCAGTCAAAGATTTACAGTTATGCACCCCATGGATCCTCATATTAAATTGTATCATCTGCAAAAACGGATATAAATGAGTCCCTTGGCTATTTTCTTCAGAGTTACACAGCCTGCATATGGCCAGCACACAAGAATACTCACTCCTATTGATGTAAGAGCCAAGTCATGTTATTGCCACTGTCTGAAGGTGCACTTTATGTACGGTTGTTTGTAGGATAGCATTATCCTTGCTTAATTTTTTCCTTTAATCTGTCTCAGAAAACTATGAAAAGCAGATAGATCTGTGTTGAAGAAACATTTGCAGAAAGTGCTAAGTTATGTTAGCTCAGAAGGCCAACATCTTTCTCGAGTACACTTAACTTGATTAATTTTTTTTCTGGTCAACTTCAATAGTCACCATATGTTGACCATAGTTTGTGAATAAATTGGGTTTTGAAACCACTTGGGAGTTACTGTGTAAAAGCTAGTTTAAATTAAAAAAAAATGTGTCTCCTTAAAGATACAGTTTTGAACTGTAGAATAAAACAGAATGTTACTCGTAGCTTTCTAACTCAAACATGATCCATTTTCCTGTTATAAAAAAAAAAGTACACCACTTATTTTGGAAATTTCAGTTCTCAAAACTCAGCCTGTTACACGAAGATTGGTTCTTATTGACTCATGTGTCATCCCCATATAGGCATGCAGAGCCCACAGTTCTATTAGCTGGATTATTCTTTCTTTGTGATATTTTTCTGTCTTAGATAGTTTGGAGATGTGTAAATCCATGTTTTTTCGTGTAACCTCTTTGTAGTGTTTTGTGTAAGTGATGAAAAAAATTGTTATTTTGTCTAGAAAATAAGCATATACAGGTTGGGAAAGATACAAGGATAACTATAGCAGAAGCAGGGTTGTGGTAGATGGAACAAAGCCTTTTTTCTTTTCTTGACTAAGCTCCAACAAATTAAAAAATACAGAGAATTTTCTGAAACTTCTAAAATTTTGATGGAATTTCAAATTGCTCTTTTATGCGTTTGTTTCTTTATGCAAAATCACTATTTTTCTGCTTTGTCTGGTTTAAATCAGAATCCTCTGTGCATTAGTAAGTGTTGTTTTCCTGTGCACATCACTTGTGATTTGAACATATTTGCTTTTGTCTGAGATGTATAAAATAGTGGGCAGAGAAATTGGTCTTCCTGGAATTCAGGCTGCAGTAGGTGTGGGGTTTTTCTGTTTGGTTCTGGTTTTTGGTTTTTTGGGATTTTTTTGCAATCATTCAAATTGCAATCCACTTCCTTTCTTGCTCATGTTGCTGGACACAAAAAAAGAAGCTCAAATACAGCACTGAATATGACCTTTGCCTGACTCCATAAAAAGCTATGTCTCCAATCTGAGAAGGGGGTTATCATTGGCCTACAAATTAAATTTTGAGGGGAAAGTGTCTTATTTTTGATTACTGGTTATATCAGTGCTGGAATAACAGTTCGATATTTTAAAAATTTGAGTTGGAAATGTTTGATTAGTTGAATAAGTGCTGGGGTGCTGCTTACAACTTTTTAAGTGGTGAATTTTCTGTACATTAATTTGTCTAATTATAGAATCAGAAAGGGAATGCTATTTAATTTTGCAATTTTTAAGTTAGTAATATAACAATATTAGAGGTGTTCCTTTGGAAAAATAATGTTTACTACTAATTGGCAAAGTAAAAAATACCTTTCACATTTTCAGAGATTTTTTTTCCACACATCAGCCACTGAAGTTTTCCAGATTCATGAGAACAGGAAAGTAGTTTGCTTAGTTATTTTTTGCTTCTCCTTTGCTGTTCTTATACTTGGCTAGTTATAAAAGTTTGCTAGTTTGTTATTGCTCTATATTATTCCCATAATGGAATAATCTTTGATTTGGTTGTACATCATGCAGGTACATACTCATTCTCAATTAGTGGCATAAACTTTATGGCTTTGGGTTCTTCAATATAGTCAGAGATACTTGATCTTATCATTGCTTCACAGTTACTTTTCACAGTCAACCATGCATTACAAGCAGCCTTCAGTTGTGAAAAAGCATCTATTATGTCCTTTTGGGAAAGTGAACTGTTCTCTGTTGCTGTGCTTAAAACCATCGTGTCCTGTGTGCATACAAAAAACAGGGCTGGGGGGGAAGGCTAGACACCAAGGAGTCACTATATATAGTAGGAGTCTTTTTCTTTCCACTGCTTAAAAAGATAAGTAGCTGAAAGAGAGTCAAGTGTTGTTTCTCTATAAATTGTGTGCCAGAAGGTTTATCACTAAATGCTGTAGGTTATGTTGAGTGGAATAATCTGGAGGAAGAAAGGGAGGCTAAAATAACAGAGCGGTAGGACTATTTTGACTCCACAATCAAACTCTCCTTGACTTTTGCCCTTTGGGTGGAAAGTGCTTATGTTACAAAACAACATGAGGTCAACCTCTGGGTTCTGCTGTTAGTTTCTTTCTTGCTGATCTACACTGAGGGAGCAGTTACCTCCTGTTCTTTGCTTTTGTGTTTGAAGTTACGTACTTTTACTGTTTGGGCAATAAGAATGGCCATTGCTTTTCCTGCTGAGTGTAAGAAGAACTGCTGAATTGAAAAATGAAAAATTGCCTAGGTGGCATTGAAGAGCCATCCATGCCTAGGCTCAGAATGAAGATATCCTGAAAAACATGGGAGCATCCACTTTTCAAATATCTCGTTCCCTCAAAGGCAGTATACAGTGCTAGGAGTATTTTTACAGTTATGAAGTGGATATATTTAAAAAATGTAGGTACACCCATTTGATTTGATTTGATAGCACTTTATGAAAATTCTACTGAGTTCTTTTGTAAAGATAAGTCATACCTGGTTTAGTCAGCTTTTTTTGGGAAGTATTCCCATCTTAGGATAACAACTGCTTGGTTAGTGATCCAGTGATAGACCCATGGTGTGGAAGAGGTGTGGGAGCCCGAGTGTATTATTTAATGGCTTTGGTACAGTGGAGGAGGCCCCTGTCAGGAAGCAATAAAGTAGTTACTGGGTAATGACTGTGGAGGCACCACATATAAGGTTAAATTGATATATGTAAATCACCGACTTCAAGATGCTGAAGCTGCCTCTTGGTGCCCATCTTTTTTTTTTTTCACACAAGTGGGGATCAAATAGTCGCTGTTTTGATAAATGGTATGTAGCTAACCTACATTAAAGACCTTAAGGGAGTTGAGCTCTTAAATTCCTTTGAAATGTAGTGGAATTTGGGCACCGAGTGCTCTTTCTTTTTTAAAAAGTCACAGGCTCATTTGCTTTTATTAAACTGCTTTTTAAAAATCGTGCAAAGCCTTTGATATGTTCTGTCACAGTATGAAAGTGGCACAGGGTATACATGCAAATAAAGACATCTGACTTCAAGGGGTGTTGGCAGCGGCAGAAACCAGTTGGGATTAACTGTTGATGGCTTTCTCCTGTTGTGTCTGATGTGTGGTGTGTAATACTCATGGCAGTTTTTGGAGGTCTCTGCACAGGCTGTGTGGGATCATTTGAACAGAAATGTTTCATGTTGACTGCTTGTTTCATCTCCATAAATGTTAGTGAAAATAAAGTATTTTAAAAGTGCAGAAAGCCTGTAATTTATTGGAGGTCCAGCTCCTGTCTTGTATGCAATCCCAAAGTCAGCAAAATCTCTAGGAACATGCCTGAGTAACTTTCACTTGCTTAGATACCTTGTGTGCTATAAAACTATGTCTGAAAATATATACCTGTTACACATGCTAACTGTTAGAAAATCTGGTGTGATTCTCATTATTACTCAAATTCAGAATAGATTAAACAAATCCCCTTAACACTCTTGAACTGAAGTCTCAGTCCGCTTGCATAGTATGTAGCATTAGGGTATCTATAAACATTTATACATGCAGTACATAGAGAAAAGTGGGTATGTTTGTGAGTAGAATAGATATAAACAAGATGTTGCAGTGCTCTGTTAGCTGCAACTTCACAAACAAAACCTGAGATCCTTTTAGGAATGTATAATTGTTTCCACTTTTGAGGCTTGAAATGCCTTTTCCTTGTTCCTAAAAATCAGTGTTTTCTATTGCTGTGTATGGAGTCTGTTCATGGGAGTTAAACCCAACAAATCGTCCTTCTTCAAGCTAGTTCTTCTGGGGGTGGGGCTGCAGTTTGGTTATCCTCTCATTTTTCACATGACAGTGCTGCAACACAAGTAAAAACTCAGGTATTTATGGAGAACGGATTTTTTTTATGGGTTAGCAGCTTCCAATGTACTGTAGTTCATCCTACTCCAACAATACAAAACAGATTTAAGTTGGTGCTCCTTTCAAAAACATTTGTGAAATTTTTTAGATTGCAATATGAATTATTCGCCTTTCCATTTGCAATGGAGACCATTAGAGGGTTTTTCTTGGCCACACCCAGGGTTCTTCTGAACAACGTTGAGTTAAATAATTATTAAGAAGCCAAAACAAAAACCAAAACAAATACTTCAGATCTTCCACATCTGTCAGGCTTTATGAAAAAACCTTGGAAACTGTGAAGCATTGTGACAAGTGAGTAAAACAGAAAACTATTGCAGTCTGCTTTTCTTAAGACATACTGGGAATTAAGTCTCGGCATAGGCTTGCAGTTAATCTTGTGTACCCTGCTGCCCGAATGGGTGATCACCAGGGGAACAGACGTGCTTTTGTTTGTGAAGGTATGTGAAAGAAATGCACAGTAAATATTTGTATAACATCTTATATCGTGTAAAAAATGCAATGAAAATGAAACTGAATCAGGTGTATTTTTTGTTACCATTCTTTAATTGTGTCAGTGCAAATTTTGAAAGTCTTCAGTTATAAATTTAAATTTGAAAATTACGCTGTGAAGTTAAAACAGAAAAGTACCTTAATCATAGTTATGCAAACCTATATAATCAGCATGAAAATATTTTTGTACTGCCACATGTGATATATCATTGCTTTGCTGTATAAACACAATTAAAGAGTGCCTTGGGGACTTCCTGAACAAGAGATTAAACAGGGAAACAAGACCGGCAATTCTAACACTTCGCATCTGATGACTTAATCAATCCAGACAGGCTTTCATTCCCAAAGATTTCTATTCCCTGAAATATGCATTCTAAGAACTCACAAGCACAATTTTCTAATGGATCACAAACACACGTTCATATTCTGCCTCTCAGTGAAAGAAATAATCCGTAACCTTCTCACAGATAAGCATTATTTTTCTCTCCCTCTTCCCCCTCTTTTTATTCCCTGTCAGAGATTAGTAACAATCTAGACTTGTGAGTGGAGCTAATTGCTGAATGCTGTCTAAACTGCTTCAGACGGAATGACCTTACCTAGCAAAATCCTACCACTTAAATTCTTAAGTCAATCTCGCTCGTTTTGTCTGAAATAAGTTAAGGAAGCGGATCATAGGCTGGTCTGGAGAAGGAGGGCATTTCTGCATTTCTGGTGGGGAGGGTTGGGGTGAGTAGCTAGCTAGCCCTTCAGGGAGCATCAGCTCCCTTTACTGAAATAGTGGCTTGCTGAGCATGTATCAAGTAAACTTCACAGAACTTGATCTGGACAGGCAGGAATGAGGGGCTGAGGCCAATTGCATGAGGTTCAACAAGGCAAGGTGCTGGGTCCTGCACTTGGGTTGTAACAACCCCATGCAGTGCTGCAGGCTGGGGGAAGAGTGGCTGGAAAGCTGTCCAGTGGAAAAGGACCTGGGTTGTTGGTCAACAGCCAGCTGAAGATGAGCCAGTGTGTGCCCAGATGGCAAAGAAGGCCAATGGCATCCTGGCCCGTATCAGAAATGGCTGGTCAGCAGGACCAGGGCAGCGATTGACCCCCATACTCGGCACTGGTAAGGCTGCACCTTGAGTCCTTTGTCCAGTTTTGGGGGGAGCATAAGTCTGATGAGGAGCGGCTGAGGAAGCAGGGGTAAAGCCTGGAAAAAGGAAGGCTCATGAAGGCCCTTATCTCTCTCTGCAACTACCTGAAAGGAGGCTCTAGCAAGGTGGGGGTTGGTCTCTTCTCACAAGTAATAAGTGATAGGACAAGAGGAAATGGCCTCAAGTTGTGCCCAGGGGAGGTTTAGATTGGATATTAAGAAGAAATTCTTCAATTTCTTTCAAATTCTTCAAAGGATTGTCAAGCACTGGTATAGGCTTCCTAGAGTAGTGGTTGAGTCACTATCCCTGGAGGTATTTAAAAGACATGTAAGTGTGGCACTTGGGGACCTGGTTTAGTGATGGACTTGGCTGTGTTAGGTTAACAGTTGGATTTGATAATCTTAAAGGATTTTTCCAACCTAAATTATTTGATGATTCTTGGAGGACAAGAAAAATTCCATTTAGTTAACTTAGTTTTGATGCAGGCTGTGTTTTGGATTATAAAGTTATTTTCAAAAAATTCCAGATGATTAAACTATTTTGTAAAAGAAAACTTCCTTCTTTTTGGCTTGAACTGATTTTGAATTTGATTGTCATCCTTATATCATAGCAAAAATGTTAGAAGAATTCCATTCATATGCCAAATCCTAGAATGCATGCTGCAGCATACTCCTCAAAGTCATTGCCTTGGACTGAATTCAGTCTCACCACAGGCAGAAGGCAGGCATCATCTTTTCAATAGGTTTTTTGGGTCCCCAAAATGTGCCCCACCTTTGTCCATTCTTGTTTCTAATTTTGAGAAGGCTAGTCAATGACACTGGAATATTTTATGGGATTTGTATATTTTGCAAACGTAGAGATACTCATGTATTTACGTGTCTTTTTATATGTCATGTGCAGGGAACACATCTCATCTTTCAGTCATTACAGCGATCATATGCAGCTGTTTTTGAAGAGTTTTCTCTTCCATGGCTTCCTTACTTAGTCCAAGCTATTGGAAACAGTTATGAAAATACAATCTTTGTAATGGACTCTGAATTCCAGTACCTAACCAACCTGATAAATACTGTGAGAACTGTTTACAGCTGTTGGCTCTTAGCGAAGAGCACTCACAGCTTTACAGCTCTATAGTTAACTTCTTTGCCTTATCCATGCTGCACCTGATGTGCAATGTTTCTCTAAAGCAAGTTTTATTAACAATTCGATTGTCCTTTTGCTACCCGGAGATTTCCTTTAAAGCAATAAAACTTCTAGTGGCCTAATCCAAAATGATTACCTAAAGGATCAAAAATCCTAATTAGTTGGTTGTGAAGATCACCTAGTTTCAGGGAGTTTACACATTTTCAAAACTAAATCCAGATGCAAAATATTGTCTTTTTAATCATCTTCACAGGCTCATAAGAGAGAAAAATATATTCAAGAGAGTAAGAAGTAGGAATGGTGACATTAAAAGACTGTTATTTTACTGTTCCTCAGCCTCAGTGCAGATGATAGGAATTGGTGAGTTGAAGCTGTAAGGCATGAACTAAAATGAAAGTTTCAAAAGAAAAATATACAGACATGGTATGTATTTACTTACTTGATTCCAAAAAAGTTACTTTAATTCAGAAAAATTGTACTTTTACATCTGAAGACTTCAACAGTACTGCAAAGTGATGAAATGTTTAAGATTTTTGTTAACTGTCCAGGAATATTCAGTAGCTAAAAAATAAATAACAAATGGTAAGGGAAGGAAATGGATTTTAAACCCCATTTAAAATTAAACCTGTGTTTATTAGTATCAATCCATAATGGTAATACTTGTATTTGAATATACTGTTACCAACAGGGAACATTCGGTCTGTTTGGACATGCTGTGATATCGAGGCAGCTGCTGTGCCTTAGACATTCTTAAATAGTTAATAAACTGGCACTCCTAAACCTGACTTATTTATTATTATGGACATAAAATCCCACAAAAGAAAACCAGATGTTTTGGGAAAACAGTTTGGTTTCAGGGTTTTGAGCTGTGTATCATGCTTTTCATTATAAGATTTCCTATTCCCAGTATCTGTATTTTTTATGTCTTCTGATAAGGCTTCCAAAAATTCTTGCAGATCACCCATTCCCCACATAAATGAGTTGAATGAAAATTGTAAGGAATAAAACGTGTGTGGTTCAAATGCTTGCTTCAAGAGCTAGTGTGTTTTCAAGAGTAATGTGAGTTTTGGGGTTTTATTCAGAAAGAGCAGAGTTGCTTTTAAGGGCTTTTGCAAATCTTGTTCAGCTCAAATCCCAGAAAGTAAGCTTGTGAAGTTTCAATCTTAAGAACACTGTTGCAAACACGTCCTGTACCAAATCCTACTCCATGTGATTGAACTATGTGACTCTTCTTGTTCTTTGTCCCATTTTTGCGTTGTTTTCATTCTGTCTGAAAAATTCCATGAACTTCGGTTTGTTTGTGTTTCCTTTCATATATATCATCCTTCCCTCACTGGCAGCGTTTGATGGCTTGGGTTTTTCTCCTCTGTGGAAATCTCTCTTGCATTTCAAATTTTGTATTCATGTAGGCCGAATGTTGACTCTCATTGATATTCTATTTTCAGGCATATTTTTGTGTGGAAGCTTGCAGTGGCATATTCATTTAATTATATGTGCACCACAAGAAGGTTGATCGTTCATCTTGGGCACTGTATTTTCCCAAACTGAATTCCATTAGAAGGAGTTTTATAATATCAGTGACAACTGTTGCTTGAGTTGTTTAAGATTTGTAGTTTGTGTATAACATCTCATTAAATTTTATCTGTGCATTCTCTGATTAAATGGGACTTGCTAAGGAGTTTGGAGGTCAAAATTATAACAGCAGAAGAAATCATGGCCAAGCAGAAGGTAATTTTGGTTTAGGAAGTAGTCTTATTGGTTATAGGTAATGACTGTCTAAAGGTCAAGAGGAAGGAAGAATGGAAGAGCAGGCATGGATGTGGGAAGTGTGTGCACAATTGTGCACAGCAAATTTTTAAGAAGCAGCTTAGGTACATTCAGACTGTGACTTGACCCTTGAGATAACCTGAAATGCCATATTTCATCTGGCCTAGGTTAATAAAGCAGCTGTGAATGATGCATTTTTACAGATAATTTTCTGAGAGAAGTAGTAAAACTGTTGCATAGAATTTTGGTACAGGCAAGGAGAGAAGGAAAAAAAAGTCCGAGGAGTTGGAATAAGGAAGTCATGTGAAACTTGGGTAGCCTACAGTGTTTTCTCCTCAAGCTGCAGTTTTCTGAGATCTTTGAGACTTGAAATTGTCTCAGTTTTAGTTGAACAAGAGGAAGAAACTAGAGAAGAAAAGGACAAATGAGATATGCATTTTGCGCATAGAGGGTCCTGAACTGCACTAAACTTCATCTGTCCCTGACGTATGTGAAATAACCATTTAGTGATTTAGTGGTCAATACCACTTCAGATTATGGATCCTGACAGAACCGTACTGTTGTCCTTAGATGAGGTTTTTTTTCTGTGCTGAAATAGTCGATATATGTGCACCAGCACTGATGTAAATTATTATATAGGAAACAAAGAGGAGGCTAATGTGTATCAACACACCTAATATTTTCTAGAGGGTAGTTTCAGTAGCTTGTGCAGAATTTTTAAATCTGGAATGCTTTCATTTTTACTCAGCAGCTACCGATTTGATACTTAAAGCATAGAAAAGTCCTGTGTACATGTGTATATGCTTTATCATATTTATGGGATGAAAAAATGTTTTAAACAGTGGAAAGACTGGAGAAGAAACAGGGAATATAGATTTATTTTCAATTCTTGGAGTAGATGTTAAGCATAATTAATGAAAAGAATGGAGTAGATAAGTAAGTTGTTGAAATAAGTATGAGAAGGATGCAGAGAGATGTTTTCTAGGATTGAGGATTGAAAATCTGAATAAGTATGTTAAGTAGAAAAATATCTTTTAAAAGATAAATCTTGTAAGATTTCATCGAAAATTTATCATAGGAAATAATAAATCTTAATGGCCATTTTAAAAAGCAACATATTAATTTGCATGCATTTTCTTCTACTTCTTCTAAATGTGCTTTGAATGAAGTGTTCTCAAATCAATATCATAAATGCTGCCATTTACAGTTCTGAATGTGCTCTTGTGGACATGTGGGTTCATGCTCAGATGTGTATGTACCTTGCATTTTTGGTGGAATAATCAAAGGCTAATAAAAAAGGTTTGAAATTACTTGAATATTGACATAGAACCTGAAGTATCTGTTTCTGTAAATTGTGGATTTTATGTCATTTGGATGTTAACATTGAGACTGGAGGGTTAGTTATTTTCTCTTTTTATGAGTGCAAGTAAGTGGAGCATTTCCAGTACCTGTTGGCCCCAAATTAAGCCTTTTAATTTTAGTTAATTTGAGCAATTCATGTATTTTTACTGAGGCTTCTACTGTTTTCAGAAATTGTGTAGATCAATATTGTTTTTATAATACCTCTGAAATAAAATGCTGTTCTTTGGACATGTTGCAGATGAAATTAATATACATATAAGATGATCTTAATTTCAGTTTTTATCTTTTTTTACGTCCCTCTCTCCTTCCAAGTTTGAAAATTAAATACTTATTATTCAGATTTTCTTCTTGCTTGTATCCATTGCAAAATACTTAATTGCAGATGCAATACTTTCTGTGATGAAAGATTCTTTTATTTTCAGGGGTTGTTTTTTTTTTATTTGGATAAAATTTTGTTCCAAGTCTGAAATTAGTAAATGGAAGATAAGATTGTACAATATTGTTTCTCTAGTTAGTATGAATATTTATTTCATGTAGGTGTATAGCCTAGTTTTATGTACTAAGAGTGCTTATGGTAGGTAGAAGTATAGATAAAAAGTATATTAGTATATAACATCAGTTTTACTCCAGATATCTCTCATCAAATTCGACCCTTTGTACCATGCATGCCTGTTGATTTAAAAAAAAATTAAATGAACAAAAAAAATCCTGTATCCATGGTTGCTTCTTTAAAATAGAGTCTGAGAAAGGACATAACCCATAAATGGTTTTCTGTATTCTGCAATCACACCTACTATTACATCTCCGAACCTCAATCAAGGGGTTTTTTCTCTTCTACAGACTGGCTGGAGCAGGTGTAAATGGAAAGCAGATTTCTGAGATCTGAGTCCAGCAGCTAACAACTTCCTGTTGTAGTTCTCATGCATTCCCTATAGGACTCCTAGTTCCTTAAATGCAGTAGAGGTGCAGCTGGATAAGGACAGTTATCAGGGTGATTGTTTAAAGTGGATTCCATGTGCTGAGGTTCCTGACTGGCACCCAGCAGTACCAAGGTGGTACCTGGCAGTTTCTGGCTGGTTACTGTGCTCTGTACAGAACTGTCATCATTTCTAGGGCCAAATGTAAATGTAATGTGCTGCAGGCTTATGTAAATGTGGATTGTTTTCAGAGGCATGCTTAAAATCAGATCTCATTTCCAATGAAGCAAGAAACAGAGCCCTCTATGCAGCACCATACCTACATGATATTTTATTCACAGTCATATCATTAGTTTCACTGAAAGCAAAAGTCATGTGCAGGCACAAAATTCCCGCTTTCTTAAGTTACTTTCTGGGTGTAAATGCTTTTTGATCCTCAAGGTCTTTGCTATGCCATAGCTTTTTTTCCTTTGGACTTTCGTGTTTAGGCTTAGCCTAGTTGCTTCTGGCCAAATCTTGAATATTCTCGAACACAGCAAAATCTGGTACTGTATTTACTGTTTGGATTAGATTGTCTAGTTAATTGTGGTAAAATATTCAGCGCTTTTGAGTGAAGATGAGCCTGCAGTATAGTGTAGGATTCTGGCTTTGGACCCATAATCTCAGCTGTGAAGTTCAGAAATGTTCATATGGCATATGAATGGGAATGGCATATATATACAGCTCACCTGTAAATATCTGGATACAAAACCAGAAGTGATTTACAATCAAAATATAATACAGATTAAATACAAGTAATATGTTTCAAAAATAATTGTATGTTACTGTGCTATTTCGTGGTCTGCATTAAAATGCAGAGAAAAGGGGGTTGCAACCCTTAGATTAATGTGCTTTTCACCAGGATATCAATAAAATCCCAATGCCAGCCTTGTCTGTGAATAAAATACCTATAAACACAGTATATAACACGTTTTTACATAGTTGACCTTTTGAACAATTCCATATGTTTTTCATTTATGTGGAATTGTTCTCTCTTACTTGACTCCATTCAAAAAAATTTATTTTAGACTTGATTTAAATGGAACAGACACCTTAAATATCTTAACAAGCATAGCTGACCCTTTGGTGGAATTCTTAAAAAAAGGATTGTCTGCAGCTGCTGTGCCCATGGTGTGCTTATATCTGGGTTGTGGAATGAATAAGGTAGAGCAGTCCTGGAAGAGTTTGTACAAGTGGAGTGTAAAAGCTACACACAGGGGGAAATATTGGCACTGAATACTTGGTCAAAGAAGTGTATGTGGTACATAAAATTTCCCAGCGGTTGTGCTGCAGTGCACTCAAATGCACAATATATTGGTTAACTGGTAATAGGAAGCCATTGTTTTCTTTACAGATCAGAAACATTAACTCCTGGCATGTCATAGGAACACGTGCATAATCTAATAACTTAAGCATGTGTCACTGTTGTAAGGCAGGTGAGAAAAAAGGATATTCAAGCTGAAAGATCCTACAGCTAGCTTTAGAGTCAAGAGAAAGGCCAGGAGGATGCATTGTGTGGAAACAGACAATATAAATGCTTTAGGAAGTTGCGTTCATTCTGTTACATGAAAAATATACATCTTCATACATAAAAGTCATGCTTAATCTAATTCTATCCAGGTTTTTTTCTGTTTTCTTTTTCTCTTTTTTTCTCTCCCTTCTGATCTCTGGGGAAAAAAATCAAGTTGCCTTTTGGTGATTTTTTTTTTTTAATTGTTGTTCTTGTTTTTCTTTAGCTATAAAAGTACTTTCAGTATTTCAATACATCTATACTGAAAAAAAGAGATAGAACTTTGCATGCTTGGTCTTTAAAGGAATTGTTTCTTACCATTTCTGAGACAGACAATTAATATTTAATATTGTAAAACCAGATTAATCTCTATTATATTGAATGGGAAAAATATTTGAAAATATTCGTTGTATAATCATATTACTTTTATTTTTATTAATTTTTATTTTATTTGATATCGTATTATTTTGATAGCTTTCAGTATTATGTCATTAGTCTGTTCTAGCTACTGAAAGCACCAGCTCTTAGTCTGATGACAGTCTGTGCTCTGAACAGTCATTTCAAAGTGTATATTCATTTCCTTTTGGTAATGAGACAAACTTTCTCTGGCTCATAAACCCCAAAGCAGCTTTAATACAGAAGTAAAACTGAGGAATGATTTAGCCATATTATGATCTTGATTTTGGATTTAGTTCCCTCCTTGTTGCTAGGAACTTTCAGAACAACAGATGTTTTAAATGTGCAAAATGAGATTTTTAAGTACAGAGCAAATCCAATGGATAAATCACAGATTCAGAGCTCTGTAAACTGTCTCTGTACTATAGAAAAATAATATTCACAATCATTGTGGTATAAAATATGTCTAAAGTTGCTTTAAAATTTCCTGTATCAGATATTTGAATGTAGGTTGTATCTGTTTTTAAATCCTTAATTTGTGGATTAGGATAATTTGCAGAAGCTACCCACTGTTTTCCTGAATGGTCTGGATTTTTTTTTTTTTTTAAGACTTAGTAAGAATTCTTATAAGTATGAAGTCAGAGCTGATATTTTCAAACTAAGTGTAGAAATTATTCTTGCCATAACTCCATCCACAAAATCCTGAAGAGTTAGAAGGAAAAGGACATTTTAATTTGTCATTGAAACTCAAATATTTCTCATTCACAGGGAAAATTTATATAATATAATTAAAAAGAAAAAAAAAAATTAGGCACCCCCCAAAGGAATCTTCTGTGTGACAGTGAGAAAGAACAAGAGAGAGAACTGTTTCCAAATTGTAAAACTGGGGATTTGAAGTCAAGGGTCTTCTTGCTTCCTCTGTACTTGTTTATGAGTTGGCACTAGAATGGCTCTTCAGCATATTCCTCCTCTCCCCAGCTGTTAGCAGCAGTAGGGGGAAGTGTAAAGGCCCTTCACCCCTTCTGAACCATCATTTCTGTCCTTAGAACAGGGTCCTATTGTGGCTGTAGCTACTGCGAATGGCGTGCAAAGCCTTGATGTGAAGCAAAGAAAGTTTGCCGTTGACTACAAGAGTCTTTGGATCGGGCCCTGAGCTTTTAAGTCTGTAACTGTCATGGAAAATAAATACTGCACTTGAAGGAGCAAGCTCCAGGGTCTCCTAAAAGTAGCTTAAATAGCTCAGAGAGGAGCAGTATAATAACTCCAGCTTTCATATAGTAGGTTCTCACTAGTTTTACATCCCAGGGATACTGCTGGGACTCCCAAATCACTGGTCAACAGTGTAATGATACATGGCAAATTACCTAGGTAATGGCAGTCGGATAAATCACCTCCAGCCAATGCTGGTTAGTCAAGCGAGGGGTGTGCTATGTATTAACTGGAACCAATTCCCCAAAGACAAAATCAAAGGAAAAATGGACTTGAGAATTTTTTTTTTAACCCAATATGATGATTAGTGGTCATTAGTGAAGATGATTTATTTTTCCTTATGGAAAGGCTAGTGAGTGATTTAGAAAAGCAAATGTGAATGTGTAAGTTTTTACAGAAATTGCTGGAAGGGATCAGAGATTTCACAGCAGAGCTGTTCACGTTCATGACCAAATTTCTGTTTATAATCTTCAAATAAGGCAAAACAACACAATGGAAAAATTTCAGGAAGTTCTTGATAGCGTCCAAGGTTACAAACCAGACATGATGACTTCACATTTTCACTTTCATGAGAAAGAAGGAAATAAATGAAAGGAAATAAAGGAAAGCGACTACTCACAAACCTCCCAAATGTTTTGTGGGGGATGAAATAAAGTTGAAGATCAAAGTGCTGTCAACTTGGTAGGGATTGAGGGTGCTGAATGTGTCATAGGATCTTGACACAGGAAAGTGCTGTGACTCGTCCTAGCCAGAGCACAAACTGTTTTTGGAACCAAACCAGAAAGTCAACTAAAGTCACAGAAAAGTATTATATTTTTCATACCTCTATTCAGAAATAATAGGACTTCTAAATCACATGTGATGCTCACAGTTAGCTGTGGCAAAGTGAATGTAGCTTAGGCTGATGCCAATTACAATAATAACTTGGATCATAGAATGTTTCAAGATATTTTTCTGACAGTAATGAATCATGTGTTAGTAAATTGAGCAACTAAAGGAAGGTGTTAATGGAAGGTAGGTTCTCTGATGAGCATTAAGTACATCCTGTGTTGGACAGTGATATATGAGACCTTGGTGGTATTTTTGGAACTTCCTTTGTGGAGCATTGTTGAGTGCTAGAATTATCACCTCTTTATGAAGGCACAGGCAGGAGAAAAGAATTTACCTATTTCTGTTGCAGAGTTCAAATTATAACTGCATTATTTTCAATTTGGGCATGTGAACACAAGTCTAGAGGCTCCCATCTTGTTTTACTGATCATATTGCTGGTTTTATGCTGTTGTGGCATTAATGTATGTGAGTGTGTCTATGCAAGATTTGCACATATTTCAATTTGAATAATTAAGATGATGACTCTCAGAATCACTTGCATGTGGGCTGCCATCTGAGGCTGGCAATGATTTTTATGCAGCATTCAAAGCCCTCTGAGTTAGAACTGCTGTTTATATTTTTCTCTAGTGAGCTTGCTTTCCTAATGTGACCTGCCCACCTCTGGCTTCCCTTCTTTCTTTCTGACAAAGAAAAAATCCAAGACAGTTATTCTTTTAATGCTGTGGTCTGCACTCCTGACTAATCTTTTTTTCCTGGTAACTTGGATATAATGTGGCAAGAGAAGCAGATATGATTCATCATCTACTGTAAAGTGCAGCCAAATAATACATTTATTCTAAAAATGAGTAGAGGTTGTGTGACAGAGGGGAAGACTGAGACAGTCATGGAGGATTTGTGCCACCAGTGAGTACAAAGAACCTGACCTGCTGCTTGATTAAAAGAGCATTTACCTTTTCAGTAGCTTTTCACAGAAGAGTAATCCCATTCATGAATCTTAATCTTTGCATAGTTTTCAATATTTATCTTATAAACAGCCTAATGTATCTGGAAATTCTGTTAAATTCTTCCTCTCTGACAATGAATTCCGTAGGCAGTTATATTAATGACATAAGATGAAGTGAGCATCAGTGTTCATAGTAATGAATTTCTACTTGTTTTAAATACTGTCCAAGTGCTGCAGGGGCTTAGGCAGATTTTTATTAAGGATGTGGCTAGAATACAAAGAGGAGTAGTAGCAATTGAGTCTTGTTTCCATCTAAGCTGATGTTTTGAAAGGTTTTAAGTGGTACTTTATTTTTTCTGGGATTTCAGCTTGTTATTAACAGCCAAAGCTGGATTGAAAGTCTATTCTTTAAGCATCTGTAGTTTCTTTCTATACTGGAAAATAGAGGAGCTGAGACTTTCTCTTCTGAAGAGGAATTCCTTGTGTCTGCAGAAACCACTGATTCTTATCCATTTTTCAGACTTTTTGTAGCTTAACTAATTGTCTTACAGAGGTGATTCTTCTCTCTCCTAAGGAGTACACAGGGATGATTTTTCTGTCCCTAGGAATTTGTTCCCACATGGTGCTTTTTCTAGTTTCAGCCAGCTCACTCATCTGAGAATGACTTCTGTAGCTTCCTGGCTGACTCTTCTCCTCCCTCCTCCTTTGAAGATGCTCTTTTTGCAGAAATGACCAGAAAGCTCATGACTTTATGGATCATGCTTCTGACCTTGCTTTGAGTCACTGATGGAATCAAAGGCTCTCTCAGCATCATTATTTTTTTTTTCCCTTAGGTTATTTTCTTGTTAGTATCTGATCAAGAGAACCACCCAAATACTTGTATAGAAAAAGAAAAAGCAATTATTTTCAATGGAATAAGGAGATCTGAGGTCTATTTTGTTGTTTGGCCTTACAACAGGTTATGCCAGAAAGGAGAAAGTGACTCTTGTAAATCAAGAGGGCAGTCTAATGTTTCAAATTGCCCAAGAAATCAGTTTGTTTTTTTTTTTTTTTCTGAGTCAAGTACAAAAGCGAAGGTCATGTTTTCTTTGTGCTAAAATTTTAATATGGCTGACCAAAAAGGTTGAAGCTACACTCCCAACAAGAAGTGGATCAACTAGCAGTTGGAGTACTAGGCTGTGTCTGCCAGAGTTTGCTACAGGAACCAAATGTCAATTCTTTCATAACATTAACTTTTCCAAGATGCCTCATAAATCCCAATTTAAGTCCTTCCTTGTATATAATTGAAAACAAAAGATGTTCTTTCAGTGCATCTCCTAGTTTATTTCACGGACTCCATTTTTCCTTAGTTAATGAGAACATACCTTCTACTGTTGTGAAGATATTTCTTGTAAACAAAGAAAACAAATGGAACTTCATGCAGTCTGGATTATCTAATCAGAAGAGCACTTAAGACAAAGTCAGGAGGGATTAAGATTCCTTACGTAACCATTAAATTGGATAGCCTTCCAAAGGCTCAAAGAAATGGGGGGGGGGGGGGGGGAATAGAAGGCTCTTGTTGAAAACTATATGTTATACGTTATGTTACGCTTTGGAGTTCTTAACAAACTGAAAGTTGACCCTTAAATGGGACATTTACTGCAATTTTATTTAGCTGCTTTGTTGGCATAATGCTGATACCATAGTTGTGCTGAAAAAGAAGAAGATTTGCAAGTCATTCAAACTGAAAAGAAATCGTGATCTAAATATTAAACATTTTTGGACAAAGTCTCTGACAAAACAGATGCACAATAATGCACAAATCTTTTTATAATGCAACCTGCCTATCCACCCATGACAGACCCTTGTCTAACTATTAGAGGTATATAGCCTAAATCTGCTGAACCAAGTTGTGCTGCTGCTAGTGTGGCAGTCTTGGTAACCAAGCTGGGCTGGGAAGAAACTAGGAACTGCATGTACTTAATTTCTATGGCAATGATTTTCTTAATTTCTATGGCAATATTTAGCAAAATTGAAGGATTACTCTAAAAACATTAATTATCCAAATGACATATCATATTTTGGAATATAAATTATTATGTATAACTCAGTAGCAAGATAAATTCCTTAAAGAAATTTTGGCTTCCATGTCTTAGGCTTCCTTTTTTGCCATTTGTAACTTGGGAGTTTTGAAGAATAAAACAGAAGATACGACATGAGAACATATCTCTGCACTATAACAACCCAAAAAGAGGGGATATCCAAGTTGGGGCCTCATGGCCTGGAATGGGGGGACAAGTAGGTGAGCAAAAAACTGCATAAAGAATAGCAGTGAGTCATGCTCAGCCTGGAGGCCAGTCACAAATGAGATCTGTCTGTGACTAAATGCTACACTCTCATCCATCAGGAGGAGGACAAGAGTGTACTCTCATCGTTGTGCACTACATGAAATTGGGGTGACCACTTGAGACCCTCAAGGTCAGGGCTGCCATTCAGCACCGCCCAGGCGGGCTGGAAGAAAAGGCCAATAGGAACTTCAGTAAATTCAGCAAGGATACTGTGAAGGGCTGCAGCTGGAAGAATTAACCCCTTACAGTGATACTGAGGAGGGGCTGGCTGAGAGCAGCAGGTGAAAAGGGCCTGCAGAGGTTGGACAGGTTGCTGAACTTGAGTCCCCAGCATGTCCTGGCAGAGATGGAGATCAGCATTGAGCCCTGATGGGCAGGAGCACAGCCTCTAGGTTGAGAGAACAGATTTTTTTTCCCCTCAGCTTGGCACCTGTTGGATACACTTGGCCATATCTAGGTCCTGTATCCAGTCTGGGACCTCAGGTAAGGGAAGAATACCAATGAACTGGAGCCAGTTCAGGTGGCCAGGGCTGGAGCTTCCCCACCAAGGGCAGAAGCTGAGGGACAGGATTGGTTCGCCCATGCAACATCCAGGTATGCCTGCTTGATTAAAGGCCTTCAGCAGAATCTATAGTGCTAGTTATTCTTTCCATTTTACTTTTAGAAGGCTTTCGTTTCAAAGTAACTTTATTGAGAAAAATCAATTTAAATTGTGCTTGTGGGTATGTTTTGATAATTTATATTTATTCACTGACCTAAGCAGACGCATGAGTGTGGCTCTCTTAAAGACACAGATGAATGTGTTTGTACCATTAGCTGTGCTGATAATTTTGAGCTGATTTTTTCTCAGTCTCTTCTGTTGAAAATGTTTCATTTCAAATAAAGTATCAATGAGAGGGAAAGACCACAATGAAGGGCTGTGCCATTGAATTCTCAGGAAATAGAGATTTTTGACTTCCCATCTTTGCTTCAGTGAATTTTAATTATCAAAAATGTTGCAGAGAGTGAGTCAACCACCTCTGAGGAGCCAATGGGCAGGGAATGGCCAGGTAGCTGGGAAAATAGTGAAATTTAGCACTTGACCTGAAGACTCTCTTTTTTGAAGTGTATCTTCTGTCTGGAGGCATTTTTGTAATCCTCTGTTTTTGAATTGGGAAAATTTACATTTTCAAGTTTAAAAAGTCTGTTGAAAACTTCTTGATGAATTCTAATCTTAATTTGATCTGTAACATAATATTTAGGATTTTAATGCTACTTTTCTTCATTTTGTGTTTATCTTTTCTTCTTCTCTAGTCATTTTTATTTCCAAGTAGTTTCACAAAAACATGTCTAAAATCTTCTGGATTTAGAATTATTAGAAGTGAAACTCTATTCTGCAAGACTAGTAGCTAGTGTAAGGTGGAGTACTATTCTTGCCAACATAGAACATTTGTTAACAATGTTTATTATCATAATGCTAAAAGTATGTTATTAAAAACTTTGTATGAATAATATTTTTGTGCAAGTTACAGCACACAACAAGGTGTGCATTATAAAACAGCGTGTCTTTGGCCGAGTGACCTAACTGACTTGAAAAGCAGAATTTCTGTATATATCCACACAAATGTGTTCATAGCATTAAAATTTTCCAAAACTAATTTCTTTTGAATGGTGGGAGAGATTAAAAGGGGAAAACTGATTCTGTAGGATCTCGTGATGGAAAGAACTTTGAGCTAATGACTAGATTGTAATTTATAACCTCTTCCTGTTTTATTTTTTCAAGGTGGCTGTATGTTTTAAGTATATTGTAGTTCAAGATGGAAACAATACTGCTTTGTGATTTTAAAGGAACTTATCTTTATTGATGTGTTGAAAAACATCAGTGCTACACATCCTGTCTATTTTCAACTCACATGGTTCCACATAGTTTAAAAAAAAGTGGATTTCTGATAATTGTTAGTTCATAATGTAGCAGCTAATACATACATTCTGCACTATGATTAATTTGTCTTTCAGCATCAGGGGCTGCAGAAAAAGAAAAATGAAATAGCTAAATCAGCAAGTTTTCACAATTACAGTGTCAAAGTCAGATGTGTGATCAATGCTCACTACTTGGGCTGTAGAGTATGGAGAAAAGTAGGATAGGGTGAAACATCATCCTGCTCTAAGAGGGATGTCTTACATAAGGAAATGGATTACTCTGTGGTTGTGAATTCCTTTCTCCATTATCTGTCAGAGGAGACTCTTTTATTCTATTGAAGTGGATGCCTAATTTTTACATAATTACCCTTAGGCGAGTGGAATCCTACTTTCCCTCCCCCTCAGTATTTCTCCATATAATGAAGTCAATTGCTAGATAGAACTAAAGCTGGTAACAAATGAAACATTAACATTATTATTGTGTTTGTATGATAGTGTTCTCATGCTTTGAAAGAAATAGTGCCATTACTAAAACCCCAGAAACTCATTCCATGCAAAAATCAGTGCTATTCTACTGAAGTCAGTGGACTTTTTCTGATTTTATGTGAGCTGTAGATCTGGCCTGTCGTCTGGAGCTAGTGTGGAGGACCTTTCATGTTTACTTTTACTTTATTAGTGTCTTCAAAACACAGTGCACTGCCATATATTTGTGTCAGTCACTTTTTAGAATTGGCATTTATTAGCTACTCATGAAGCATGTAAAGATTTGGTAATTGATTGTTTTACCCAGAAATAACCAAATGAAAATACAAAGCAGTTTTTGCCATCTGAGTGCTGGCAGGAGACCAAAATGTTAAGCTCTAGTATATACCTGAAATAAAATTTGACATAAAACAATGAAATGTATAGAGAGGTTTGTTTCATTAATAACATTTGGCATAACAGAGGGCAAGGTCCTGCTTTCTGTTGAATGGAATTCAATTTCCTGATATCATTAATGTGAAAGGGGAATTCGGCCTCCATCTTCTTAAGCCACCTTGTCTTCATTATTGGTAAGCTAATGGTTGTCTTGGTCCACTATAATGGTGTGGACTTCAGGTTCGAGACTGAAGCAGAGAAACTTTCCTGAGCATCAAGCAGTGTAGTAGGTAGGTGCTGTTTAGTCAACCCACGTTTACTAGCATCAGAAAATATGATGGATTGCACTGAAATGAAACCATCAGGTTTTTAAACAGAGTGGTTCCTTTTTCAATTTCAAGAAAAAGTTTCAACCACTGGATAAAATTATGAGCCAATTATGTATAACTTCTTTACCACTAGAATAAAGGAAGCCATAATTCTGTGGACTTATATTTTATTGAGTTCATCTGTTTTCATTTATAAATAGAATGTAAGAGAAAAAGAAATCTGTGCTGGTGGACAGTGAAATAATGCGGCTTTTATACACTTGCAGTGAAATGGTTTCTTTTCTTGACAGGTTGAAAAAAGACTCAGAAAAGGCAAATCTGCTTTAAGAATGTCAGTCTTGAATAATGTAGTTGTTAATGTTGATCTTGAATATTATAGTTAATAATCAGCCTGCTCATTTTTAACAGCATATTCAGACTCCTCCTGGAAAGAGGAAATCTGGGAGGAAGACAATTACTTTAACAATTCTTCAGAGAAGAACTTAGGCTAAGTCTATAAACCCCCATATTTGGGGCATAGTTTTCTTTTAATTGCCTCAGAAATTCCTATGGATCTAATTTCATGATTTAGAATGTTTAAACTTGTTCTTTTGTGTGGAGCCTTTTAAAATTAAATACAACTTGAATCCAAAAAACCACGGAGACATGAGGTATGTAGTACATAGGAAAATACATAAGCTGGGACAAAAAAGCAAGAAATCAAAAAAATTTCAAGGTTACAATTCTGCTGTTGCCTTTAGCTTGGATGATTGCTGTCTGGAAAAGCAGACTATATTTTTATTTTAGATAGATAGACTTGTTCATATTAAGTTATTTAGAAGGATAAATATATGTACTGTTAAATCTTGCTTCTATTTGCTGCTCAGCAGTAATCTTATGTAACATCAAAGTCTTGAAATTAATCCCTGGAATAAATCATAATTAGGGAGCCAAGTGGTACAAACAGGAATGAAGTATTTAGTACACCTGTCACTAATGAAGAATTAATTTCTCTGAAGTATATTAATCTAACTATTAACATATAGCTTGCTAATTGAATTTATGGTATATGGAGTACAGGATGAATATATTCTAAAGTATCCTCACAGATCCCTTTAGTGGTAATTAGAACTGTAAGGACAGCCTTGTGGTATTTTCATTGCATCATTAAAATGAAATGATTAGTTAAGTAGTCTTGTACCAGAGCCATACCAAAGGAGTAGCGTTAGCTTAAAAAAGGGAGTTTTTCTGCTTCAAAGAGTTAGTAAATCCATGATCAAAATAGTGCTTTTGTGCTTGTGTATAGATGCAAGTACATTAATTACAGAGAATCTGGAAAAATCTATTACTGATACTAGACATCAAAGGTGAACATTCATTTCAAAATAAGGTGTATGTAATCTGTAACACACACCCCTTGTAAATTTCCAAAGCATCCGCCTTGACAGATCCAGACTTCAGTAAATTTCAGTGAAATTAGACTATTTGCTGCAGTATTTACAAATGTTTGTTGAGAGTGTCTGAGCTTCAGTGAGCATCTCGAAGATAGAAAGCATCTTCCAGAGCTGGGCTGTGAAGCTGTCTGTGGCTAATTTCTGAACTGTGAACATCATTTGGTTGACAGCAAGTGCTGTGTTTTGTAGTTGCGTGGTGGAGTGTGAATAGCAAACATCCAATTTTACTTTTTTGTAAATTCAAGATAATTATATATCTCTTGACTTTTGCCCCCAGAATCTTACATCTTAGAACAGTTCTTCAAGAGTGTTTTTCTGAATCCAATCAAAACCTTAAATCCTAACCCTTGACTTTGTTGTTTGGTTTTCTGTTTTTTTATGATACTGCTATTATATTGCAATTTAAGGCTTAATTCAGCATAAGAAGTAAAACTTATGTGGAATCAGCTGGGAGGTGAGGGGTGAAAGTTGTTTCCTGCCAAGATACAGAGATATTTTGCCACTTAATGTTAACTCTTAGGAAAACATGTGTGGACTCAGGAGTCTTACTGACTATTGTCTACATGCTTACATGTCTAAGCAAGTGAATGAATGTGACTTCAGCACAGGAAGCTTTAATCCAGCGTTGGTGGCACCAGCAGTGGCAATGTGGTAGCACGAGTCAGGAGTCCTAAAGAGCACTGAGATCCAGTAGAAGTCTTGTAGCTTGTCTTCGGGGCCACATCTTCACAGAGGTGCCCATTAAAATTCCTGATAAGCCTTCCCTCTCTCTGTGGAAATATATGAAAGACAAACAAACTCAGCCTGTGGAGAATTGTGAGACACACAATTGTGAAAACTGAGCCTCAGAAAAAGCGAAGACTGAGCTAAGATGAGGCCAAATCCAGGGTGAAAGGCAAACATTGTTAGTGAGAATTCGCTTCACAGAAACGTGTGACTTTCTCTTCGTTTTCTCTTTGTAGTAGAAATACCCTAAGGATGCTATATTTTGGCTTCCTGCTCAAACCGAAAAAAAGGAATGTTACTCGGGCAAAACTCCGAAAAGATGTCTCCAATAAAAATGGATTACTTTCTTCGATTGCCTTTCACTGACTTAACAGAGATTTAGATGACCTAACGTACATGAGTCATATAGATCTCTTTGCTTCTCTGTAGTGTTCAAAATCATTCTTCTAATATCTGTCATAAATTACATGTACCTGTTCTAAACCCAAAAGGCTGACAGTAAGGGCCTACTCAGAGTTAGGGCTGTTACAGCTATTTCTCTTTTTTCCTTACCTTACGACCGGCAGGTGGGATGTAAGGAAATATAGGAGTCATTATACAGAACATCTGAGAGCTCCTTTGCAAAGGTGAGCCATCTGTTTACTACAGAAAATAATTTTTAATGATTGTTTTTCAGCACCAGAGCACCAATGAACAACTTTTAAAAGGTCAGAATGACTGCCTATATTTGGCTGCCATGGGAAATCCATCAGGCAATAATTTAACCTGTATGCCCCTACGTACACATATGCAAGTTCCATATTGTATTACACATCTGTCATCTACTTTGTATTTCCCCAAACAGTCTTTTTGACTCATAAACTGTGTTTTCTTTAAAACTGTAGACTGTATAATTCTCTGTGGAGACAGGGGAAGGGAAAAGGGTTGCAGTGAATTGTTTCCAGAGTGCTTGTGTATAGAGGGATGATTAAGAAAGTGAGAGTGAATTTATTTAAGATTGAGAAATAAAGCATGTAAACCAAAACTGGATGGATGCCCTTGTGAAGGGTCTCTTTCTGGAATTAAGATTATCGTAGAGTGTGCCACCAGGGTGCTAAAACTACACAAGCTGTAGCAAATGTTATTTAATGCATTTGTCTTCAAAATTTTTGCTTAATCACAGTAACTTCCCTGACTGAACCCAGATGCGTGAGGCTAATCCCGTCAGTGGATCACTGCCTCACTTCTGTCGCAGTAACGTGAGGTTTCTTTGGGGCTTAATTTCATCATGTGGACAGAATAGGAAGATTTTGTTGAAAAAAGCCCACAACTTTTTTCTCCAAAAGTGAAAGTGGCACGTGGAGAGAGTTACGCTACTCCCATGGCCATTGTGTTACATTTGCTGCCCTTAAATACACCTGGTATTCCATAGCACTGTGTGCACTGAGTCCCTTGGGCTTCTTCAGTCTCAGCATCAGTCTCACTGTGCGTTGTGAGACTACTGCAACAAACTTTGGTCTCTTACTAAATGAAGCGTCATTTGTGAGATGCCATCCTAGGAAACTTTCCAGGAAACATAAAATGTAAAATGGTGTCATTTTTTGCAAATACCACTGAATCAATAATCAGTGCTGTAAGAGAATGGGGCTGCTCTAATGTTAGTATACACCTTTAAAGGATGCATTACCGATTTATTTTAATAACTTTTTGCTGTGCTATCCCATTTTTAGTTAGTGAAAAAATAGTTCTACAAAAATATTTATGATTTTCTGCTGTATGTTTTGAAGAAGAATCAATGAGGTTGGAGATAAAAGATGAAAATGATAGTTGGTGTTTTTTAAATTTGATGTGCCAGATCAAATATATAATAACAGTACACTTAAATAATTTTGTCTTGATGAAGTTTTTTCTTCCTTCATTATAATTTTTTTATTCCTAATTTA
This sequence comes from Pachycephala philippinensis, assembly GCA_013397055.1. NCBI lineage: Eukaryota > Metazoa > Chordata > Aves > Passeriformes > Pachycephala > Pachycephala philippinensis. The sequence goes on from VWZT01001059.1 coordinate 1,216,786, forward strand.
GGGCAGTCAAAATTCTGTGAAAGCATAAACTCCTTAGTAGAGTTTTTAGGAAATGGGAATTTTGGAATATAGGAAAACAGGAAACAAACAGTAGATACATTAAAAGACCACATATTTGTGGTGTTTGGGCTTTTTTGTTTTCTCTTCATGTCATACTTATTCTGCTGGTTTTTAAACACTGGTTCTAAAATCTTATAAAGTTCATGTTCAAGTCTGTTTATCAAACTCTGGGTTTTAGTTACAAATTTTATTTGAATAATCTGGAGAAAAAGTGACATCAGCCTGATGGGTGACTTGCTTCAGAATTTGCAGCTTACTCTTGTCTTTGTGCATGTAATGAAAAACCTGTAGCAGACTACAGAACTATGTAATTTTGCAGTGCCCAGACAACATGATCTTATCAGAATGTGATTATCCATACTGTCAAGATTGCAGATATCAACAGTAGATGTATTTTCCCGTGAAAGACTGGAAGGGGCACTGTATTCACAAAAGCATCTTTGGTATTTTCAAGATGGCTGGAGTTAATTTCAAACAAACCAATTAAGTTCACATTCTATTTAATAATATTAATGTTTTCTTTTGTTGATGTTTGTGGACAGTATTAAGTTTTAAGAAAATAAATTACATGTCCTAAACAAGCATCAGAAAAACATGTTTAAAAAATCTCTGTCTATCCAAATACTGGATAAATGTTGGATACATTTAGTCACCTTCAGTTTATCTCCCATTTTTTCTAAAGTGAAGAGCTATTGTGAACTTTATTTGGGATACATAATTTGCTGCTTCTTGAAGAAGTTCTGGTCATTTTAAGCTTTAATTAAAACATCTGAATCCACAGGAATTTTTCCTGTAGTGTTCATGTAGTTGTTATAAAAATTAATCCATTTGAAAAGAACTCTTTCCTAATTCTGCAGCAGCCTTTGCTACATAAGGGGAAAACTTCAGTGTCCTTCTTGAGCCACAATAGCTCAAGTCATTAGTATTCACTACATGCATTATGTTTCCATTTAATATTTCTCCTTTGTCCTTTATGTCCCTCTCCATTTTCTGTGCATAATGTTCATTCTTGTCTAAGTACAGGAAGAACCAATTATTGTTATAGTATTTCAGTTAGGTGACATTGTATATCGAGGTATATTAGGCATTTAGGAAATACCACAGATAGATGGCTGATGGCTTGCCTGCTCTGACACTTTATTCTTCCAGGTTACAGACAGCCAGGCCGTGTTTGCTTATGCCTGTGATCTTTGGGAAGCTTGTGTCTTTAGCCCAGCTATGACTAATGATCTTCACAGATTTTGCAAAGAGATCTGTTTAATGCAGAGGTTTAAGATAGCTGTGTCTGTGTTCTCTGTTCAAATAATAAAATATCTTAAAAAAAAAACCTTACATAAGGACTTAGCCACAGAGATACTTATGGAGTAATTGGACTAGTGCTTTTTCAGACTATTTTCCGTTGTAAATTACATCACTGTTTCCAAAAGAGCTGGAGAACTGTAATGAAAATTTGTTTTTTCAAGGCCTTTAGTTGACTGTTGATTACAAATTAAAGAAGCCTATTTTGGAGTTTTATTAATTGTCATTCCTATATGGCAATTAATACAATTCTCATAACAATCTTCATCTGTAAACCTCAGTCTTTATGTCTGTTTTACCCTTGATGTTCTTTTTGTCATTACCTTGACTGTTACAATCTCTTCATCATGGCTTCCTCTCCTTCATCTGTCCTGTTTAAAAATTATACAGATCTCTTTTCTTAAGACAATTTTTCCTCTGTCTCTCTGATCATCTCTATTATTCTGTTTCTTACCACATCACATTCAGTCTCTCTACAATCTGATTTATAAACCGAGATATTATCCTGCAATAAAGTATGCTTTATTCACAAGATGTTTTAAGCTTATTATATTTTTATGAGTGTATGTTCTCTGAAGTCTATACAGATAACCCTTTTTAAACTTCTAAATATAGTACAACGGTAACACAGAGCATTTCATCCAGGGTACAAGTAATCTAGCAACAAAAATGCCTGTGTTACAAGGTTTGAGTTCAAATGTTCAAGGGTAGAATTGGCTGTAATGGTATATCTGTGAAAAAAATAAGCCTGTGGTGAAGTTGGAACCCCAGTGCCAAAGCACAACATATAATTGGGCCTAATTTTTTCCATATGTATCAACAAAAACAGTCTTTGCTTCCATGAGAGATGAAAGCTTCCCTTTCTGTCATATTTTTATTTTGTATATAATTCCTAACTCTTTATAATTTCATAGGCTTTTAAAAAAAACATGCCTAGATTTAGGGAGAGATGAGCTGTCACCCTGGATTTGATTTTATATTTCTAATAGAAAAGCCTTTTTTGGTGGGGAAGGAAAAACATGGCTATTTCCCCTCCCCTGCCAAAAGGGCTACTATGTTAAAATCCTTGTACAGTGCCTGTGAGCTATCCAAGTTGGCGTGGAACAATCCATTTGCGAATTGATTTAAATACCTCATTTAAAATAAATAATCTAGTGGAATTAGTGTCGTAAATCTTCATAGAATAAGCTTACTATTTATATAAGATCGAAGAAGTGTTAAATACATTTCTGTTCTGTCAACAATGTATGGCGGTGTTTCTCTCTCCGTTCAATTTTATGCCAAGTCCCAAATAAAGGATGCATATTTTTTATGCATTTGTTCTGTTGTTTAATGTGGTATCTTTCCAAATAATCTTTCTTCCTGCTGTCTATAAGTTCAACTAACGCATATATGAATTCCGTAGAAGACTGATGGTCTAAATTGCATTTCACCTATATTATGGTGTATTATTTTACGTTCAATAAATTCACTGTTATCAGGATTGTTGAGATATTCTCTGCATCATATTTTACCTCCTCTTGGAAGTTATACACCCAGGCGTGCAGACGTTGTTGTGCTTTCTGCTTCGGTGTAGGGCCAATCAAAACTGCCAAGCAGAGTATCCCAAAAAACCTTCTTGCAGGTGACATTGATGCAATGGCTGCTAGATCCAAGTACTTTGCTACACGTATAAGCAATCTCTTGCCACACCAGTCTGCTTTCCCTGTTTGTGTAGTGGCAGCCACTGAGACTCCCAAGTGTTTGACTGTGTTCAGAACGCGGTTAGTTAGGGCTCCACATGCTGCTTAAACAGCCTTTTTCTGTGTCTCCTAAGGAGGGGAAAATAAAAATTAGACTTCATGGAAATGTCTCACAGGATGCCAGCGGTACCTTGCTGGTTTACTAGTTCACCTCACTTCAACTCTAGTTACATCTAGAATTTGTTTTGTAATTTATGCCTTCCTTAACTGATTCCATGGAAGTGAAGGGATTATTTTTCGCCCTGCCTTTACATCTATACGGAGTTTAAAACATCTTGCTCTAGACATGGTTGTTTTGCTAGGAGCAGAGCTGAAAGTTGCTCTGGCAGTGGAAGGAGACATCACTGAAGTGACCTTTGAGTTCCCCATGTTGCTGGCTGTGTAGAACTTACTTGGATGTGGGTGTGAGCTAAAGTCATCTTCAGAGTTACTCCTCATGGGCTGTTATGTGTCTTATAACGTACGTAGTGCAACGCATCTGTCCCAAATTACTTTATACATTCATTTTCTATTTGTTAGAGGGGAAAAAAGAAAAAGCAGGCACTGAAGAAGGATGAAGAAGCATTTTTCCTCTTCTGATGAAGCTAGAAAACATCTAGCTAAAATCAAGGAAGGCATGTCTTGGTTACAGTACGTGGATTCCATGGATCCCCACTGATGTATGTTTGTAGAAGCTGCCTTACACACCTTTGCTACTGGTTTAAGAGACTCCAGGAAAAGAAGCCAGGTCAGAAGAATGAAGCAAAGAAAGTTTTCCTGCCTTGTTCTCATTTCAGGTCAGCCAGAAAAATATTCTCTTGGACAATAGGTGACCACAAATACCAGGGCCCTCCTGTAGCAGCAGAAATCCTTTTGGATTTCTTCCAAAGGATTTCTTTGTGTCTTAATGCAGGTCAGCCACCTTAGAAACAGGAGCTGCTACTTATGGTGTTCTCAGCCTCCAGGTGCAAGCCTTTTTTCTTCAGTAGTCTGCTCCTGTCACTTGATTCACTTGATTTTTTTCAAGTCTTGGGTTGGTTCTGCTTCCCTTTGTTGCATCCATTCTCCACATGTACCATGACCTCTGAAATCCGCAGGCTGTGGAGCCTCACGTCTCAGTACAGGCCTATCAAGAATGAGAAGTCTGGCGTGGATGCCCACTTCACACTTGGATCAAACCCACCACGGAGCTGCTTATAGCACTTCTCCTACAAACCCCCTGCTAGTCTGGGACCCCTTCTAACAACCAATAACCATATTCCTTCCACTCATTTATGTCCAATGAACTGTGCTGCAAAGTAGATACATCTCTTCTCTTGCTTCCTCTATTGACAGCCGCTGGTTTTATTTTCTTCCATTAATTACTGTCTCCTGCCTGAATCACCCATGTTCATCCTCTCATTTCATTCCTTTCAAACTGTCCTTTCACACTTTCAGCTGTACTTCTGCCTTTCCTGCAGCAGTTCCTCTCTAGCTGCTCCTAACTTGTCTTCTGATCTTGGCAGTGTGTTTTTATTCCAGTCTCTGAGTCTCCTCTTTATAAACTCCAGCATTTTGGACTCCTTTTACCTTCTCAAACAGGATTTCTTAAGCCAAAATTTTAGGAATGTAATTCTGGCCCTATTCAATTCAACTGGCTGAGGATTTTGCCATCTGTCTGTGTTGGTTTTTTCCCATGTGTTCGGGCACTATTTGCATACATAATTGTTACATATGGATCTGTCTCGTAAAAAAAAAAAAAAAAAGCTGAACTTAGTCCAGTCTCTGTATAGTCAGATGATTGATATATGACCAGTATAGACTAACAAAAAGAACATTCTCCAATGTGCATATTGCTTTGATTACTGAGGTTTTTAGAACGTCCAAATGCTGTACAAAATGAATAACAAACATCAGATGTTTGAAAAGTTAACTCAATAGAAGTCAAGGACATAATGCTTAGTAGCAACTTGCTACAAAGGGTTCATATTTTTCTATTAATGGAAAATGACACAAAGATGCCCTTAGGCCAGCTCAGTATTTGTATTAGTAAGTGACCAAAACTGTGTGTCAAGGCACTCACACACATACTAATCACTTGCATTTGTAACTGCTTCCTCTGTCTTCCTGGCAAAATATCAGCATTAGGAAATTGTGACTAATGGTAAGAAAAAAGAACATTGAAACACTTATCTTAATAGGCACTTTATCGGAGCAATCTTTATAGGTGTCAAAGAAAAAATAAAGTACAGTTTGATTAACCTAAATAAGATAGAGTGTGAATGAAGCAGGGAGTTCCTTTGAAATCTAAGTGAAAGTGACCAAAACAGCTCCTACAGTTTGCTTTTATTGCTTATTATTTTTTATTGCATTTGTTAGGAACATGAACAGTGTATGTACTCATTCCTTTAACACAGAATCAGTTTTGTGCACGTACAAGCATGAAAGAAAGGCAAGTCTACAGTGTTCATCTGTTTTAGTTTTTGGATATTTTTACTCTTTTTAAAATCTAATATTTCTGGATAAAATTTGCATCCTTTGTTCCCTTGTTTAAAAATAGGGAGGGTGTTTTTGTTTTGAATAATTAGTTGTGGCGTCTGATTGTATAAGAATTGCTCTATTGTTTGGACAGTATGACAGCCTCTTGTGTTTTAAGGATTTTTTTCAGGCAAATGGCTTTTGAGAATGGCAGCATTTCAAGATTATGAAACTGCTGCTGATGGTAATGGTTCTGTGATAATTAAACTGTCCACAGTCTCTTTTTTTTTTTTGTGAAACTGAGACAAGGGTAGTTGTGATTTCATCAAAGGCTTTGTTTGAGCTCTGGCAGCTGGCAAGGCAGAGCCCTCTGCTAGCAGACTGAGTATCATCCTGAGGAGTTTTCACTATACATTTCCTTCATCAGCTGCATATTCATCACATTTCATCTTTGCCCATCTTGTAAGGAGACTAGTCAAGTTCTTGGTGTTCTTTGTTGACAGAATAGCCAATCTGTCCTCTTAGTAGTAATGTATTAAAATTGGCTTTGGGGGGCTTCTTAAGCTGAAGGTAAGGAATTACATTCTCCTTAGAGTTTTGTTCTTTGCATGACAGTTTGTGTAAGAAAGCATGGTAACCTAAACTGCCCTGATATTAAAAATTAAATTATAAAATACATTTCTTCCTTGCATTAAAAATAAAAAATGCTTTCTTATTGGGCTTTAAAGAAATGTGCATCTTATTCTCTGAAGAGGTCTGCAAAAGCCTGTGTGTCCATCTTTCTGCAATTGTGTGGTTCTCCTTAATACTTTAGGACTGGTCAAGAGTTTACAGTTAAGGGCGACCACAGGTTCTCGTAGCTGGAGCAATGCTGAGGAGTTTTCACAACTGCTTTTGTGTGAGTGATTGTGCCATATAGGCAAGAGATTATACTGTTTTCTGCAAAAGCATTCCTGTAAATCGAGTCTCTAGAGATTCACAGGAGCAGAACTATAGAGCCTGGCATACAAACTTTGTTCAGATCAGTGGTGGCATAGTTGTTGAGGCAGTACCTTTATTTACTGCTCAGTTGGTACCCTCACATTAAAAGCTTTGGACTTCTGGGACTTCTGGGATTCAGAACCTCAAGGGATCAAGTCCTTCTACTGAGGATGTTGCTCAGCTCTTATTCTGTCCCTTTTTATATGGTTTTTTATTCAGCACTGTCTATTAACACAGTCTAATTAGATCTAAATGTAAGGTGGAGAGCCAGTAGGTAGAAGGTGAAACTCAATTTAAAACTTACTTATGGTGTGATGCTTGTAACACATTTTTAATGGAGGTAACCATTATAGACTGTCAGCATCTTGTCAAAATAAATACATCATTTAGTAGCTGTATGGTCTCTATTGACTCATGTGTGTGTTTTTTTCTTGGGATGAGATTCTGTTGCGGTGTGTACAACACAGCTGCTGCCCATTCTTGGGTTTGGAAAGAGGTGGTCCTTCTTCACTAGCAGAGAGAACAAACTGAGTCTGCTGAGAGCTAGCTCCAAGGGGAAGGCTGGAAATTCAGAGCTGTGTTAAGGAAAGACATGATTGTAATACAAAGTAAAACTGGGTAAATTCCACTTCTAGTGAAGAAGTTAAAAGGAGGACAACATTTTACTAAAAGATACATTTTGAAGAAGTTGAGTGAAAGATAAAACAGTAAAAGAAGATTATAGGGATTTATACATAGAGAATAGGGTGATTCAGAGTTTGGGTAACTAGGGAATGTAAGAGTCGGCAAATACTCAGCAGAACTTAATTGGTGAATTGTAAGAAATCAAAAGCTAGAAGGTTAAGAAACAAAGTAGGAAGTCCACAAATACTGGCAAACAATGAGTAGACAAAAGGTCTTTAAGGCTATTTGAGATAAAAGCCTAAAGTGTTTGCAAGAACATTACTAAACAGGTAGTACATATTTCTGGTTAATTCTCTCAACACTCTAGCTTGTGGTCCTTTCCTGTAGTGTGGAGCTACATGAGATGACTAAGCTGGTCCAGGATCACTCCTTGCTGGAAAGAGGAGATCGTTCCCCTTTCTTTCTCCTGCTCCTGCCTTGCCCATGTGCTAGCACTTTGTTCACTAAACCATCAGAAAATAAATGGTTGTGTGATTTGTATCACTTTAGCTTTCCTTGCTGTTATGTGATAATTCAGTTGTGAAGTCTGGTGGGCCTTAGCACCAGCACAAGGAAGAAATGGAAACAAGCAGCTGGAGTAAGAGAAAGGAGGGAACACTCCATTTTGTGCTGATGACTTCTTGGAGCAGCCATCTCCCTGTCTCTACACTGTGGCTGCAGATTTACGGTCATCAGAATCATTTAAGTTCAAGCTCCTGCTGAAAGGAGCAGGACCTATGCTTGCCTCTCAGCCATGTGTTTTCCCTGCCTTGTGGTGACACCACCAGTGCATGGTAGGATGGTCAGCTGAGCTGAGACAATTAGCAACCTGACAAAAGAAAAGAGATCTATTTTCAGCAGTATCATCTGTTGCCTGATTTGGCTGTGTGAGCCCTGTTTGCAGGAACTCAAGAGGAGGGAGGAGGAGGAAGGGTGGACCTTCATTCTGGGCTGCAGCCCGTGCTTAGATGAGCTTCATCCAAGGGTGAAGCCAGCCCAAAGGCTTTTCTGGTCCCCACTGCATTAGATTCTGGTTCTGTAATGTGGATATAGTCTTACTTGCCCAGAGGGAAGAGAGTTGTAAATAAAGAGGTGGTTCACAGAGATATGGTAAAACTTAGCATAAAGTGTGAAGTTCTTCAAGCTTTTTGGATGGAAGGCGTTGTATAAATACTGTTTCTATTAAACTGCAAGAAATAAATGTTTAAAATTTCTGGAATAGCTGTGGGAAATAATTTTAGGTCTGTGTAAGGAATGCGTGTTATTTTAAAAGAGGGAAAAACACTGAAAGAGAAAAGTTACAGCAGAGCAAAGGACAGCCAGAATAATGCAGTAATATGGGCATTTCAGGTATTCTAAATAACTAGAGCAAAGTTCTCTAGGAAAGAAGGGGATCTTACTGAAGTAAGAAAGATTCCACTTAAAAAGTGTGTAACTTTTAAGGGAATTGAAAGAGTGGGTCTTTAAAGACTTTTTGAACTGTAGTCTGGAGCAGAAAACAAGAAGGTATAGACAAGACTTGAAGTGCCATGTATTAAAGGAATTGAGGAGGAATTGCTTTCTGTTGCCTTCTCTCTAGAAGCTCTACAATATTAGTAACTGTTTACAGGTGGTTATTAATACTGTAGAGCTTCCAGTGAGTAGGCAGCAGAGAATCAACTATTACAGTTTTCAGAAAAGGGATGGATAAGTATTTGAAAGAAAATATCTAGTGAACATATGGAGACTTAAGTGAGGAGAATGTCCTAGGTGGGTTTTTGCTCTGGATGAATGGAAACCTGTGTGTGAATGGTTCGTGGTCCATGGTGTTAGGCAACACAGGTAACAAAAACCTTGCCAGGCTCTGATAGGCTGAGTTCGCCGCGGAAGTTGTGGCACGTTTTTGGTGTCTATACTCTAATGCAGTCACCAGATCTGACTTCTGTGGTTGCATTTGAGCAGAATACTCTGTAGTTTGATCAGTCTCTAGCCTGGTGGGTGTTTATTTGCTTGTCAAATTACACTGTCATATAATGCACATTCTGTGCATTATATTATCTTGCTTGGTGCTGACATTCTTCTGCTTTTTCAAGAGAATGTGTATGTTCTATGTGGTTTTACTCAAACTGAGCACATATTTTTATACACAGATGGCAATTATCGTGAATATATATAGGGCAGAGATTGGGACTTCCTTCCTTTTGACCACAGCCTCCTCTGTTCCTGTGTAGTTACCTCATAACATAAAAGTAGTCATAAGCAGTCATGCATACTCAAGGTTAAAAATGGTTTCTCACAGTAGTGTTATACAACCCGTAACTGGATGCCAAACCCCCAAAGTGCACTGAATCAATAAAAATTCCTCTTGGTCTGCATTGAATAAAGTGATACTGAAGTGGAGTAGCCGTATCATTTTATGTACCCACATCCCTCAGTACTTTCTTGCAGGTGACAGTGTTTCAGCATTCCTTCCCTCGTTTCCAGACTGCAAAGGAAATAGATGGTGACAGACAAATCTCAAAAGAATTAAAAGCTCACTTTCTGCAGTTTTCTGTTTAGGATATTTATTCATAAAGTTTTGACCCGGAAAGTAAGATGGGAATTTCATGAGAACAAGCATTTTCTTGAGTTTTCTGGGATTTAATTACCTTCTGTTTGAGTACAAGTTCTGCATGTCGTGACATGATTTTAATAATGCTCTGTGTTTATGCTTTTTAGAAATGCATTTCTTATATAGTCTTCAGCTACGTATCATCTAAATGGCTGGCCTCGGTTTTTTTTTTTAAGAAAGAAGACTAGGACTAGGACCTCTTAAGTGTCCTAGTTTGGACACACGAAAAAGTGTATTATTCCAAATGCAGTCATGGAGGCTGAGGAGAAAACTCCACCTCTCCAAGCTATTGTTTTCTTCTCTGAAAACTATTGTTTCTCCTGTCTGTAGACTCAAGATGATGATGGTAGTTACGATTTGCATTTTCACTTCATCGTGTTGTTGTTACTCAGAATAGTTAGAGACTGAAGCTAACTCTCCAATAACAATTGATTGCTAATTGCAAAACTGTAAATTCACTGAAGATCCAAGACCTGGATATTTTGTATCTAATAAATTGCCTGCATAATGGATCACAGGTAAAAGATGGCTATCTTCTTCAATGGTGATGAGGTTTGAAACAGTGAGTGCACCCTTTTAAGCAGAGGTAAAGTTGAGGCTGAAAATGAATGAGGTATTAGTACGCTTTGTCTTGTGTAGCTCTAAAATGGTTATTTAAATTGAAAGTGGAGCTAGGAATTGTAAAGGTCTTAAAAATGAAAACAAAATTAAAAACCAGGTTAACCGATACTCCAAAAACTTTTACTTTGAGGGAAGATTTATGTAGGTTTTTAGTTTATTCAAACTGCTTCACCTATCCTTAGAAACACTAATAGTACTTTGGATTTCTGTAGCACCTTTCATCTGAGAACCTCAAAGTACTTTGCAGGCATTAATTTAATTAAGTTTCACAGCACTCCTGTGAGCTAAGTAATGTTTAAATAAGATCACTTCACCCAGTACTGAAACGGAGCCACCCCTGGGGTGGAATGTGGTAAGTATTCAATAGTACATAGCAACACTCCACAACAGTTCAGGAGAGAGTGTGGAGAAAATACTGTATCCCACTGAGACTGTGGGGTGAATCTTGTTAGACAGCATATCTCTCTGCCTGTTTCTTTTCCTCCTTAGTTGTAGGTTACATTCCACCGTCTTTTTGATGACTTTGAAGGGCTGGGAACTTGCTTCTGGGTCCCCCCAAATGATCTTTACCTAATGATCTCTGCCTGGCTTAGCTCAAAGTGCTATGATGCTCTATTAATAGGGTGTCCCCTCTAATAAACACAGTCCTTCTTACTTTCATGCCTTGGTACTGCAATACTGAATTAAAAAGAGGAGGATATCATCTGTTCTGTCGTCAGTTGTAGAGTGGCAGCACCTTTTTCATCTGGCTCTTTCTTATAGCTGATTTTGCTTTTATGTTCAAAACTGAGCAAATGCATTGAATCAACAAAATCTGAGACCCAGAACAATGCATTTTTCCATGGAATTTTAACTTTCAATGTGCTCTGTATGACAGCCGAACTAGAAACTATAGCTGAGAAAGGGTGAAGGGACTCGTGCCAGTGGTGCTTAGTTCTTAGTTCATGCTTCGGTAACCCAGACTGGGACATTGATAGGCCAACAACACATTGGTTATTGAAAGCAGATGGAGTTTTTTTCCCTGTTGTCTGCAATGATGACATTATCTTGAGATAAAAAGAAATTGCTGTAATAACTCTTACTTTCTATTTCTGTCTTTTCCATCACATTTTGTACTTGTTTCTGTATGTTTTTGTTTTACTAACCCACCAAGGTGCTGGGTATATGCATTGAAAAAAAAGAGTAGTCTTTTGTTTTTAACCTCCTTTGTATGCATTTATCCTTTGCAATTGTCCTTCCTTTTCTAGCATGACACTGAAAATCTCCTGTCTTGTAAGGAGTATAGGGGAATATAATGAGAAATTCTGTTCTGTCATAGTGAAGGTGCAGGTGGTTTCCATTATAAGCTCAGCTGGAGCTTCCTTCCATGCCAGCAGCTTCCCACAACTGAACTGCAGTACTCATCTCTGCTCTTTTTGGTGGGAAATGTGGAGAGGAAGTGGAGCACAGCCCTGACAGATAAGAGATTACTCAAATGGCTTCTGTAACAGTTTGGGGATTAGGTTTAGTTTGGAATCCATTTATTTTGTGAGTCCTGTTTGTACTTGCGACAGTCATGAATGAGGACATTCTGCTGGCAGGAATTTGGCATCTAAGGAGCAAGATTGGAACCACAATGTCTGGAAGGGTGCAAGAAGGCAATTTAGCCAGTTTGGTATCTCCTGTCTCTCACCTGCTTAGTACAACAGGGCCTTTTACAAACAGAAGTGTTGTCCGTACCTGTGCTATCTCCTCCTGGGCCTGCTGCCAGAGGGAGGAGTACGTGACTGGAAATCTTTTTGGAACAGAGTCTGACTGGGGGGAAAAAAGCATAGTTTACCCAGCTGTGACCAGTTACCCAAAGAGGGACAAATTCCTACTTGAGTTAGGAAATTGGTGTGCAGAGGTGATAGACTTACCAAAGAACTTATAGGATCTGTTAGAAAATTGAGAGAGGAGATGCTGCTCCATGGGGATGGCAAAGACAATGAAGGGGGAAGAGACAGATTCTGTGGTGGTTTGAAGAGACTAAGTTGATGGACAGGGTTTTAGACCAATCACTTCTCACGATTTTGCATATAAAAAGGCACTGGCGCGGGGAAGTCAGCCTCTTCTTTTCCGGTCCCTCACTGGGAGGGGTGGCAGGCCCGGGCCCACCGGGTCGAGCCGGGCCGGGCTGAGCCCAGCCCCCTGCCCTCCCCCCATCTCTCTTTGGGGATGAGGCACGGCACCCCTCGGGGTGCTGCAAGACCCCTCGGAGCCCGTGAGCAGCTGGAAGGTGGCGGTGGCTGTGGCAGAGCTGAAACCGTCTGGGGCTGACGGGCTCCCCTCCCCCACTCCATGTGGCGCAGACCCGGCGGGAGCTGGGGCAGTTTTCTACCACCAACACAGCCGACACCAAACAGCTCGCAGCATAAAAGAGAAGAGGCTTTTCTTTCCACCGCAAAGCCCGAAAAGAAGTCAGCCTTTCGACATGGAGGCTGCAAGGTCAGAGAGAAAGAGAAAGCAAGTCACGTGTTGCCTGAGCCAAGATGGAGACTGAAAAAGAGGGCGGCAGCGTGTCTCTCGCGCGCAGCTTAAAAAGGCTTCTGGCACACTGTGGTGAGACTGATGTTACAAACAGTTTTATTTCTCAGTCAGAGACATGGGGGGAAGAGAATTCCATGTGTAGCCTGCAGAAGAGAAGCGTGGCAATGCAAGGCCACTTAGGAGCTGTAAGAGACTTTTAAAAGAGTTGTTGCTTTCCAGGCTGGAATTTGTTTATCCTTAAAACGAATACTGCATTATTGGTTCATGATAGCAGTTGTGGAAAGACTGCAGAATTCATGAGAGAAATATATTTCACGGCAGCAGATTTCCGGGCGGGTCTGTTGCTAGTGGCAGTTTGGAGAACCACACTTCAGCAAGAAGAACCTCTTTTTCTTTCAAATATGGAAGAGACTTAAAAACTGCAATTCTGACCTAAAATCATGTGTGTTATCCTTTGTGCGAGTTGGGAGATTATTGGGGGAGGTGCTGGAGGGAAAGGGGGAGTATGTTTTAATTTTTATCATTCTTTTATTATCTTTAACTCTGTTAGTAATAAACTTCTTTATATTCTTTAAGGTTTTCAGCCTGCTTTGCCCTTCTTCTAATTCTTATCTCACAAAAAAGTAAAAGATGCAAACTAAACCACAACATTAATTGGTGTGTTGGCCAGGAAACGAACTGAACCCTCTACAGATTCAAAGGACAAAATTTAAGCTAAATCCAAGCTGCTTCATGGTAACATTTTCTGGAACAGAAGACACCTGAATGATACGATAGAGGCATAGAAAAACTTGAATGGAGTGCAGTAAGTCAGGACATCTTCAATTAGATCAGTTTGCTTTCAGAACCCTGTCCAGCCTGACCTTGAATGTTTCCAGTTACGGGGCATCCACAACTTCTAAATTCTCAAAATACAAAAATTAAGGCCACTGAGTGAAATATCAGGCAGAAGGTTGCAAAAAAAAAATAAAGGAGATGCCCTTCTACATGGCATATAAATTGCAGTACACCTTCCTGCAGGAGGTTGTGGAAACCCAAAATGCAAATGGATTGGATGAATTTGTGAAAGAAATATCAATTGAGAGCTACCAACATTCCGTGCTTTTATTTAAGTAATGTTTGAAAGATTATTTTTTGTCTTAAAGGTAAGGAAGGGTTTGGCTTTAGGCAGAAACAGAAGGCAGAGAAGGAAATGGAAAGCAGTAGTTAACCACGTTATTCTAAAAAATTGGATCATGCTTAACTTTAAACTTGTGAGTACTAACACAGAAATAAATGGAAATATGTCTGTGCTAAAATGTAAACATAGATTAAGTTTTTCCCTGGTTTAGTGCCATGGCATGTGGCACCATGTGAACATCGCAATTGCAAGTCAACAGATTTTTAAATTTTCTTTTTCCCTGCTATTCAGTGTGAAAATAAGTGTAGTCATTGCCAGAGAAGTTGTTTGTTTTTGTTTTTTTTCCTATTGGTTAATTAGGAATTGGAATCAGTAGATGGGGAAAAAGACATGTAGCTGTTTTGGGGCATAAGAAAATAAGAGGGTGGTGAACAGAAGCTCCTCTTTCTCTTCCCACCCTGCCTTACTGCAGGCACTGAGCATTATCAGCCCAGCTCACAAGGGCGATAAAATGTGCTTGCTCTGTACTTTCTGGAGATAAATTGTAAATGCCCATTTGATTCCTTTCAGGTTCCCATCACCATGCTAAAAGACTGCTAAGGAGCATAATCGTAATCATGTTCCAATGAGATTTGGGTCACTCTAACCTCATTTGGGAATTAAAGTTCTAAACGGAGTTTTGAAATGCTGTTACTCCTTTTTGCTTAATTGACAAGTTATATTTTTAAGCAAACATGCTACCTGAGCAACTTTAGGCAGGCTTTTGGACTATAGATATTACCATAATCCTGAAACTTAATTGTGTAGGAAGAAATAATCCCAAAGTTAATTAAAAGTGGATTAAATTAAAATTATTAGATATGAGATATCCATAAAATGCTACAATGGATTGGTTTATTTACAAAATATTTATGACATTACAGTTTTAAATGCAATTATTTTCAATACAACATGCATTTACCAGGAAAAGATAGGAATCCCAGCTTTTGAATTCAGCAAGTGACTTTTAAAGTTATCAATAAAATAAGAAGTCTAGTTCTATCCATAGAGAAACATCTAAAATAATATTAATCTTGTTCTTTAAATTTCATATTTTGGAGCCATTTTTATTCCTGTGTATACATTCATAATGAAGCAAATAAGCAGAATTATAGCTTCAAACTTTAAGAACTTTTCCCAGCCTAATTTTCTTTATATTCCAGAAATAGCTGTCCTCTGTGTCCCAGGTTTTGAATGAACTTCCAGTTTATTTACACAGCCGTTCTTAAATTTGGTTTTCTATTTCAGTGATGGAACAAATCTTTCTAATTGTCTGAAAGAGTTCAGCAGATGCTTCAAACCAGAAATACTGGCTTAGCTGGCAACCGGTCTGACCTGTGGCTTAGGTAGCAGAGAATGTATGGCCCCAACTCCTTGCTTCTCTGGTCACAAACTGCAAACTGTGCAGTATTCTTGTTGTTCCTTGAGGGATATTGTTTATTTTTATTTTTGCAGATCAAATATAAACCAGGTGGTGAAAGACTAAATAGCCAAACTGTAGTCAGGAAGTGGTTAGAAACAAAGCAACAGTAGCCTGTTGATTCTCAGCCGGATGACCCGAGCGGGGGACCTGGTCCCAGTATCTATGTATATCTAAATTACTGAGCTGCTGTCTTTGGTCTAGCAATGCTGTGGAGCAGCTGCCAGGAATGACTTTAGGACTTGAGGCTATGGCAAAAGATGATGTAGATGTGGGTGTAACTATGTTCCTGGTATTGTTCTTGGTTTGTTGATGAACATGGTAAAATGATATTTTTCTGAAATGTTATGTTTATTCTATGAATCCTGTTACTTCGGTTCAGCCAGTGTCCCACAGAGAGCTTGAATTGCTCTGTCCCTGTCTGCCATTTAATCCTGCAAGCCTGGCTGAGGGTTTCACCACCAGCCACAGTCTTTGGTCAGTGCCATTCATCAGAGGTGATGGAGAACCACCCATGGTTCAGAACTGGTCTTGCCCTTCCCTCTTCTACTGATGCAATGTGGTGCAACCGTATTCCCATACTACTTGGTTTCCTACTTCATGTGCTCAGATGGTATTTTTAGAACAAATAGATAGTTTGTCTTTATCTCTCTGGTCCTCTGACTTTCCTAATTTCTTCTTTGTTGATAAAGTATGTATCTTTCTTAGTAAAAAGCTTATTCTACCATTGTTACTGTGTTATGAAACTGAAGTTGAAGGCTTCTGGGGAAATATGTCTGCCAGTGCCTTCCAGTGAGGGAAACATCAGCGTCCTTCCTAATCAGCAGGGAACCTTCTGGTATAATCTTGCAATGTGCAGAGAAGCAAATTTGGTAAACAGAAGTACTGTTATTTTATAAAGAAAATTATCTTGCAGTAGAATGACTTATTAAAGCAAAACCTTTTGCATAAGCCAGGTCATCTGGCTTTCAAACATACTTTGGAAAAAAGAAAGAGAAGTCCACCAGACTATTACTTATCCTGTAGAGAAAAATCTGCTGAATCTGCAAAAGCACAGTGTAGTGAGTGTCATTTCTGTCTCCTTCATTCCATAAGTGCTCCCTGACAAATGGGGAAACTGTCCATGTTGGGCATAATTTGTTCAGATATGTGTTTTACCTAGACTTAATCCTTCTAGTACTGGCAAATTGAACTCACTATCCAAGCAATGGCAATTCCAGTAGACAATGTGTGTTATATTCCAGATCGCTATCTCGTAGTTTGTATGTCACTAGCCATGAGATTAAGTGCTCTGTAATGTGCATATTACAGCTATTTTTCACTTCCTCTTGTGTTTTGTTTGATGTAAAGTAGAGATGAACAAAAGCAGATAATGATTTTAGAGCCAATGTATTGCACATGTACGTGCCTGGAAGCAGAAGCAAGAAAAATTTGGACCTAGAAATAAGGGAAAATTTTGGGCAGAGAGGAATAACTTCCTTACAGATGTGATTCATTCTTCACTTGAAATTTTTACATCAAAAAGCTCAACTTGAAGTTAAGGGTTTGTCGAGTAAATTATTGGGTGAAATTCTATATTCTTTATTATTCCAGGCATCCAACTAGATGGTTATATTGAGAACATCATAGTTGAAGCCCCTCTGTTCTTTAAAATCTGTGTAAAGTGAGGGTTACTGGCATATGTTTTCATGTTACCACGCTTTGTTTCCTTGAGTGGTGTGCCCCGGTGAACAGCAGCATTCTACAGGCTGCTCAATAATACCCAGTATTCCTTCAAAATAGACAAATTCTGCTCCATTTAGCTACAGCAGGTTTTTTAAAAGTTCCTAACAGAGAGTTTCACTGGCGCAGAGGTGCTCTGTGTTTGCTGTGCATGTGCCAGAGGCATAACCACATCTTCCTTTCCCTGCCGATCCATTGAAGTGTCACTTTGGTTGTGCGCTTCATTATTTCCTTTTGAAAATGAGCACCTGTTTTGCAAACCCTTACTGAGAAGTTTTTGCTCCATAGATTCCTGTTCTCTCCTTTATTCTGTGGGCAACAACACACAGAAATTGGTTTCCACCTTTTTCATTGAAATCTTCTCTGTGCTTTAAGAGCAGCTGAGGGCCAGAAGGGTGAGCAGGGGGGTTACAGCTCTCCTGGTCTTCTCTCATGGGAGCTGGCAGAGCTGTCTGTGCTCAGGACATGTGGAGACTCCAGTGCTGGCACTTGGTTTGCACATGTGCATGAAGGTATCTGATCCTGCCAGTGTGTTGATCATACCCACCTGGGACAGAGCTTATGAGCCTCATGCTCTGTTCTGCCGAAACATGAGGGTAGAAATTGTGTATCTCAAATGGTGTTGATTCTTCCTCTCTTCAAATGATGCAATTTTCAGTACAATCTTTTTACAGAACATTTACAATCAGGAAGGAATTTTTGGAGGTATTGAATTCACCCTGCTTTTTAAATTATGATTGTTCTTTAACGTGTGGCATTTTTATAAAGCTAACTGGTGGCAAAATCATAGAATTATTTTTTATGTTTAATACCAGCCTCTAACTTAGAAGTGCTTCCTTATGGACTATTTTCCCAGTGATGTATGTAGTTAAATGTCATGGCGTGGCTTTTGCTTTTGAATGGTTTCTTGGTTCTCCAAAATTTCTCATCTAAAGTTAACTTTTTATCCAGGGAAAATCATCAATACCATTTTTTCCCACTGAATGGAAATCAGTGGTAAATTAATTTACATAAACGTTTTCACACAACTTCAGTGAATATCTCTGAGACGCATGGATTGTAGGAAACCAAGCTTAAAATGCAAGTATTTTTGTTTAACACGAAGGAATTGGACATTGAAATGGGGCGTTTGGATTTGTTGACCTAGAATATATCAAAGTCATAATTTCAAAATGTCTGGTTTGCATCCGGTTGTTTTGTATTGAACAAAAATACCTTTCATTTTTAATCTGCTTTGAAACCTTATGTAACCATGACTATTGATTCTTGTTCTCACCTCCTCACCCTTGTTCAACCCCTATGGCCAGTTTCTCATGAAGAGAGATAAACATCTCAAAAATATAAAATTTCATGCAAATTTCATAGAAGTTGCTGGATGGGTGTAAAGGAGAGGTTCAGATTACTGGGGGAAGGCTCAAACAAGGAAGAATTTAGGTTAGCAGTTGTGCTTCGTATGAATTTGAATAAGTACAGCCTCCTTAGCTCAAAACCAACCTAATTTGTGGTTCTTGCTTGGGAAGAAATTAGTGGATGTGAAAGGTACTGTGTACTGTGAGGTGAGATGAGAGGAGACGTAGGTGGCTTTAGCTGGCAAACTGTGGGAGAGGAAGTATATAAATCTGACAAAAATCAGGAATAGGAATCAGCATGGGAGTTTATAATTTCTGTTGTTCTTCATAGCATTGCCGATCTGAAACTTGGTGAAAAGTTTCTTTATTTGCTTTATTTCCATGTTTTGATACAGAAAATACCAACTTTTACCATAAATGAAGCGTTCCACTTCCAGAATTGAGTTGCAATTGCAGACTTTGCATAGTTCCGAATATATATATACACACATATATGCATATATATATTTGTCTAGTACAAGTACTGAAAATCAGCCTTAAAAAAATTCTGATTTCATTGTTCTGGCCTCTTGGGACTTTAGTGTTGTATTCAGATCTCAGAAGAACTGCCTTTGCAAATTTAAGTGACAGTTCACTCCTTGGCAAATCAGATTTCAAAGAAAAAAGCTGTTTTTGCAGTCACTACTAATTCTAGTGTTTGATACGAGCCATGAGCCAAATTTAGAAGTTTATTATGAAAATAGATAACTTGTAGTGGGAAGAATGAAACACACTAGAAAGTTACCTGGTCTTTTTAATACTTCCAAGTGTTTCAAGTTGATTTATGGCCCTTTTTTTATCTCAACATGTTCAACAATCGGCAGATTTACCATGTAAACCTCTGCTTTATCTTCTTTGTTTTTCTTTCTCACTGTTACAATTCAACATAATGAGATGCAAGTTATCCTTTTATCTTCTTCTTACTTTTAAGTTAGCAAAAAATGAATGTGGTAAAAGTTTTGTTAGCAACTTGTAAATCTTTAATGACTGTAAAAGATGATGCTATCTACTGTTTACAGTTTTAAAGAAAATGGTCTAAGGAGTGTCTTCCAGCTATCAGATCAAATATAAATAATGGTGATGGCACAGAATTTGGCAGGGTGAATATAAGTATGTACATGATTACCTAATTATATATGACTGTATAGGTATATTTACACCATGGTAATAATGTTCTTTTTGTGTTTTAATCTCAAGTATATTATCCTTTAAGTTTTCACTGGTAATGTAAGGAATTTGAAAAAAGCTGACTTTAGAAGGTTTTCTTTTTGCTTATACATAATGTCTCTTCGTAATGTAGAAATCATACAAGTACAGCGCAGTTCACTAGGAAAATGAGCTTAGTGTTCTCAGTTTAGTCCAAGTTGGACAACACATTATTTGGCACAATCAAGTGGCCTCACTTTAAGAGTAGTATAAGACTGAATAAGCAGAGAGTTTTAATTATTTGAGTGAGCTGAACCATACGCTTAGAAAGATGAGAAACCCTTGTGCTTCTTCCCACCTTCTTTCAATTACACTGATTTTATAAGCACTGGATTTGCAGTAAAAAAGTCTCCCAGAGAAATGCTGTTCTTTCTTATTGTGTGTAGATGAAAGGATGCATAGTTCTGCCTTTTATGTACTGTGTTTGTGTAGACAAAAAAAGTTGTGTAAGTTTTTTAGAAACATTGATAAAAAATATTAGTGCATATTTTAAACAGAGGATGTTTTTCAGAAAACCAATGTGAGATAGTTTATATTCAACAAAAAAAAAAGTTATGTTGTTTATTGCTCTTGTGCCTTGCCTGTTGAACAAAACCTACTTTTAAGCGAAAACGCCTTTTTCTTTGTCCAATCTTAATGACTCCTTCGTAAAATGTTCACTAAAATGTTCACTTCTGTTGGAGTACAAGTCTTAAATTATGCATTCAGTTCCTGTGAATTCTAATGTTAAGAAGGATGAGACTCATGCATTAAGAAAGAAGTCATTCCAGTCCATGGAAAGTGTGTTTTGTGCTGAAAGACTATGTCAGAATAGACTGCCAGTAGTGAGCTTGCCATTGTGAAGGTCTTCAGAAAGAGTCTCGGTTACGAGTTGGAAAGAACTAGCTCAAAGACAGGATTTAGTCAAAGCATGACAGAAGTCCTCAGTCTGGTGCGTCTGATGTTTTGCTCAGAAGTGTTGAGCATGGGGGCCTGAATTTTCAGACTATGATTGCAATAAAAGGATGGGATTATTAAATGATGGCCTTGCAGTTGACTCATGGGTTGAAGAGGAGCTATTGAATTTCATTTCAAGAGGGAAATGAAAGAGACTGTGTTCTGTATGCAGTTCTGTCTTGGACCTAAAGTTAAAATGCACAGGGCATTTTAGATGGCTTGAGCTTGAGCTGAGGTTAAATAAATAAACTGTGAAGTTAAGTGCAGTTATCAACTACTCAGTCAAACAAAAAATAAGGCAGCCTTTTTCATATACTTTTGGCCTTCTTGGAGGTGCCAGCGGAGGAACTTCAGTATTAAGGGTGTTGAAAATAGCTAGTAAAGCAGAAGCCAATGCTAATAAACAGTTTTGGAAGTACTATGAGTGGTTTAAGCATAGTCTGGATTATTGTTATTACTGTGTTAAATCACAGCAATCAAATGGCCAAGCATTGCTTTGAATGATTAAGTGGAACGGCCGTCAATGAAAAGCCTTCAGGCTGCAAAGCAGACACAGGGATGGGTGTGGTCGTGGTCAGCTCTCCCAAACATTACTTTGGATGCTGTTGTAGATACAGGGCAGGGTGTTACATGATATTTTCAGGACCTGGCAGATTTTAGTTTGGTTTGGATGTTTTTTATGTACCTTGGCAGGCATGCGTATCCCTGCAGCCATACAGCACTCTGCATTAATAGCTGAAGTTACACCTACTGGTGAGGCAGAGTCAATCAGCAAAAGGCTGCTGTTGACTCATGACTTCAGTTGACTCATGATCCCATTGAGCTTTGAGGGTCACTTTTGTTCCCACCCTGAAGGCCAATGCCGGTTCCTGTCATGAATTTGAGTACCCATTGATTAAGAAAGTAGATGATGTGCTTTGTGGACAAATGAGCCAGGGCCTTTAAGGAAGATATGGCAGACCCTTGTATTATTTCCATCAGTTAATTAAGTTAATTAAAATTATTTATTCATGTTTATAATAGTCTACACCCAAGGTTTTAGCTAGATTGTACTAATAATAGAGTTGTAGAACCATAGAATTGAATCATCTAAGTTGGAAAAGACTTTTAAGATCATCAAGTCCACCCACTGAGCTCAATCTGTCTTTGAGTCCAATACAGAGCTCAGTGTGTCAAAATGATACATAAAGATCTCACAAAGAAAGTGATTTATTTCAAACTGCATTCAAACTTTATCATCTTCCTCATATATTTTTGTCTCTCCTGGAAGAGCCTGGAAAAAGAGATGAGGCTTGAAGTATGCCGGATCTGGGTATTGTCACATGAAGGTGGCATCATATGCCAGATAAAGGGATTTTTAGATCAGTTTTAAAGAAACAATAAAGGAAAAGAGCATTTTGATCCTGGAAATCCTAGAATTTAGAAGGTAAAAAAGTATCAGAAGCATTTCTATGGTGTCATTTAAAACAGTCTTGGCTTGAAAGGGAAGGAGTGTTGCAGAATCTGAAGATAGGTATCTCAGTATGATCCACTTTAGATTTACAAATATTAAGTCATTTAGCTTATCATCCTATGCATGATGGTGATAGATATGAGAATAGCTCATTCTTTTTTAAATCTGTAACTTGTTAAAATGATTTGCCACCCTTTTCCAAGCTACTGCACAGGAACTCAGGCTGGTAAAATCTATGGAATCTTTCAGGCAAATACTAATTTGCTGATACTAATACTAAATACAAATTGCTGATGGCACAATTTGACTTCTCCTGTGTGGATACAGAAGATATGGCTGTGTTAAGCATATTCCACCATGCCTAAAGGAACCATCTGTCTTCAGCTGCTTGGTAGTCCATACAGCAACCCATTAAATTTGGATTCTAGTACTTCCCCCTATTTCAGCAGTGTTTCAGTTTTAGTGCCTTCTGAAAGGCAGGTGAGGAGGGTAGGTGTATTTAAACAGTGTATTTAAAATTTTGATACATGTTATTGTTCATGTTTTAATGTTTTCTTGTTCATCATCTGTAGATTAAACTTCTCATCTTCATGCACCATTGAATGAGTGGTTTTCACACATTCACAATCATGCATTTCTGCTCAGCTGCTTCATTCAGGTGATCATATCTTTGCACCTCTAGCTGAAAATACTATGAGGATGATGTTTATTTTCTTGTTTAGTGTGACTTCATGGGCTGCAGATCATGATTTCACGGATGAGAGGCTGGAAAACACTCTTGCCATTCCAAGTAAGGATTAAACCAAAACTGGTCTGTGCCTTAACTCACAGCTCCTTTCAATACGTTTCACATGTGAGGTATATTGCTCTTCTTCCAACAATATCCCTGATTGCAGCAACGAGACCTGTAAACTGCAAATGCATTGGGAGAGAAGCAATAGCATCCAGTTTGCTGCAAGATCCTAGTAGAACAGATAATGGGCAGGCACAGTGGGAGTACGTCTACATTTTGATAAATCTTCATCTACTGTATTTGGATTTTGCTGTAACAAAACGTCTCTCAGTAACATTTCTCTCGCTATAATTTTGCCGAAACTATCACCTTGAGAGGCTCCAGTGGAGATTTTGGAGCTCTTTGTGAACTTTGATGTAAAGCTCTCCTGCAGTGAGAGATCAGAACTGCCACGTGTAAAAGCAGAGACTCCTTTGAGAACACTTTTGTAGGAAACAGATGCTTTTCTGTCTCAAAAGTTTTAAACAAAATTGTATTGAGTTAAGTGTAATATAGGACTTAGGTATTTCCTCGGGTGATGTCACCAGATTCTTTTTAGACTTATAACCTCCCACAAAAACCCCGTATCAACATTACTTGCAAGTCACGGGCACAGTAAAGTGCAAAAGATTAAAAAAAAAAATAAATTCTTATGATTACTAAATGGATGTTGTTATCAGGGAAACCTGAATTTCATACTTCAAGAGAGATCATTGTTTGCATTAATTAATAATATTTAATTGCTAATACTATACTACTCATTGGAATAAAAAGAGAAAACTGGTTGGCAGGTTAAAAGACTGTATAGTATGAAAATTAGGCTCGACTGCAAGCATTTACATGTGTGAGAATTCCTACAGGACTCCTTAAGTTCAGAATTATGCATAAACCACAGTAAGTGTTTACAGTACCTGACCTTAAATCAAGGATTTTTTTTTTTTTTT
>VWZT01001059.1:1240721-1261701 GCA_013397055.1 Pachycephala philippinensis
ATACCCTTTAACTATGCTGGGATTCGGCACTTCGTTTTAAAATGTGCCAAGCCACTGATGTTGTTTAAACTTCCTCCAGAGTTGGAAAGAACTGCACTGATTGATAAGTTGAAACACTGCACAACAAAAGGTCTCCTTCTCCTTGTACTTCAATGTATTTTCTGGATCTTTTTATCATATTAGATATTTTGGGATTGTTTTTTGATTTAGCATGTTTGTCCTTGCTTTCTTAGCTTTATTCAGGCACTTACCCTGTTAATCAATGAGCAGTCAACGTTATATAACCACCTGAATGAGATAATTTGCTCTTCCTAGCGTAATTTGTATCCAGTTCTGTGAAAAGCCTGTGATCAAGGAGTTGTGTTGCATTGTAAATTCACATCATTTTCGTGACATGAATTTATTTTGCGCAGTGTCCTTGCAGAAAACAGTAATTTCAACATAACCTGCATTTGTTGTGGGAATCCCATAGCAGTGACATTTCCTGAAAATTTGTAATACTGAATTGGCTGTCTATAAAAGTTGAGCATGTTTTCCCTAAAGTCACAAAAAATTATGAAAGCTATATTGGTTTCCTGCAGTCTGACTGTACTTAGTTTTTATTGCTTCCTGAGCCCATGAGAAAATCCATAATACGTTTAAAACTGTTACTTTCATCATTCCAAGCCTTAGATGGCGGTGTGTTGGCTTCTACTCTCTTTCTGGAGGTGATAAAAGGCTCAGTCCCATGAAGTGCTGCCCTACTTCTGGTTCTGCTGATCGGTGTGAGGTTGGAGGGCACAGAAATTTCTAGTTGTTGTTCAGCTTTGGGTCATAAGGATCCTTAACTGGCCCATCAAATCTGAGTAGCTTTACAGTTTTTGTTGTGAGTACTGAAATTCCCATTATAGTTACTATAGCCAAGATATGCCTGGAAATATTCAGGGGTGTAGCAGAGGGTAACTCACTTCCATCTGTATGAGACAAGACTGTTAGGTGTGGGAAAGTAGTGGATGTAAGGAGGTCTTTAGTATGTTGAGGTATTAAGACAGTTTAGAATACATATCAGATAAAAATACAGTTGGACTTGATGGACTTGATCCTTGTGGGTCCCTTCCCATTTTGTTTAACTATGATTCTATGATACACTGCCCCTCCATCCCCCCAAAATAGTCTTTTTCATTTGCAAATATAAGATTTTTTTAAAAGGGGCAATGGCACCAAAACCCCCGAAAACAACAACAAGAAAAAGCAGATTCAGAGTGTTGGTGAGTAATAGAAAGGAGTTAAGTGTCCATTTGTAAGACATTTCGTCTGTTACTTTAGTACAGGATCTTTTTATTTTGTTCTTTTGCTTTTAAGCCAACGCTGAGACTTATCAAAAGATTGCATTGAGGAAAAACCTCCTGGAGCATTTTTCTCATATACTGTAGCTTAAAAAGAATGTGTGAAATTCAAGATTGGAAAGTATTATACAAAAGTAGTTTTTCCTTTTTTTTTTCAAACATATTTTTCCTCAAACCTACTTCTCTACCAAAGTCTTTTTTCCCACAAGACTCCAAAGGAAAAATGACATCAAATGGTAAAATCCTGTTGTATGTTATTTCCAGAAGGATCCATGGAAATCTTGAATATGATTTTATCATTTGCCCTGTAATGTTCCATTTTAACAAGAAGCAACATACTGAAGAGTATTCAGTTGCTGAATACTTGATGGTAAGCAAAAGCTGATGTTTCTGTGAATATTACAAAGCGCTTAGGAATTTGTAGCACCTCAGATCTCTTGTACAATAATAGAAGTTAGAAATGGAAAACTCTTGTTCTATCAGCTTGACCATCTCCCTGACCACCAGATTTTTGTCTTCATTGTGGTACTTATTTGCAAATGTCATAAGCCATGTGGCTTCCACCACTTCCCCAGGGAGAATACATGGCATTAAGGCAGCCTTGAATATTCCTTTCCTTGACTTCATCTTCTTGATCCTCTTCCATATCTCTTTGTTTTACTGAACAATTCCTAATGTTGCTTTGCCTTTGGCTGTTTTGTTTCTCTTCCTCTCTTCTGTTTTCTACAAAATCACACAATTATTTGTGCGGTTCTTTTTGGAATTTTCTTCTATTTTGTTATATCTTTCTGGTACTGAGGAGCCATGGGCTTCTGTGTACTGTAGGCTATAATGAACATGCTGGAAATCTCTGCTGGAGAAACTGATGTTTATGTAGGAAGGTACTGAGTTGTTTTGTGGCCTTACAAGTTAGACTCATACAAGAAGCACAGCACAGGCCCTAAGTACAAGTTTGTGTCAGACTCTTTATTCATGAAAATGTGAGTTATTTTCTCCCCTATAAACTTAGCAGACTTTTTATTTCATGTTTTACTGAAGCTGCCTATACTTTGTATGGATGTATCAGATAAATTTGTTAAAAGCTTCATTCTAACAATGGTATCATGCATATTAAGAGGATTTTGACTTAAGTTACAGGTACACACTAACAAGAGCAGAGGTCTGTGCATAACTGGTTGGTTTGGGGGTTTTTTTGAAGTTTCTGACTTGAAGAAAAAAGATTGGAAAATTTGTTTTTTTGGGGGCAAGCTCTAGTGATTTATTCACGTTTCTTTTTTTCTCCTCAAATGAAGTATTTCACTTAGACTTCAACTAAATGAAATACTAACTAACTAACTTATTTTAAAAAATATATTCAAGGAAGTTTATTTGCAATGCTTCAGTGAGAAATGAAAATTCAAAGGATTTTTAAAATTTAAAAAATGCTGTAGTTATTTAATTTTTAGCCGAATTTTTCTGATAAGTTCAGCAGAAATTTGACTGATGATTTATTTAACCTGTATTTACAGATTTCAAATGAAAATAATCTCAGCTGAAAAGTTTTCTCAGTATTAGCTCAAGTGACATTATGTAGATGAGGAATGTTTGAATAGGGAGGCTGTAGGTCTTCAAGATGTCAATTATGAGCTGCAGCCAACCTGTAGGAGTAGAAATTAACTGTAACATATATATATATGGTATCTGTGAAGGCTCTTAGATCTTCCTGCAGGCAGACACTGGGTGGTTGTCTCCAGGAATAGGATTCACTGCCATTCATATGAAAATGGTGGAAAATCTTGCCCTAAAGCTAACCTACCCCTGGAGTTTTGCCTATCTGTCATGGTGATGGAAGATAAAGGATTTGTTAATAGTCAGCTGGCTGGTCGTCTGTCTGGGAAGTCAACAAAACAGCACAACGAATCAGGCAGGCAAAAGACTGATTGCTATGGCATTGCTTCTCCCCAGGAAAAAGCCAAGAGCTACGTCTACACAGAAAAGACCCTGGTTTTAATATATTATAGTCTGTTTAATCTCAAGGCACATGGTCCAAGTGGGTTTTTTTTCTGAAAGCAAATTCTTAAAGACCCAACATTTCTGAAAAGCTTAATAGGATTGTGGGTTGCAGTGAATGGGAAGATATAGGTGTGATGAAGAATAAATTGAAGCAATGGCATTTGTATGGCCATAATTACTTAAGTTTTAGGTTTGTATTGTGCATTTGGCTTAGAAGCCACTGAATTAATTTACCACCCTGACAAAGGCTGATAGGTAATTAGAAAGAAGGGAGGTTTGGCCACTGAAAAGCAAACCCATTTGTAGGATATACTTCCTGGCAAGAAATATCTGTTCCACCTGAAATGTGTCATTTGTGACTTCTGAGATCATCTCTAAATGAAAACAAAAGTTTTCAAAACCTTTGCAAGCTTTCCGAGAAAAATGTCCAGGATGTGGTAGCTGATTGTGATAAATCAGGTATTTGGAGAAAATGAGCGTTTTTCATCCAAAATTTTGGCTTCATCGAAATTCTTCTTCCTACAGTATTGATTGATTTCATAATTTAAGATAGGTAGCTGCTTTTTAAAGAGCTTGTCATCCTACATATTCAGTTTTCTCTGTAATAATATTTGGATTTTTTTGGGTTGTTCCTAAGTGGAACCTAGAACAGTGTTATTAGAGTGCTGTTTACAGAGCTGTACATTGCTTCAAATTAACTAGCATCCCATTCCTCTTGATCTCCTTAATATCTATATATGTAAGCTAGATTTGGTGTTTTGACAGTTCCTTGGTTCTTAGAGAATGTTTTTATTCCAACTGTGTGTGTATGGGGAGTGTGTGTGTATATATATATATGTATATTTATATGTACATGTGTATGCAACTGGGGTCATTAGAAGAAGCAGCTGTGAACCTTGGGAAATTTTAGTGATGCCATTGGATGTTTTTCCTGGTGTTCAAATTTGATAACTTTCTATGAGAAACTTTTCATATGTCTTGGGTGTTTTCCAAATACGAATCAGAAGAAAGACCTAAAGAAAACATACTGAGGACTAATGCCTAGAGGCATGAATGCACAAGAACTTTGTAAGTTGTTTAAAACTTAATTAAAAAAACCCTATGTGGACACTTGGTAAATGTTGCCTTTGTCATTGTTACCTCCTTATTAACTCCTTTGTATTACATGGCTACTACATGCCACTATTAAGTCAGAATGACAAAAGGAAGACTTTAGCAAGGGTTTTGTGAGTTTTGTGGGAATAGATCCTCCTCTTTCCCCAAGGTCAGAGCTACCCCTTCTACCCCTGCTATTTTGTGGCATTTAGAAACTTAGCAGTGGGTACCTTCCTGTAGGTTGGATTTGTCATGTTAGTCACAGTTAGTGGGGGGCACATTTACAGTGATGGAAACGGTTGTTTCACATTATCCACCCTGTGATGTATGTGGTCCCTTAGGACAAAGCAAAGTTCACTGAATGAAGCCCTTTCTCTCAGTCACACTAAATGAAAAACAAATTTATTTGTTTTACACAATTCTTTAATGAATGAGTCAGCCATGCTTCCCACTTATTCAGCTACCATCACTCCATTTTCTGATACAAAAATCTGAGCACTTTTAAATTATGTGTGCAGTGGTCAGTGACTCATTGGTGACTTGGGGAGGAAATGCTGAGGCCCGCTCTCAGCTTATTAGGCCATTAAAAGTGATACAGAATACCAATGAAGTCCACTTTCTCCCATTAAAGCAGTATAAGAAAGTTTGTAGCTTGTTGGTTTTACAATAATCTATGTTGCACTCCTACTAAACTGTGTCTGCTTGATAAGCAAGACTGTTGCTTTTCTCAACTTTTTGAAAAGCCCTTTGGGTTGTGTTTACAGAATGAAGGTTAAATATTAAGAAAAAGGAAGCTGTATACATTTCCTCCAGCAGTTTATAATGACAAAGAAAATGATTAGTAATGAATAGATGGGCCTTCTTGGAAGAAGAATGATGATTTTCAGAAATATGACTTAAAGGTGCTGGGAAAAATCTGTCATCTTTTGTTAACAAAAAAGCAAAAAGCTATTAACTTTGGTCATTTGGAACATTTAGTTTTGGATCCAAAATTTTATGAAAAACAGTTACTTTAAAGCTGTAGTTTGTTCTAAAGCTGTCTTATGTCAGGTCTAGAAATAGCAAGAGTAACCATTAGACCGTGAGACGGGGTGGGTTTTTTTTCCTCTTTTAGGTGGGAATAGCTGAAGAACAGGGTGCCTCCCTTTTCTAACTTAATCTGAACTCAAAATAACTTTTGTCTTGTTATAACAGCTCTTTTCTGAGTCACTGTATGAAAAAGAGACTGGAAGTATTGGATATTGTAGATCAAACACTTCAAAGCCAACTTTGACTTAGTTTTATGCATGCTTTAGAGTAGACTAATGTACAATAGTATCCAGGAAACTCAGCCAGTAATTCATAAGGGTCCAAAATGTTCTCCTTAGGGTGAATCATAGCAGCATAAATGATAGGATTGGAGAAGATCCTTTAGGTCATCCAATTCAAAACCTGTGTATCTTCCTTTTCACTAATTCCCACTAGGATTTCATCTGCCCTATCTCTGCAAACTTCCCATATCCCTGACTCAGCCACCTCTGTGGGTAGTTTCTTCCATTGCCTAATTATTTAACCTGAACATTTTTAAACCTTACACCATCATGCTTGGTGTGAACAACTTATGACTACAGAAAATGATTCTTTCTGCTCCCTTCTGCCATCATGCTCAAATATCATCTCTCCCTTTAAATGTGTCATTGGGGTTTTTTTCTTCTAACTGCAGGAATAATACGCCCAGGAAAGTTGGGGTTTTTCAGCTGTCTTTGGTACTTTTTTCACTGTAACTGATTTTCTTTGAACTTTTGGTTTTCAAGCCTCAAAAGTACATTTTGATCTACAAATGATATGTGTGTATTAAGTCACGCTTTTGAAGATGTAATAACATGACTGAAGTATTCTGTGTCTTTGTTTATAGAAGCTGCTTTCTTGAGGGTGTTAATTGACAAATACACAACCTTTGTGGGATTTAAGTGACTTTCTTGGTGTCAGATATACTAAATCTCATGTTACTAATCGGGATATTAATATAATGATGTATTCTGACTCTGTTTTGAAAACTGAACTCCAAAAGCTCTTGGAGTTGCTTGGAGTTGCCTATTGCCGAGTTAAAATTTATCATGATTATTTCCAAAAGCAGCTTCCTAGTTTGTAGGTGTATTGATAAACAGAGATATAAACCTTTTAGTATACATTTCTCTAAGTATGTGCTCAGACCAATGTTACTATAATAGGATTTTTAGATGCTCTATAAAATGAAACATTGAGAACTTCATGATGGGGGATATGAAGATGAAAGGAGGCTTTGTGTTCCTGATGAAATGAGGCAAAGAAGCCTTAATCTTCTGAATTTATATTTATACCCTGTATTTTTTAGGATCTGCCTAAGCTTGTCAGAATATGCTAATGAGAAACCTCTCTGATGTTAATTATCTCATCTGCTATAATGTAGAACGTGCCAGTTAGATCAATGTGACATTTATGTTGTTCTCCTAGATTACTAATAAATATTTCATGTTGGAAAAAATACAGGGTAGAGGTGGGAAGGCTGGTTATTGCAGGCTGTGTTTTCCTGATTCTGTATTGCCTCCCATTTTGGAGTTGCACAATAAAAATAGCTGCAGTCTGTACCTCACCTGTCAGCTCACCTCTCCCACAGTTTACTCATGTAGTAGTTCTTTGATCCATGCAGAAGTATTCCAGGTTCCCTATAGCCATGTACAGTGCTGTTGTGCAAACTTGTGTGAAACCAAAGTAAATCCTGCTCTGTGACTTCAGTTCTGCCAGCCAGTAATTACAGTAAATGTGTTAGATTTAGTGGATCCATGGCTTTTCGTGAAAGTAACCATTCATGTGGTTCACTTTGGCATGGCAATTTGTAGAAATAGACACAAAGGTTACTTGTAAGGAGTTAATGTCAGGGAAGTAACAGATTTTGAAGGCAGTGTCTTGGGTGCTGGGCACTATTTTTTGGCTCAAAGAATTTTTTTTCATATTATAAGTTTATAATTACACTTTGATTTTTAACAGGCCATGTTTTCAGCCTAACAAAAGAAAAAACCGCATTAGGATGTTATAGCCTTCTCATTGAGAGGTTTTCTTTCCCAAGGTATTTTTGTAAACCTCCCTTCTTTAATTTCTGTTTTGTTATGCTTCTTAGAGGTCCTGTAGCCAGCCAGTCCTCAAATGTCAAGAGACTGAGGGCACTGTGCAGTGGCAGTGTCATGGCTTAAATGTGCAACACTAATGCACGGTTGGTAGACTCTTGGTCTGTGGTAAATCTGCAGCTGTTCTCTTCAGGTACAAAAAGCTGACCATAGTCATAACTCCCTTTTTTTCTGTTTCTCATTTGGATTATGTGTGCGTCCAACTTTTATAGGAGTGTGCAGCAGCCAGTTTCTTAATTCTGGCCCTATTTTCCTTGACTGTGGTGGGAAAGCAAGATATTCTCTGGTACTTTTTTTATGCAGAGCTGTACACAGCTCAACAAAGCTATGCAGTCAGGAACAGTGTTAACTGTAGCTTTGCAGTGGCTTCTACACTGCATTGAGCTATGATGGGTGTTTCACTGCCAGTGCATAACTTAAACACAGATACTTGCTGAGGAAAGCCCTGCAGAAAGTGGCAAAAGTTAAAATTTTTATTTCCAGGGTGCATTTCAAGCAGTACCTCCTTTTATCTTCTCTCTTATTTGTTAATCTCTTAGCCCTAGAGCAATATTTCTTTCTCCTCCCCAGTGTTTGTAGCTCATCTTGGCTTCCTATAATCTACAAGTTTCATTATCTTGCTACCTACCTCCTTCCCCGTGATCATTAATGAAACAAGATGGGACCTGCTGCTGGTCCTTTTGCCATCCCAGCGTGTGCTATGTGACAAGAGCTTTGAACAAAAGAGTGGCAATTCGAGGGCTGACCTTTGGAATCCCAAGTCACTTCTTAACATGGTACTTTTAACTGTCCATAAAAAAAAGTAGCAACTTCAGTAAGGGGAACTTCTTAGGCCCTTGGGGCCTTGGGCTTCCAGCTGTTGCTGAAATTTTACTGCTTTAGTCTTTTGTATCTCAAGGCTTGAGATAACATTTGTTCAGTTTAGTACCATCACCCATGAAAACCACTGTAAATACTAAAATCCCTAAGCACCAAAAACATTGGAACTGTAAAATAAAAGCTGAAAAATAAATCTAGATGGTTTTGATCATGTGAAATTGTACAGATCTAAATGAAAGCATATTGATTTAAGTTTATGTAGGTTGTTGGTGCTAAATTCTGTGTGAACATGATTGTGAAAGCAGTTAGGCTGACAGGAGGCTGGTGGCTTTGCTTTAGAACACTGGATGCTCCAATTTTATCCTGCTGACCTGCTGGATCATTTCATTGTGTGTTGGGGGATTTCAGCCTTCTTCAGAGAAGAAGGAAAAAAACCATATCAAAACAAAGCTCATAAAATCTGTGTGTTATTTTATTATTACTCATATATCATTTGGAGATGGTGCCAATTTATTTTGGATTGCTTAAATTAATTAGAAAAGGATTTAAGTTAAATAATTTTCAATGTAAACTAAGAGTGCATATGTAAGAAACTGCTGGGTGAAATAACCACTTTTAATTTTAGTCATTCAAGTATGTGTGTGTACAAATTTGTGTGATTATCTACTGTTTTCTTTCCCCCAAGATATTCGAAGCAACTGTTTATGAGTCTCTACTCCCTTTTCCAATTCTGTCAGGTTCATTATTGCAAAGATTATTATCCTATCCAAGACTGATTAATCTCTTCCTCTTGCCCAAGCTGATAGTCATATATATATATATATATATGTATATCCTTGTTAATGAGTGTATGCATTCAATTTTCTATTGTTTCGCAACTTGTATTGTCATTTTTTTCCCAGAAAAAGGGACAGGATAAATGCAAGTAGATTGGAGTAACTGTGTCTCAGATCATATGCCCAGTTGTTCTGTCATTTTGTTCTGATGCAAAAGTAGTCCATGATTTTGTAATTTGAACTGTCATTGTCTGTGACGTGTAGGAAAGCTGATGTGAAATTGCCTTTATTGCCTTAATTTTTTTTTAATATTTTCTGAACCTGTGAGTGCTTGAATTTGCAAGTTAAGCATTTTTATCCTAACTGTTTTGCATGTAATAAATTGTTTCCTCCAGCTATAACCAAGGCTTTCACAAACTGATAGAATCAACAATATAGTGCATGTAGCTGCCAACTACACTAAATTTTTAAGCACCTTCTTTTTGCTTTACAGGTTTGTCTGAGGATGCAGCAGAGGAAACAAAAAGCCATGAACCCTGAAGACAACACTCAGGAGAAATTTCTATCTGATGCCAGATGCATTTATAATGCAGCACTACCAATCCATTTTACTCTGTATGGATTTTAGCTTCCAGAAGGAGAGGACTGTACTAACTTACATGAAAACAAAAAAGTTCCACTCTAATAATTTGGTTGGGTCTCCCTGCCAACTACTATCATCCTTTCTGTGAGCAAAGTTTAAGCAGTTACCCAACTGTGGTAGGGGTGTTGTGTTGTGTTTTGCGATATATCATCCCTTTCTAAGGATTCAGTTGATTGATCAAAGACTGTTTATACATAGTTAAAAGCAACCTTTGTTTCAGGATATGTCCTGTTTCAGGATTTTGTCCTTTTAAAAAAGATATTCTGAACTGCACCTCCCTTTGAGATTATATTAACATTTGTTATATCACAGTTTTGACAAAAGATAACTATCTCATTTCCTCCTGTACTAACATTCACGATTCCAGACAGCTGAATTCACCACCAGGAGAAAAACTGGTAATCCATCAACTCTTTTCCCCCCTCTCTCATTGCTTATACAGACTCCTGCTCTCTAGAGATATAGAGTAAAAATATGGTTACTGGACATAAAGGGCAAACCCTTTTGCCATTAACTATGTCACTATGAATGGGAATAAAGTTTACACTGTGAGTACCTTGAGCACAGCAACACATGGATCTTTTTATGGTTACCTGTGATTTCTGCTTTTCTTGTCAATCAGTCTGTTCTAGTTATGGGTAAGATTTTCAAAAGTAACTAACAATTTTTGAGTGCCTTAATTTTTATTAATCCAGTTGGAGGGTGCTTTGAGTGTTGTGTATTTAGAAGGTGCTGAGTATTCACCTTCTGAAGGTCAGGCCCATGCAAGGTGCCTGAAATGCACCCAACAGAGGCAAACTTTGAGAGGACCTTGGCCTGGAGTTTGAAAGAGTCAGGCTCGTGTCTGGGTTTCTGAGAGTGAGTTGAGATATTACTAAAATACGCTTGGAACTGAAAATAACTCAGACCTGGATCAAGTGTATAAACAGGCATTTGAATGAGGCCTCTCCTGGCTGTTGCTAGTTCATACCAAAATATAAGTTGCAGCCTCTTGGATGGCAGATACAAAATGCACTGACAGCCCCAGTTTAGTCTGTGGTACGTGCAATTGCACAAGCCATCTCCACATCCCACACTCCTGTTGCTTTCCTCAACAGGGGTTCACCAGCTCGTGTTCTAGCTGTAGTAAAGGTCCCTCCAATTCACTTTTGGGCTGTTTCAGAAGAGGTTGTAACAGTTGCTGTGGTCAGTGCTAGCTTGATCTATGGATAATACGGAGACATTATTTTTCAGAATGTCTTAAGCCATCAACCTTCATCATCTCCGTTTCTACTTTCAACTTCTTTGCATCCACCCCTAAAACAAAATCAGCTCTGCACAACTTGTGCATCTGCTGCTTAACCCTCTGGTCCTAGTCTGGCTCAGTACACAATATAACTGTTTCAAGAAGCCTTTTTCAATATGTTAGCTATTAAATAGAGCTCAGTAGCCAAGGAACTGGTTGAAGCCTCTGATACCTCTAGGGCTGAAGTGAGCTGTAACTCCCAACAGAAATGACTGTCCCCCAGGAAACCTCAGATATATCTACAAGTTGTGGGGCCAGAAATCTTGCTTCTTTCCCAGGAAAGAAAAATCCTACCCCCTGCTTGTTATGGAGTGATTCTGCTCTCTGAGTTTTCTTCACTCTGATCCCTCCCCTGTGGTTTTTGTCAGGAGGGTGGTATCCAACCCATTGTCAAGGTACCCTGCTGCGCTGTGAAAATTACACAAAATAATCTCCTGTAGTCTCTGTACACACCTCAGTGACCAAAGAAAATCCATGGAGAACTAATCAATTACTGTAGCTATTAGGCTTAAACGTTAACTATAGATCCCAAATCTTTTGTCCTCTTGTCAGCGGCTACTAGGGAATCTAGAAAAATGAAGCACAGTTACTACAGAAAGCTTGTACCATAATGGTGGAGAATGCTGGACCAAAGAATCCTAAACTATAGGCATATAATATAGCTGGAAAGTACACTGCTATGAGACTTCTGTGAAATATATTACTCTGTCATGATTCCCATTATTGAATGTGATCCCAGTACTCAGAGCTGCCTGGCTTCATTGGGACTTGAGGGTAAATGACAAGTAGGCACTCAGGTCAATTATATCATCCACTCTTATTTAAGTTATTTTCTGTCATTTTAAGATGTAATGCTCAGAAGCACTCTTATTTGCCTTTTCTACTCCATGCTTTGCAAAATAAGGTCTCATGAGAATAGTTTTACAAAAATGAGAAAATACACTGGTAATAAAGGGTGGGGGAAGAGGCAAGGAAGAAAAAGGTAGAACTGTCTATAGTCGTAAAGTATGACCTCTTTGTATATTGTGCTAAATTGCAGTATTTGATAGTATCATCAAGATTTAAAAGTTGCATTGAATAAAAATTACTTAGTTTCCCCCAATGCCAAATAGTCCATCTAATTCAGAGGAAGGAAGTAATTGAAATGTAGTCATTTATGCAGCAGCCTAAGAGGAAATATTGTAAAGTAATTCTTAGCAGTTCTCAAATGTAGTTTGAATTTTTAAGAAAGTTCTTTTTGGCTGGAAAAAAATCAGGCCAATTACAGGAAGTTTGGAAGCTAGAGAGGTGTAAGGAATGTAAGGAAACATTGCTAGTTGGGGGGGACCGTATGTTTGGTTCTCATCAGTGATACTTCTGAGACTGAGAGAGGGATTGGTGTCCAGTCAAACTATTCTGAACAGGATTTTAGAGTAATGCCTGGTCAGCTCTTCTGGTCAGTTTAAACATGCAGCCTATCTGCACATTTAGCTATTCGAGTAGGATTTTATATGGTTAAGTGGCTCACAGACTAAAATTAATTTTAAATGACAATTTTATTGGAAATAAATCTAAAAGGAATTTTGTGACATTTTGAAAATAATGTTGTGAGTCATGGCATCTTTATTATCTAGAGCTTTGAAATACATTTTCTAAAGTAAGACCTAACATAAAGTTATATATTTTTCTGTTAAACAGGTAACTACTTGCAAAGTTTATTTTCTTGGTAGAAGTTTATTTTCAGAATGCTATTTTCCAATGGCTTTTCTTTAATTTTGTTTTTCTGCCATTGCATTTTAGAAAAACAGATTAAAACAATTACTACTCTGATGACTGAAATCTGGAGGTCTGGACGCTGCTCATCTTTTGGGCTTTGTACACAATGCTGAGTTCAAACTAAGACTGTGGTTTCCAGCTCCAGATTCATTCTTCTGTCCAACTATTATTCAACTGTGACACAGAAAAACAACATTTCTCTACTTTCAAGGGGTTGGGCTTTGCTTTATAATGTCTTGTTATTTTCTCTTCAGCATTTACTGTACAGAGATAATTAGAGATAAGTTTCAATATTCTTGTATTGCTTATAAAGAGTAATTTACTGCCATAAACTGAAATTTGTTGAGCAGAGATTGTATTTCTATGTGAAGTTCTTCCAGCATTGGAAAAAAAAATAAAAATTACAGGGTATGCATCATATTGAATTAATATCTTTCCTTCTTATCGGAATCTTCTGTTTATAAATAATCTATTAAAAAAAACCTGGTGCAAAAGTACTGTAAAATATACGACATACTCCTGAAACCAAGCTTCTGTATGACTTCTTCATTTGAAATTAACCTTGAGTTTCCCACAGCTTTGTTTGCTGTCACCCCTTCACGTCTCGTTGCTTTCTTCATTTACTCCTTTACAGCATAAGGTTGCTCCAGTGTTTGTGGTATCTTCATGTGCTGTTGGCAGGTGACTTAGCTCCTTTGCAGCTCAAAGGTAAAGTTTGCACAGCATTATGCTGCTTCATGAGCCTTGATCCTGTTGAGGGGACGTGCCCACGGGGCCAGGCTTATAATTAACAAAATTCACCCAAGCTGGAAGTGGTTATGAATGCGTTGTTTCAGTGAGATTTTATCCTAATACTCTAGTAGACCAAGTTCAATACAAGTTTGTTATTTATATAAACACTGAAAAATTTTGGTTGTTTTAGAGTCTTGAGCTTCCTCTCTATTTTTTTGTCCCGCCTTATAAATTCTTATAAAAGTCAGTAGTATCAGGAATGATTATTTCTGTTCTCCTTTGCAAGACAGCTGGTTTTTTGCTGCATAGAAGCTGCTAACTTGGAGGAATGTGCTTTGTCCAGGAGACCAGCAGATCACAGCACAGATACTTAGCACTTCGGTTTGCATTAAATGTATGGCAAGTGATGTAGTTAATTATGGGATGGAAGCATAACCCAGCTAATTGAATTGACCTGGTCTTCTCTGACAATGTGTCCTGACTGCTCTATCTTTACATGTGCCCTATCAAGGAGTATGAACAAATGCAACATGAACATAGATTTAAATAAGTATAATTGTTATTTTAAAATACTGTGGTATTTTTTAAGAGTTTCATGTGGTTGAAATCAGGAAAGGGAGTAAAACACCAATTTATTTTCATGTGCAGTTATTGTAGGTTGATGTTTCTTTTACATGTGCTTGGATTTACTCTGTCTGTAAGGGGCATTCATGCTTGCAGGTGAACCTGCTGTATCGAAGATTTCCGTATCCATTCTTGTGCTTTAAATGAGAGGATTGAGCAAAATCCTGCTTATGTATCAGGTAAAAAATCTTGAAAGTAAGCAGAAGCCCTGGAAGAGATCCCCACCCTCAGGCTACACCGTGTAAATTGATGTTAACTCTGATGGGAGTGTTTTCCGTTTGATATAGCATCAACATATTGTATTGTTCGTTTGTTTGCTAGCACCACTTTAACACTACACTGTCATCATAAAAATGATCCTTTGGGAAATTATTTTTTTGCAAAACCAGTTAATGCTCTAGAACAATGTGATAACAGTGTTTGATAAGACATTTTCATTTGTCTTTATAAGCAGAATAGAGACTTGGAGTGCTTCCTAAGTGGGAATGATCAATGCCAATCATAGCTCGCCCTGCATCACAGCTCCAGCAGACTAACAGTATATTCAGCTGCAGAAACAAGATAAAAGCTGTTCCAATTGTGTAAGCTGTTGCCTGGCCTGAAATCTTGAAGGGAGGTCAGTCATCCTGAATCATTACTGTAACCTGATTAGAGGCCCAAATCTACTTTTGATAAATTTAAGTGAGTATTTTGCCATTGATTTTGACAGTGGAGCATCCATAGTCTTCTACTGGGGGCTGCATGTCAAAATAAGATGATGTATAAGCACTACTGAACTCCTAGCTAGATGATGCAATAAATTATGAGGGTCTCTCCAAAAGGTACTATTTCCAAAATACAATATGCATGAGGCTCAGCTAGTGGGTATTCATTAAATAGCTGCCACACTGCACCCTAGTAGTGATTGCTTCTCTGCAGAGAGTGGTGCTGCATGTGAAATAGGCCCTTGCAAAATAAAACCCCAGAGCATTTTATTCATGTTACTTCAGCCACTTATAGACAAAGTCACTCTTAGGATGATGATAGCAGCTTTTCTTCAATCATAGCAACACTATTAAATAGTTTAGGAAATCAAGCAATGAGCAGCATGCTCTCCCTCTGCTCCTCAACCAAGAGAATGTGGAAAGAAAGTATTCCAGGACACATTGTATTAAGAAGAATGAACTGACTTAATCTGTCATTTGATCAGCACAAGGCTTGGCCCTCTCTCTTTCAAAAAGTTGTGATGCTTTCTCTAAATTGATGTTGTTATTATGATTATTATTTCCTGAATTTCACATACTGTTTAAAAATTGGAAGCTCCAGTGTCCTCTAATTATACAGAGACATTTTATCATTGTTAGTGAATGTAGCACAGGTGCTATTCTTAGACAAGCTTAGGAACCAGCAAGGATTTTGATCCAAGGATGACTTAGACCAGTCCTCCTTACTTTACAAAATCTGATGGGACTGTATTGCAAAGTTTACAGTCTCTTTGGGAAAGAAAAGAGTTTTTATTCTATTGATTTTAATACTTCATTCATTTTAAAGGATAGATCAGTCCCACAGCATCTTGGAAGTGTTAGAGAATATATGAAAAAGTTGGTCTATAACAGATGATATTCCAATTCATTATGAAGCAAGCAGTCAGTAATTAATAGTTACTTCAAATGCTCACAATATTTTATAATCATGGTTGGATTCAATTACAAGATACATAAAGGGGATTATTGTACTTTTTTTCCCCCTGATGGCATAATGAAGTCAAGATCCATAAATACTGGAGAACAGTCAAGTTACTGCACATGTAACAGGAATTGCTTTTTCCAGATGCCTGGATGTGTAGTGTCTTCCTTCCATTTGAGCAGTGACTGGACCTATGAACTTGTAAGAATACAGCGTGGTTAATATGGTGTGATTGCTTCTGATCCAGTAGAAACAAAGAAAATTTCTCTTGGCAGTGTATTTGAATGCCCTGTTCAGCATTAACTGGGTATTTCATGGTGGTACGACATGATTCTTTTGTCATGACACTGGACTGTCTATTTCAGGGTGCAAGTCTCAAAAGCAGTCAGGAGGAGTGTGACTTGTGAGGGGAGCATATCCCCCATTGTTCTAGGCAACAATATTTCAAATTTAGGGGTTCATCTCTTCTGGCTTCTATTTAGAAGGCCTGGAAGGAAGAAGAGGAGACCCAAAGAGCTGGATTCCCAGAAGAATCGTGTCCAAATGCTCCCATGCCGCTGCTACAGAGAAATGTTCTTTTTCCTATTTTTGTCTCTCCTTTTATAAAAAAGTCATTCCATGTTTAACATTTATTAGCTCATCTCATGCGGAGAGGAGTCTTTGCTTTTAGTCCTTCTTCTCATTATCTGCATTTTTGTAGGTAGCAGTCAACTCTTGCGATCCTGTCATTCATTTATTTTTCCTTTTGCCTTTTTTCCTACCAAATTCCACTGACTGTAAATTGATGATTTTGCCCAGCAGACGCTTTGTAGGTGTGTTTTAAAAATCCTGAAAGAAGGAAAATTTGCAGCAAACTGCATGTTTTGGTTAAACTTTTGAAATACAATGTATCTATTCTTCTCTGGGATGAATAACATTGCTTTCACCATCAGGAAAATAATGAATGGAAAACCAAATGTGCATTAAAGAAGCTGATGCATTTTTTTAAAGGGCTACTGCCCAAGTATGTCATCCAATGGAGGAAAGTTGGTAGCTGCATTGTTTTTTGTACGACAGCTACCCAGACGGTGATGTGATACCTTTTATTGGGCTAACCAAAGTTAAAATTAGAACTGAGCAAATAAATCCCAATGACTAACAGCTTCGTGTGTTTAACCTTTCTTGCTGCTCACCAAGATCAACTTTTTCAAGCCTAGCCACTGGGTTTTGGCTTCCAGTTTACAGAATGCTGAGAGATGCTAAGCCTGGTGAGCTTCCTACCTTCAGCTGGACAAGTTGATCGCACAAAAATACAGTCTGGTCCTACTTGTTCAGCATCATTGCACTGGCCAGAAAAACAGCTTCTACAAATGCTCTTCCACTTCACTGTCATTTAGAGATATCCAGAACACAAATCTGAACCCTGAAGGGTTCAGCTGAATTAGGCTTCGTAGATCTCAAGCCAGTGGGCCATACCTTGGGGGCTGAGCTAGGAAGTGAGTTCAGGCATTTACCTGTATATTTGTTTACTTGGATTGCTGCTGTAGAGTTGGGGGAGGCTTTGTCATAACATTTATGGAAATCCACATACACTGTGACTTTTTGTATACAGGTCCTTACCAAATAATTCTAGGTTGACTTCTGATTTGAAATTCGTTTGTCTCTTTCTGGTGATTGTCCTCACTACTGCAAATTTTTATTCTCCAAGTTTAAAGACAAATTATTCTTTCTCCATATCACTTTTACTCCTGGCTACCCATCCTCCAAAACTGGTTGTGCACAACTGCAAGCGGAGAGAGCAGCACAGTAGAGGTAAGTGGGTGAAACCTCCCATAAATAGCAAAGTTGTATAACTCTCCCTGATTCACTATCCCATGGGTGTGGCAGAACAGCTCCCAAAATGGTAAACTTACTCACCAATGTGGCCAGGGGACATTTTTGTTCAGAAAAAACCCCAGCCATAGGGTATAAGCAAAAGGAGCACCCTTCTCCTTCTTAATTTTTTGTGCCTACTTCATCGTTGCTCGAGGCTAGACTGTTAGTCATGTGGCTTCTGTGGTGAACAGATTGTGGGTTTTATTCTCTGCTAGGACAAACCGAATCTGGGTTCAGTCAAGGCTCAGACAGTGTCCCTGTGCAGTCCTAGAGCTGTGCAGTAGCCCCTTTTCCCCTTCCCCACCTATGCACAGGCTCCTCTGTGCTCCTGAACAGAGCAGAAACGGGAATGCTCAGTTCTACTCCTCACGGGTAAATCTCCTGCTCCAGCACACAAACCCAGCAGAGGCTGTGCCAGCTTCCCTTAAAACTCATCACAGATTCCTCCAGCTCTGTGCCTTCACCTGGTTCATGTCAGAGGTGTATTCTGGCTCCCCTTTGTGTATTTTCCACCCCTTGTAAACTATAGCACCGAGTGGTGCTTAGCAAATACTCATAAGCTGGTATTAGTGTTTTTTGCCTCTGCTTACAGTTTTCCAGACCTCTCTTCATCTTCACTGTGTGCCCATGGGAATATTGTAGCATTACTGTACCACACTCTGTTAGGCTTGGTTCAGTCCCTGTCCTTTCCCTTGCTAAGGCCTGCATTACCAAAATTTACCAATAAGTGTTTGGATTGCACTCATTTTTTAACTAAACTTGAGGCCTGTGGCTCAGTGTGGGAACCCAGAAAGTGAGACTCCAGATTTGGAGAAATTGGTTGTGAGAGAATAGAGCTATTGTTTGGCTGCTCCCATGCTCATACCTTTGCAATCTGGCTGGATCCTAAAAGCTGTAAAAAAATACTTAGTTTGCATTACCCCTCTTCTAGGACAAAACAAAGTATAGTTTTCAGAGCCATCTTTTCTGCCTGATTCTTCTAGTTTGCATCATGTAAATTCAAACTGTCTTGCCTTAATCCTTCTCTGCACTCCGGCCAGCAGCTGAGACCCTGTGAAAACATGTGCATTTTATCCTCTGTGTGCTCTGCAGAAACAGCTTTACAAACCACGAAGACTATTTTAAATTAAATGGCCATTTTTTGAAATCCTATCATTACAAAGCTGAGGCTTGAGTGTTGTCCTCAGTGTGCTTCATGGCAGCAAAATTCCTGCATTTTGGGAAATGTGCTGTCTATTCATTCAGCTGGAGTAGATCCAAAAGCAAAGCGTGGAACTGTTGTGAGTGCTGGCTAGTGCTCACAATATTACTTTCTCTAATAGATGGCCTGTATTGTCATTTTGTGAAATGCTCAGATGTCAAGTCATCATCATTTGGATCGTGAGGTTGATTTTTTTAAAATACAGATGCACAAAAATGGTCTTTTAAGAAGTCCAGTTGTTTTCATTACTGCTGGCACAGCAGAACTGAAAGCAGCTCTACTGTGGGACAGAGAAACTCTCAATTCTGTAATTTGTTATTTGATATTTTCATTCTTCATAGGAGCATTTATGAAAGTAAACACCTATTTCAAAACAAATCTATCTAA
Organism: Pachycephala philippinensis; assembly: GCA_013397055.1. Lineage (NCBI taxonomy): Eukaryota > Metazoa > Chordata > Aves > Passeriformes > Pachycephala > Pachycephala philippinensis. The sequence continues at coordinate 1,260,018 of VWZT01001059.1, forward strand.
GAAAGTAATTGTGAAAGTTAAGAAATGCCATCCTGGGTGATCTCTAGGGAAAGGTTGGGATTCTCCATCTTGCAGCTGTCCCACTCAAGCCATCCAAGCGATGCCAGTGGGCAGCCAAGTCATGCAGCTTGCATGGTGCAATCTGTAAGCATGGAGCAATCTCACATCTTTTCTCCAGAGGTTCCCAGTTGGACTTTTGGGTTTCTTTCTGTCTAGTTTCCATGAAACCACTATGTCCCAGGGAGGCCTGGGAGACCCTAGGTGCTAACAGCTTCTTAGCTGAGTCTGTGGATTATTTTAAGTCTGTTGCCAGCTGGAATGTGAGGGATAACTAAATGGGGCGGAGTGTCCTCAGTAGCTTCTGGACCATGATCAGGTATCCCCAGGCCAGAGGTGTGGTTGGCTGGCTGCACAGCACTCACTGCTGCCACTTTTGGAAGGCTATGGACCCAAATTTCTACTCTTAGCGGCTTCAGGAGGTGCAGCTCCCATGGAAGAAGAGACCCATATCTTGGGTAATCCATCACAAAATGGACCTTGAACATAGGGGCACCCTAATGCTGCAGTCACCCCACTTTTGAATGAAGTTATCCTGGCTTCCTCTGGGCACCTGCTGCAACAAGTGCCTGCAGGAGAAGACCTTCTGCCCATGATGGGATTATTCACATTAAACTCATTGGGACTACTCTAATGTGTGAATGTTTCTATGGAAAACGTCTAAAGTATGTGGTCTATTAGCACGGTGAGCAGTTTCCAAAATACTTTCAGCACAATAATTTTCTCTGTTTAATATAGCTGTCTTATTTATTATCTGACTTCCATACTGATACAAGCTACCCTACAGCCATATAGACTGACTTCAATTTAATCCAAACATAAGAATAATAAAGATAATTTGACCAATATTAAAGTAATATTTAACAATATTAAAACCAATTACAATTTTAAATAACTCGGTCAAGAGGCAGCTCTGTGTCATTTTTCAAGTTAGCTTAATTAAAACCTCAGATACCCTAAGCCACAAATTCTCTTCTGTCTGAAAATAGTTTATCACCAAACAGCCTCTCACAAGATGTTTTGTATGTTGGAAGACTTGCCAGCTGCCACTTTGAGACTTCAGAGTCTAGGTTTAAAGATACCTAAAATAAATAGTGTACACCACATATAAATACATATTTAAAATTCTGTGAAGCCTTGAAACTGTTGATTAATTGTTTTCTTTGGTCACAAGTAATTCAGCTGCCTCTCTTGGGTTTAACCTGCTAATATATACAAGACATGTGACTGATACTTTCCCAAAGTAAATACTATTCCCTGTCTCTGTTCACCTCGTGCTTCTAAATGATGTATTTGGAGGTATGCTACTGTCAGACAACTTAGGGATTTGGCAGAAACTCCCTGCAGATTTGTGTAATGACACCAAAAGCCCACCTCTGGCACATTTAGTGTTGCTCTCATCTCCTGAAAGAGCCTTAGATAGCTGAGAGGCAGGTAGATGAATTACACTGCCTTCTGGAAGTACATTTTTTTCTCTTGCCCAAGAGGCTCTGTGTTTTCTTTCTCGTGAAGGTCTAAGATTAATCTGACCTGGGTAAATCAGTAGCAAAATGAGATGGGCTTTTAATGAATTTCTGCTTTGTTGCTAGTATACTTGCTTATTTCTGCCCTTTTTTTTTTTTTTTTT